>JAMRYI010000049.1:0-460749 GCA_029231635.1 Ditylenchus weischeri | reverse complement strand
TTATAGTACATATTTTTTTCTAAAAAAAAATGAATGCAAGCAACATAGAAAAAAGAAGAAAAAAGCTTTCTCTCAGAATATGACTTCATTAATGTGACTCATGTCCAATAAATAATTTATTTGTAATACAAAAAAACTTATCAAACAATCTGATACTTCAAGAAAAGTAAACAAAAACTGAATCTTGTTTTTGCAAGCTTTTAAAAATTGATGGTTTTTATTTTGTTCGAAAACTATTATCAGTCGTTGAAAGCACAAAAGTTACTACAGGATTTTGTTTTTCCTTTTTTAAAATACTGTTAATTATTCGAAAAGAATCCTGTCTCAAAGTTTTATTGACTGTCATGAAGAGTATTGGAGGAGCGCCTTAAATAGGTAGTATAATAAGTAGCTGTGGCTGTATTACAGTATTACTTACCATGACACATCACCCAGGAAAAAGATGCTACCAAAACTAATGTTTTACCAACTGAAAACACTTGCATATAATTATAGACTCCTGAGGTGGCAGCATTCGCACACGCAATCACCAAGGCTTGAAAAAAAGCCTGAATTTTCTTACAATTTTCTTCGTTAAATACTTTGACAAAACAGAGTTTTTGAAAAACTCAAATTATAAAATTTTATTAGCCTCACAAAAATAAGGTACTTATACGGTTCCCCCATGTCGAAATTTTTTCAAAAACAGGTTTTAACCATTTCTGAGCAATTCTTACACGCTAAAACCGATAAAAACGTTGTTTCCGACCACTTTCCATCAAAAATTTTGACTTTTTTAGATTTTCTACCTGCCTGCCTTCGGCAGGCGACCTACTTCAACAGGAACAGCCTTTTGGGGTACATGGTCCGGGCCAAGGGCTGACCCTTTATATATCAAGAAATATATATCTTGAAGATATATATCTATATCTCTTGGTGGTAACTGTAACAAGTGAAAAAGGAGTTGCCTGCTTGCAATGGAGAAGGGGTACAAAAATGATTAAAATTAACCTTGCAAGGCTGGGGAAAATATTAGGTCTATCGATAAGTTCGTGTGCATTTTTTCAATCCAATTTTTATCCACAATTTTGACAACACAATGCAACATGTAATGTAATACACCATCATGTATAGAATTTAACGGGCTATCTTTGGATACCAAACTTTTTGATAAGATAAGATTTTGGTAGCAGTAATTCCTTTGTTAAGAAGTTGTCAAAAAAAAATTTCAGTCATATTTGCCAGATTGACTCAAGCGAAGATTTTGGAGCTGGGTTGGGAAGTGCTGTCACATCCACCATACAGTCCGGATTTGGCTCCCACCGACTTTCATCTCTTCCTATCGATGCAGAATCAGCTGAGCGGGAAAAACTTTAAGGACGAAGCGGAATTGGAAGAGTGGATCCAATAATTCTTTGACTCAAAACCTGTGAATTTTTATCGAGATGGAATCAACAAGCTACCAGGAAGATGGGCAGAAGTGATTGAGAACGGTGGCAAGTATATTGGCGAATGATATATCAAACGATAGCCCGTTAAATTCTCTACATGATGGTGTATTACATGTTGCATTGTGTTGTCAAAATTGTGGATAAAAATTGGATTGAAAAAATGCGCACGAACTTATCGATAGACCTAATACTACATTGCTGCTACCATTGTGAAATTTTGTTCTTTTGTTAGGGCTTGGAATAATATGCAAATAATTTTTTATAAGCATTTTTACATTTATATAAATTTCATAAATTTTATAAATTTATAAATTTCCTTGATATATTTCTTGATATATAAAGGGTCAGCCCTTGGCCCGGACCATGTACCCCCAAAGGGGCTTCCTGTTGAAGTAGGTCGCCTGCCGAAGGCAGGTAGAAAATCTAAAAAAGTCAAAATTTTTGATGGAAAGTGGTCGGAAACAACGTTTTTATCGGTTTTAGCGTGTGAGAATTGCTTAGAAATGGTCAAAACCTGTTTTTGAAAAAATTTCGATATGGGGGGAGGGGACCGTATAAGTACCAAAAATATTACCATTTTCTGGGCCGATGCATTTCTATTTTGTATGTTAGATTTTCTTTTAAAATAATATTTCATAAAAAATATTATGAAAAAGACGGTGTAAAGCGCACAAATTGAGAAAGAGACGATAATGTTGTGGTATATAAGCCACCTGTTGCCATACTGAAATTATAAAAAAAACATTATTTTGTATCAACTTTAATTGTAATTTTGTCAACCTATCAATTTTGCTTACCGTATTTCCTCTAATAAGCGCCCATGCTCTAATAAGCGCCCACCCCCAACTTTGAGGACCTATATCTCAGCTCAGAGAAATTTTTTTAACAAAGCTGTTTATTGCATTTTCTTAACTCCCACGAGCTCTACCAATTCCGCTTTTTAGTTTTTGGTTGAGCACCAAAAATTTTCGAGATCGACCACAAAATTTTCAGATTATCGGGGGTTTGAAAAATAAGCGCCCATGGGCTCTTATTTGAGGAAATACGGTATATATTTTTAAATTTATTGTTTTTTGACAAGATATTGTTTTCTATTTAATAAAGAAGACTTGACGCTACTGTCATATACCCCCCCCCCAAAAGCTGCTGTAATATACCCACCCCTAAAAGCTACTGTAATATACCCATCCCCCTAAAAGCTACTGTAATATACCCACCCTAAAAGCTACTGTAATATACCCACCCCCTAAAAGCTACTGTAATATACCCACCCCTAAAAGCTACTGTAATATACCCCCAAATCAAGTTTTTTGAAAGTGTCTGAAAATTTTTTTTAAGTAATAATTTCACCAGAAAAGCACCGAAAAAGCAATTTTAAAGTATACTGGAAAAGTTGGGGTGAATGGGGTAAGTATGACTGAAACTTGTTATCTCAGTGTTGGCAATTGTTAAAGCTTGGGGAAACCTAAGCTTAAAGCCTAAACCTAAACCTAATCCTAAGGTAATGCTTGGGGTCAATGGGGTGAGTATGGCTGAAAAGTAGAAAAGTTGTTTTTTTAAGCCGCGGGCACACAAATTGTGTTTGTTGGGGTTGGTTTGTACCTGAAATAACAAAAAAAAAATCGGCCATGTACCAGTAACAAAGTATAGCTGAAAAAAAAGTTTGTGCTTTTGAATGCGTTATAACAAAAGACAGAAATATAAAAACATGAAATCTAGCTGAATGGGTATATGACAGTAGGTCAATTATTGGAGGGGGGGGGGTTGGCTATATTACAGTAGCGCCGAAGACTTGTTGAAGCAGAATACCACTTTATACTTTTACATATTTTTGTCAATATTTAAAAAAAAATCAGGAAAACAAATAGTTTGACGAATTGATCAAATCCCGTAGAGTTTTACCTCTCCAGTGTCTTCTATATATCCTAAGTGAGGAGAGAAAAACCAAACTACTGAGACTCCACTAAAAACTGCAGGCTTGTTGAAAATTGCATATAAAAGACCATATATAAAAACGGAAACGAGCCACCACCAAGTTTTTCGCTCATCAAATAGCGCGGAGCAAAATTGAGGCGAAATAACTTCACAACATCGACTAAAAGCCAGTATAACTGCAGTTATACTTTCTACTATATAAAAAACTGAAAAACGTTTGTTTAATATTTATAAGAAATTGTTTTATCACAAAATTGTCTTACGTACGCCTAATACGCCTGAAATTATCTTATACCATTTGTTGTTAGAAGATTTTGCAGCTCTTTAATTAAGAGAAAAATGTTGTTGCGAAAAAATTTCGATATGCAACTTTTGTAGCTCTGTTCATTTTTTTTTCGAATAGTACAGGGTGTCCCAAGAATTTCCCCCACTTTTGAAGGACCATAACTTTTTGTGGAGATCGTATTTTGCAATTCTGTTTTCGCCATTCGTCTTAGAATTTCGTAACAATTTTTTTGGCATATCAGGTGAAAAAAGTCAAAATTTTTCATTTTTGCCTTGGTCCCCCCTGTTGTCCGAAAATTACCCATATTCAAAAATTCCATTTTGCATTTTTTTCTGTATTCGTTCTTGTTATTACGGTTCAATAAAATGTTGTTACAACACTGAAAAAACAAGAACGAATACAGAAAAACAGGCAAAATGGAATTTTTGAATATGGGTAATTTTCGGACAACAGGGGGACCAAGGCAAAATGAAAATTTGACTTTTCACCTGATATGCCAAAAATTGTTACGAAATTCTAAGACGAAGGCATTGCAAATACGATCTCCACAAAAAGTTATGGTCCTTCAAAAGTGGGGGAAATTCTCGGGACACCCTGTATATAATAGTATTTTCGAATAATCTTTTCTTTGAAATATTTTAGAATAGTCACTTTTTTGGCTTTAAAGGGGCATGCCCGTCGCCGATGGTAACATTTTAAAAGGCCATATTTATACTGCATGAACTTATTTTTTATTTATATCTTTTGCAGTTTTTTTCGTCTACTTATTTGTAGTCGGAATTTGTCATCCTAATTAGACTAAGCGATGTCAGCAAAGACTGCATTACTATAATCTTGAAGATTTTGAAAAAACGACTGAAGCTACTTGATGATACCATCATCGCCCCGGTGCTCGCTTTCCAGCCACTCGCAATACCGCGTTAAACATCAATCCTTCACCAACCCCCCAGGCCGAGCTGCAAGTATAAAACAACGTCATCCTGGGCAGCAAGGATTCTTATCCTTTATCCGGGCTACATTTTCTAAACTTTTTTTTTCAATGCATTTTGATTAACCAAAAGCTTAATCGACCCTAGTATAGAATACCCCCCCAAAAAATCTTATGCCTTCTAAAACTTAAGTAAAGAGCACCCAAATATATGTTCCAGACCCCAGAAAAAGTGCGTAAATCACTTATTAGTCACAACTTCCATACGTTGGCCTACCCCCAAGCCTGAGAGCTAAGCCTAAACTTGTTGTTCCAAAGGCTAGTTACAACGATTTTTAGAAGGTCTGATTTTCGGGGGTTGTATTCTATACCAGCGCCGCTTAATCGAGCAGCCCAGAGCAAAAGTACGACAGTGAACATGAATAAGTTGTCATTTTTTCAGCCTTCGATGAAAATATATACATAAATATATATATAGAACATAAGTTTTAATTTTCCTAGTAAATGTGGCCCTAATAAAGGATAAGAATCGCAGCAATTGCCTGGCACAAATATCGGCAGTCATAAATTCTTTCGACAACCTTAATATAATTTATCAACCTCAATATAATAAAGAATGTTAGCTTTTGTTCTTCACAGTTACCCCTTTCACACAGACATTACCAAGACCTTTATTCTAAATACTACAGTCACACATACACACGAAGGACAGAGTTCACACAGAAAACTACTACACACACAGGCTTTTCCTTGCACTTTACAAGCAGTCTTTTACCCACTTCAGAGCTTCGGTTCGAGGCAGGCACAGAGCACTTCTTTCACATCACCATTTACGACACCCCCGCATTTTTTCTGTTTTTAAAAAAAAACTTTCAATTTTTTTAAACTCTATCTTTCGTGTGTATGTGTGACTGTAGTGTTTAGAATAAAGGTCTTGGTAATGTCTGTGTGAAAGGGGTACCTGTGAAGAACAAAAGCTAACATTCTTTATTATATTGAGGTTGATAAATTATATTGAGGTTGCCGAAATAATTTATGTCTACAGATATTTGTGCCAGGCAATTGCTGCGATTCTTATCCTTTATTAGGGCCACATTTACTAGGAAAATTATAACTTATGTTCTAAACTTATGTTCTATATATATATTTATGTATATATTTTCACCGAAGGCTGAAAAAATGACAACTTATTCATGTTCACTGTCGTACTTTTGCTCTGGGCTGCTCGATTAAGCGGCGCTAGTATAGAATACCCCCCAAAAAATCAGACCTTCTAAAAATCGTTGTAACTACCCTTTGGAACAACAAGTTTAGACTTAGCTCTTAGGCTTAGGGCTAGGCCAGCGTATGGAAGTTGTGACTAATAAGTGTTTTACGCACTTTTTCTGGGGTCTGGAACATATATTTGGGTGCTCTTTACTTAAGTTTTAGAAGGTATAGGATTTGGGGGTATTCTATACTAGGGTCAAAAATTGGAAGGAGGATTGATGTTTAATGCGGTATTACGAGTGGCTGGGAAGCGGGCACCGGGGCGATGATGGTATCATCAAGTACCTTCAGTCGTTTCAAGATTTGGTCGATAGGCTATAAAGGGTGTCAAAAAACCATGATAGAGCCATCATGAAAAAATTAATTTTTTCAAAAAACATTCAGAGTAGCCCACATATTTTAGGGTTATTTGTCATGGGTGTTCAGTAGTAACGCTAGCAAAAAAATTAAAAGTTACTTTGAAAAACAGAAAAAGCGGGATTGTCGTAAATGGTCGGACATTTAAGTGATGAATTTTTTCATAGTCAATGTAATTTTCATTTTCCGTGCCGGCCCGGCGCGTGATTTTTTCGGCCCAGCCTGGCGTGTGGGGGTGTGGGACGGCTCTAAGATATAAACCTGCGAAAAAAATATAAGTAGGATACGAGCAAAAAACAGCTCCAATAATAGCAAAATATCCAGTCATAAATCCACAAATAGGCAAGCATAAAATATCAATGATTCCCAGGAAAAATAAAAACTTGTAGCAGCTCTGTTTCAACCTTTTTCCGATAGCAATTATACAGGGAATGTAAAACATCTAAAACATTATTGAAACAACCTTTCTGTCAGCTTTTTCTAATTACCATTGAAATAGTGGTCAAAATTATAAAAATAGTTCCCAAGAAAACATGCTGTCGCTCTTTCAGCGGCACTTGATCAATATTGTACAGGCTGCAATTATAAAGCCGCCGAAATTCTGCTGGCCGAAATAGATACAGTTCCATGTTATTATCAATGCTAAATTGACTAAATTACAGTTTATAGCAGTTTTCTCTGGTTGTATGTGGAATTTGGAAGTGGGTACAGTCGACTCTCTGATTAACGTCTTTCAAGGGACCAACCCCTAAGCGGACGTTAATCAGAGAGGGACGTTAATCAGAGAGTCGTTAATCAAAGAGTCGAATGTAACGTCTTTCAAGGTAGCAACCTTAAGGGGACGTTAATCAGAGAGGGTTCATAGTTTTCATAATTTATTTGGCACATAACCACCATAAACAATAACAACTATCAGCTAGTGAGTAAAGTATTCTAGAAGATTCTTTTGTTTTAACCTTTTGACGCGTTCTTTGGCTAGCAAGTCATCCATTTTGTCGCAAAATTGGAGCATCGAAGGATCAGAGACTTTTTGCTCCCACATAGCGCTGGAGAATTTTTAAAGCTGCATGGGCCTCTTGAGCAGTGACTGGTGGCAACTCTGCTTCTTAACGTCCAAAGAAATGATGCGTCGCCTTTTGTTTGGAGTTGACATCAAAATAACTGAACAGAATAAACCATGACAGAAAACAAATGCGCACAAAGAGTTGCAGCCATAAAATGATGAACGAGAAATGAACCCTTTTTTAGATGTGCGAAAAATCGAAAATTGAATCGTTTTCCAGCTGAGACAATTTAAATTTTGAAAAAGTTTTGATAAATTTGTGAAGAGACGTTATTTGGAGAGTCGTTTATGAGGTTTGGACCGGCTCTAATGGGACGTTAATCAGAGAGGGACGTTAATCGGAGAGTCGTTAATCAGAGAGTCAATTATAAGTAATTTCTTTGACGACCAACCAAACCAATCCTAAAGGTATGTTAATCAGAGAGGATCGTTAATCAGAGAGTCGACTGTAATAGGGCATCCGTTGAGGTAGATGACAAAGGATGGACTCATACAAGAATTTATTGTATTAGAATAATACAGAACAAAAATAAGATCCAGACTGATAACCCATAAATACCAAGCATTTTTTTATATTTATTTTTGTCACTAGAGTTGCTGACTACATTGCTCAAAAATCAAACTTAAAACTACTGTGATCAGTTTTTTCACACATATAAGGTAGGGGCAAGGGTAATTTGGACAAAACCAATCATTAATCCAAAAGTCACTGCGATCAGTGCTGCGTACATGCTCAAAAATTCTCATCAGACACACAACAAATCCGGTCAAATTTTGGTACTTCTGCTGTTTGTCCCCGCCACCCATATTTTTGAAATTTATTGCGTTTGAGCGGAATTTTTCGCTGCTATCACACAAAATTCATCTGCAGAAGTACCCTTTGACCCTCAATAAAGATTTTAAGATTTTATTTTTTTGACTTAAATGTTCCTCATAACCACCGCACCAGCTGTTTGTCCACCCCCCACCCGCCCATATTTTTGAAATTTATTGTGTTTGAGCGGGATTTTTCGCTGCTATCACACAAAATTCATATTCTTATTTTTATTCAGTTGATTTATTTACTCTTTATTTATTTACACTCAAGATCTTTTCATATAAATTCCCGAGATTGAAACTACGAAGTTCTTCCATTGTCTAAAAATATACTTGGTAAATAAAGTAAATAAATAGTAAACAAATATCCAGTAAATAAATCAACTGAATAAAAATAAGAATATGAATTTTTTGTGATAGCAGCAAAAAATCCCGCTCAAACACAATAAATTTCAAAAATATGGGTGATGGGGGGTTGTGTTGGGACAAACAGCACAAGTACCAAAAACACAATTCCGGCGTGTTGTTAGAGGAGGCCCAATAGTGTACTTTAGCCGCAGCTAGTCTCCCTATGTAGCGAAAACTACAATTGTCCCTGCTCAAAGCAGGGACAACTGCAGAGATACTGATGTGCTGAGTGCAAGCTCGAAATTTCTCACCATACACCCAAGGTTTAATAGCTGGAAATAAGAAAGAGAGTTACTGATGAGAGAGGAAATACTGTGTTCATTTGTTAGGCGAAAGAGAGAAAAATAAGTGAAAGCGTTTGAATCGGTGGTTTTCGTGCCAAGATTTGGCGCGAATTCAAATGAGGTCATTTCTGTAAAATTGTCATTTCTGTATTTTTTTTTAAAAACACATAAAACGATCACAAAAATTTGGAAAAAAATCAATAAGACGGGCCAAAAGAAAAAATAGGAAAAATATTTTCGAGGTGTTAAGGCACATTTGACTCTGGTCTTTTAGGGCAAAAAGTTAAATCAGATCAAATTTTAACAAAAAAAACATTGGCTAGGTGTTAAAAAGTATTTTTGTATGTTTTCGGTGCTAGACGTTGAAAAAAAAACACAATTCCGGCGTGTTGTGAGAGGAGACATATGCATGACGACCAAAAATAGAATAGATTTTTCGAAAGTAATGGAACATTAGTCAAATGCAGAGCTGAACATTGCGACTTCTCTGTTGATCTAGATGATCAGATGAAGTACCAGCTTCAAGGAAAGCATTCGGAATTGTTTCACGCGTCGAGAAGCAGCCAAGCAGAATGAGAAGAACCGTGTTCAGAAACAAGCCAGTTCTCAACCCAGTATTTCATTTTCGTTCAATCTAGTGAGATCAGAGCCTAAAAAGTCTTTGCCTGAGCGTATGAAAACGACCGGTGATCCTGAAATTAGTGAATCCTTCAGATAATTATTATTTTTTTCTTTTTAATGGTGAAAGTCATTTGCTGTTTATAGATCAGTGGACCAACACCGGTAACAAAGCAATTGCTCTTAGTCGAACGATTGCGAAAATGATTTGCGTGGATGCAGCGCCAGAAATTCACAAATTCTGACAAAACTTTAACAGAAATTAAATTATCGTATTTTCTCTAATAGAAGCCCCGGGGCTTCTATTTTTTTGGATCCCCAAAAATCGGTAAATTTGTAATTCGATCTCGAGATTTTTGGGTATTCAACCAAAATTTGAAAAGTGGAATCGGTGGAGCTCGTGGGAGTTAAGAAAACGTATCAAACAGCTGTGCAAAATATTGCTTCTACCCTGAAATCCAGACCCTCAAAGTTGAGGGGGGGGGGAATATTAGAGGAAATACGGTATATGTTGTCCTTGTTTAATTGGAAACCAAGTTGAGAAATCCGTACGGAATTTCAATGATTAGGAAAAATTTTTGAGTTGGCGAGGGGACAATTAAAAATGCGTGGCCATGGTCCTTTAAACTAATTAATCATGAATTCAGGCATCACATTTGGCCGCATTTGGGTTAAATCAATAAGTATGAAAAGAAAAAATTAATTTCAAAATTTTGGATTAACCCTATTCATAACTGGTGGAAAGAAAGTTCGTAATGGGTTTCTGAGCCAATTTTTTTCAATGAAAATCTTTTTTTTTTAAAGTTCCAAATATACAGGGTTGAAGCATTTTAGCTCCTCTTTCAAATGGTATATAACATAATACATCTGCTTTAATGTTTAATCGGTATAATGGGAATAAGAAATACAGGGCAGAAAAATGAATCATCCGCCAGCTTTTTGGGTAGTTTTCTTTGTTGCTTCCCCCTTTCTTATTAAAAATTTTGCTTTATTCCATTTATTCAAACTAAAATGGGTGATTTGCGTCCAGCTATTGTACGCCTTTATCAAGAGGGTAAAAGAGTGATGGAGATTTCTCGACTCCTCAACATACCCCAGCCAACAGTCAGCAAAGCCATCAAGCGATTTGAAGAGACTGGCTCAAATGAAGACAGATCAAGAAGTGGCAGGCCGGTTACAGCAACAACTGAGGAGAACATCCAAGCAATTGCTGATAAGTTCTGCTTCTGCAACGACCACGAGGCTGGCCACCTGCACAGCCGGTCCGATTCCAGCAGAAAGTTGGCCGTTGAGCTTGGGATCTCACACACCTCCGTGCAAAAAATGATCCACGAGATTTTTCGAGATTTTGTGGAATAGATATATATTATGTTATATACCATTTGAAAGAAGAGCTAAAATGCTTCAACCCTGTATATTTGGAACTTTAAAAAAAAAAGATTTTCATTGAAAAAAATTGGCTCAGAAACCCATTACGAACTTTCTTTCCACCAGTTACGTCTAGATTTGCTAAAAGCCACTTTCTAAAAAGGTAAAAAAAAATATTTTATCTAGTTCTGCTTTTCAAAACTCTCTAAGCTTCTCTGTACTGGTTGATTGTTCTGGTTATTTTCAAAAAAATAATTAGTGGCAGGAATTCACATTTGTAGCAGGACTTTTTCTCAGCTTTATAAACTCATACTACATAGACTTATTTTTTATTCATACATTTTGCAGTTTTTCTTCGTTTACTTATTGTAGTCAGAAGTTGTCATCCTAATTAGACTAAGCGATGTCAGCAAAGACTGCATTACTAGAATCTTGAAGATTTTGAAAAAATAAAACGATTGAAGCTACTTGATAATACCATCATCGCCCAGGCCTCTTCCCATAAAAGCTATTCGGCAATACCGCATTAAACGTCGATCCTTCCCCTGACAGCCGAGCTGCGAGTATAGAAGCACGTCATCCTGGGTAGCAAGAGTTCTTATCCTTTATCCGGGCTATATTTTAATATGAATATAATATAAATGTGGTTAGAACAGAAGTTTAAATTTTCGGCGCTAGTATAAAATAGTATAAAATACCCCCTAAAATCAGACCTTCTAAAAATCGTTGTAACTACCCTTTGGAACAACAAGTTTAGGCTTAGCTCTCAGGCTTAGGGGTAGGCCAGCGTATGGAAGTTGTGACTAATACACTTTTTCTGGGGTCTGGAACATATACAGGGTGGCGCAACGTAAACTGGTGAATGAATTTTTGCCATAACTTTTTTATTTTCAAAGATTTTGACGAGATCTTTTTTTTAAAAGAAAGCTGAATAGATGAGAAAGCGAATGATACCAAACATGCTTATTTTTGTTGCTGAGATCGTTTTTAAAAATGTGTTTTATTAAAATGTTAATTTTTCCTTCTATTAGGCCATGGTTTACACAGCTCAAGAGAAAGCCAAGTGCGTCGAGTGGTTCATAGAAGAAGGGAAAAGCGTCGCAGCGTTTAGCGTTCGATACCGAAGGGAGCTAGGAATTCATGCAAAGGTGCCAAAGCGAGACACAATTCTGGATTGGTACACAAAGTTCAAGGGGCAAGGCAGCGTCGAAAGGAAAAAGAGGCCAAACATCAAGGTTGGTTTTTGATTTGCGTGATCTGCTTGCACGGTTTGTTTTCTTTGTTTCAGACAGTGAGAACGGAAGAGAAAACAGCAGAGGTCATCGATTTTTTCAAAGCCATGCCACATTCAAGCGTTCGTTGGGCAACAAATGTCGAGGGGATGCCAAGTCGAAGATCGATTCAAAGAATTCTGAAAGATTGAGTGTGTTCAAATAAAGTTTTTTACCGCAAGTTTGGTATCATTCGCTTTCTCATCTATTCAGCTTTCTTTAAAAAAAAGATCTCGTCAAAATCTTTGAAAATAAAAAAGTTATGGCAAAAATTCATTCACCAGTTTACGTTGCGCCACCCTGTATTTGGGTGCTTTTCACTTCAGTTTTAGAATGCATAAGTTTTGGGGGGGTGTGGGAGGTATTCTATACTAGGGTCAAATTTTCCTACTAAATGTGGCCCGGATGAAGGATAAGAACCGCAGCAAGTACCTGGCACAAATATTGGTAGTCATAAATTCTTTTGACACACACTATCGTATCAATTTCAATATGATAAAGAAAGATGGCTTTCGCCCTTCACAGTTACTCCTTTGTTACAGACATCAGCAAGACCTTTATTAAGAACACTAATCACACAGACATACAAAGGACAGAGTTCACATAGAAAAATTTACGCCACAAAAGCTTGTGTCTTCCGTACATCCTAAGTGAGGAAAGAAAAACCAAATTACTGAGACTACTGAGAAAAATACAGGTTCGTCAATTTCGCCAGGTAAATTTTTTGAATTAGTTTCGGCTTGGTATGTTTTTGCTGTTCCATGATTGTGATTTTAGTCTGTTCTCTTCGAGTGGGAGTCAAGTGGTCGGCAACAACTCAATATCAACCTCAGGTTCAATGATTTTGGTGGTTCTGATAGATCAGTAGTCAAGTATTCAAGTATTTGCTCACAACTCGCGGAGTTTTAATCGGATCCGTACCAAATTTTATATATGAGCATAACAAAAAATATATATTTGTTAAAAATTTTTCAAAGAAAAAAATAAAATTAAAGTACAGAAAAAAAAATAAAAAAATAATTAAAAAAAAATTTCGAATTTTTCATTTTTAATATTAATGTCGCCTTTTCGTTGCCTTATAATTCTTTTGATCTATTTCTTCTTTAAATTTGCTTTTTTGTTTGCCCTCGCTTTTAGTTAAGAAGAATGCGCGTCGAAAACCACCTTCACATTCGCCATATCATGCTCTACCACTTCGAGAAAGGATGGAGGGCAGCGCAGTCTTTTCGCGATATTGTCGAACTCTTTGGCGAAGAGGCGATCAGTCAAAGTCAGGTGGAAAGATTTGAGAGCTTGATCATTAAAGTCAGATGGGCGACCTCTTCCTTTCTCATCTTGCAAGCTTGTGTCACCGGATTTGAAACGCTTGAACCATCTTTCCACCTGACTTTGACTGATTTAAGCAAGAAATAGATCAAAAGAATTATAAGGCAACAAAAATCCGCATTAATTATGAATCAACCCAATAGTAATAATAACAGTAATAGTAAGTAATAGTAATAATAATAGTAATAGTAATAATAATAATAGTATCATAAATTAATAGTGTACTGAATTTTTTTCAGATTTTTCTCTGTATTTAAAATTTTTTTATAGCATTTAAAAAAAATGTTATGACTTGAAAATATTAAATTTCAAGTAATAAGATCTTCAAATAATTTTTTTGATGCTAATAATTATTTAATTTAACCATACAAATCAAAAAAATTTAAAAACTGAAATGAAAAATTTGAAAAAAAAATCAAAGTTTTCTCAAAAAAAAATTGACTTCAATTTTTCAAAGCCAGGTGGTCTTTAAAAATTTTAAGAAAAAAATGTTTGAGTTCGTCCTATCGCACTCTGGCCTACCCTTTTCTAAGCCTGAACCAAAGAGATATATTAGTAGGACCAAGCCAAATAGGGCTGAGAAGCGCGACGGCACTAGTACATATATACACGTGTGTAAACGTGTGAAAAAAATGTTCAAAACTTTTCACTTTTTCCTATACTATACCAAAATTTAGTCAAAAATCCATAAAAAAGACCATCTGGCTTTGAGAAGAAATTGAAGTCAAAATTTTTCGAGAAAAATTTAAATATTTTTCATGAGAAACTGTTCACAACTGTTTCTTTTATCATGTTGAGCAAAAAGAAAGTAGCTTAGGACGTCTTTTATAGTCACTTTCCACAAAATGAGGGAGGAGGGGCAGGGGCGGCTACATAAGTACCGTTAGTCAGAAGCTTAGCAAATTGTGTTGAGTCATTACACAAATCTGTAAAAAAATAAAAGTAAAACCCTCGTTATTGACATTGCTCAGTCGAATGTGAACAACAAAAGCCGACTACAATAAGCAGGGAAAGAAAATTTTGAAAAAATAGAAATAAAGAATTATTCTATTAGTACTATTAGTATGAATACATGAAACTGGAAAAAGGCCTGCTACAAACCTGCATACTGTTATCAATTATTTTTCACGAAAAAACTTGTAAAATGTATGAAAAGATGATATTTTTATCATAAAAAAACTTAACTGAGTAAAAATTTTTTTACTGTTGTTTTTATGTTTTAGAAAATTGTTTTTGGCAAATCTAGGTACATAAATAGGTATATCATCAACCCGATACAACATTTGACTCGATACATCAACTTGATACACTATCGACTCGATACATCAACTTGATACACTATCGACTCGATACATCAACTCGATACACTTTTTTGAAAAATTTTTGTAAAAAGAAATCCTTTTCCGCATTCTCATTTATTGTTTGTGTAGTGTTAATTCGTAAACAGTTGCATGCCTATTGTTTTATGGCTCTATTTTCTAATTTTAGTTTATCGATGACTAACGCACAACTGGTTCATTCGCAGCGGATTGGAGCAAGAACAGCGCCTATCACCTACACAGAAGATCGGCGGATGCTTCGTCTGGACAAAAACCGGCAGGACAACTAACAAAGATGGAATCGATCAGGTCTACTTCAGATGCTCCGGGTAAGGAGAAAGGAGAAAGATGGAGGCCGGGCGGATCGAGCAACCATCTCTTGGGTGAAATTCAATCTCACGTCTATGGAGTGGATCGGCGATGTGGAACAGTACGATCATGTCTGTACCCCAAAGAACGTCAACGAAGTGTGTTCTGTTGAATTTTTTTTTTGAAAGCAAATGTTTTTAAGGTGAGTGGAATAAATGCTCGTCAAAGTATTCAAGCGGAACTGGCGGTGGGAAGACAAGAAACAGGGGCTCAATTGCGGGTAAGAATCGATCGGAAAGTCGTGCATGACTTTTATGCGGGGTTGATCTTTTGAATGATCCTATGATTGCTTCGCATAAAGAGAGAGCGAAGAATTTTTTTTGGTGTGTGGACGTTTACCTAATACCAATTTTTCTCGTTCGCAAAAATAGAAACCGTGGTAAATGATTATGAAGGTCACCATTACCTTTAAAAACTTATAAAAAATGTACCCAATTGCTGTATCCAATCACAAGTTTTACGGTGTATCGAGTTGATGTATCGAGTCGATAGTGTATCGAGTTGATGTATCGAGTCGATAGTGTATCGAGTTGATGTATCGAGTCGATAGTGTATCGAGTTGATGTATCGAGTCGATAGTGTATCGAGTTGATGTATCGAGTCGATAGTGTATCGAGTTGATAGGCGTCCCATAAATAGGCTGAATAGCCTGAATTCAGCTTTCAATTCTAGACGGTTTTACAGTTCTTTTAAAGAAATTTTGCCTCGGTGCCGTCTGTTATTTTTTTGTCTTAGGACTAGGAGCAGGGTAGGCCAGCGTATGCTAGGATGGAATTACACATAATTTCTGAACTAAAAAAGTTAAGAAAAGTTTTGATTTCTTGCACGTCAGTTCTGACGAAAAACGGCTTCAGCAATGTACGAGGCGAGCAAATTATCACTGGTTCCATAGAGGCGCTTGATCTTATGTTTCATATGATCAAAAGAAATAAAAATAAGGAATAAAAAGAAATAAAAATAAAAAAATTCATAAGAAATAAAAATAAGCAAAAGTAGATTCGAAAATAAAAATCAGCGAAAAAAATCAGCAGGGGGGACCAAGGCAAAAAATGGGACCTATTGTCGTATAGGGCCACCTTTTTAATAATGACCACTATTTCAATGGTAATTTAAAAAGTTGGCAGACAAATATTGATATTATTTCAGATCTTTCAGATCTTCCCTGTATTTGCTGTTGCAAAAAGGTTTAAAAGAAAGCTGCTACAAATTTTTATTTTTTCTTGGAATTATTGACATTTTATGCTTGCCTGTTTGTGGACTTATGACTGGATATTTTGCCATTACTGGCGCTGTCTTTTGCTTGTATCCTAACTTTTTTTTTTTTATTAGGTATATATTTTAAGTTTAGCAAGTTTATATTAAGCAGATTTATATTTCAAAATTGACAGACTGAATACTAAGAAAAAAATATTAATGATAAAACTCTATACAAAATTCCACATAGAGTGAACCCCTCAAGTAGAGATGGAGTCAGGACCGGACTCCTCGTCCTAGTCCTGAGGTCCGGCCCTATTTTTCATATTAAGGTCGGGTCCTGAAGGTCCTGGCCGAAAAATCATTGGAGTGCTGGTCCTGGTCCTGAAAGTCCTGAAAAACTCAAATCTCCATCTCCACTCTCAAGTTCGTTCCCACCCAAAGTCAGATTTTTAATTCGGTTTCGGATTTGCTTCTGCAGATCCTCTTTCCTCACAAGTTTTTGAAGTCTTTTTATAAGTTTTTTTGGAGAATCTGGTCTTAGTATTCCAATTTTTCTAATCTTTTTTTGCAAAAATAACATTTTTCGGTATTTTAAAAGCAGAGACTCTTTATAACGTAACCCTTAACACAAAGCTCCTGCTCTTGCTCTTGGCTCTTAGTCTCAAAATTTTCGCTCCTGCTCTTGCTCTTGGCTCTTAGTCTCAAAATTTTCGCTCCTGCTCTTGGCTCTTAGTCTCAAAATTTCGCTCCTGCTCTTGCTCTTGGCTCTTAGTCTCAAAATTTTCTGCTCCTGCTCTTGGCTCTTAGTCTCAAAATTTTCGCTCCTGCTCTTGCTCTTGGCTCTTAGTCTCAAAATTTTCGCTCCTGCTCTTGCTCTTGGCTCTTAGTCTCAAAATTTTGCTCCTGCTCTTGCTCTTGGCTCTTAGTCTCAAAATTTTCGCTCCTGCTCTTGCTCTTGGCTCGGAGAGGAGAATCTCGCAGCCTATAGCGGAGCCAAGAGCGGAGAATTGCCCAGCACTGGTAACAAGTCGATACCTAGCAACTACTGGTACCTATTATTTTGACCTGATCTCAACAACTATCCCACTCGATATTCTACTATCCCAGTCAAGGCTTGTACCCATGTATTCTGCGCTAGCTGTGCTCAGCAACTTATCGACTCATCAGTTCAGTCCTTCGACTACTCTACCACAATTAAGTGCCCAAGTTGCAATGAGCTCACAAAAATTCCTAAAGGAGGCCTGAAGACAGCTGACATTATCAAATGTAAGTTACTTAAAAAACCTTTGGTAGTAAATAAACCGGTAAAAACCAGCGCTGTGCATTTCAAAATTTTCGCTCCTGCTCTTGGTCTTGGCTCGGAGCGGAGAATCTCGCAGCCTATAGCGGAACCAAGAGCGGAGAATTGCCCAGCACTGGTAACAAGTCAATACCTAGCAACTACCTGATCTCAACAACTATCCCACTCGATATTCTACTATCCCAGTCAAACAATTATCCCAGTGGATTTAAGAAAGAAAAACCCAGCAGGTTACCATAGCCTCCCAAGCTGATCTTTTCGAAAAATTTTTTCATGTTGCTTTTTTGACCTTCAACTACTAATTTAAATAAAATTGCAAAATTAAAAATAAAGCAGTTAAACCCCAAGAAAACAGTAAAATGAAAATGTTTTGAAAAAAACTTAGCGTGGGGGAGCAAGGCAAACTGCTAGCATGGGTTTTAGAATCGACTGGGGTGGGTATTACAGAAAATTTATTGACAAAAATTTATTTTACAGTTGTCGATTTTCAATTAATTAATGAAAATTTTGAAAAATTATGCCATAAGGTGTCCCGAAATAATAGTCCTTTCTTTTTTTAGCACTAGTAGAAAAGATACAATCAGATGTAGCTGAAGAACCCACCCAAGGATATTGCTCAATCTGCTTGTGGAAAAAACCAGATGGAGACTTGCACTTTTGCAAGACCTGCTTTCCTAACACTACTGAACTTTCATATAAGGTAGGCCTGTCTTTTCATTATTTATAGCTAGGTTGATAATTATCCAAGAAAAACAGTTGATCAGCTGATGGATTATAACTTTAACTTTTAAAATTTTTGCTCAATATAATCTCACGGTTCTTAAAAAAACGTCCTAACATACGCTGGAATACCCTTGTCTAAGCCATTTCCAGAAATCAGCTTGGGGGACCAAGGCAAATTTTTTTGAGAAGTCCATGGTTTTCACGCGCAGGGCCATGTCCAAAATTTTAATTGGCGGCGGACAGCTCACTGTACTCTTTTGAGTTAGTTGAGATAACTCAAAAGAGAACAGTGAGAAACCAAAAAGAACTCTCTCCCACTAATTCAAATTGGATGAAGTTGATTCCTCCCGCTTATTTTCTCCAGCCAAACTCTCCAGCCGTTTTGTCTTAAATCCCCCCTTAATTTTTGTAATTGGATCTTCTTTCTTATTTTAACATAATTTTGAAAGAAAAAAAACACTTATACTATCATGGAGCCAGGACTTTTGGCTTTCTGATGAGCCAGAACACTTAAAAGACATAATCTGTAAGAATGAACCATGACCTGACCATGCTGAAAGAAAAAAATATTTGCCAAATCTTCGATTTGGTCAAAAATGCTGTTTTTTACACTTTTTTGCCAACTTAAGGAAAAACGTTTTTTTCCGTATATATATCGCACAGCTCAATCAGCTGAACAAGACTAACGTAAAACATTTTCTAAAAATGGCTATATGATAAGAAAAAACGCTTTTCAGAATAAAAATTGCCAAAAGTCAATGCGATAAATTTTGGAAACTTCTGGTTTTGAGTTCCTTTGACAGGTTTACTCCGCGAATTCGTGTTTAGCATGGTCGAGTTGCTTATAAAAGTGCTCTTGCCTTTCAAGACAACATGCTAAGTTCACAATGTAGAGGCAAAGTGAACACCTTTTAATTTTTAGATATATATTTTTTATTCAATTTTTCAAAGTTTTTGTACCAAATTGTAGCCCTGAATGTCAGCTACATTGTGGTACCAAAACTTCTAGAATAACGAAAAATTTCTAGATCTAAACTTTAAAAGGCGCTCACTCCGTGCTGAAGAACGTGTTAGAGTGAGCGCCTTTTAAAGTTTAAATCTACAAACTTTTCGTTTTTCTAAAAGTTTTGGTAGGACAATGTAGGTGACATTCAGGGCTACAATTTGGTACAAAAACTTTGAAAAATTGAAAAAAATGTATATCTAAAAATTAAGAGACGCTCACTTTGCCTCTACATTGTGAACTTAGCCTAAGACATCTTTTGTTCGAAAACCGCGAACGCTTATATAGCAAAATATAGATTTGCATATAGAACAAAATTTTAGTCATTTTTCTGTGGAGCCTGTGGTTGGAAAAAGCACAATGGGCACAGTTCTATTTGCGTGGCGGATATAGTGACTGCAAAAAACTTTGATCTGGCCAAAGAACATCTGAAAAAGGAAGTGGATGAGTGCCAACAAATTGTTGAAAATACTAAAGAAGGAATGAAATCGGCAGATTCTGCTTGCGCGGGCCTCTTCAATGTTATTGGAAAAATCTATGAGGCATTTTTTTGTTTTTATAGTGAATATCCGATTTATTTTCACTTTTAGCTATTTCGACAGAGAACACTTGAAGTTGAAAATACTTGCAAAGAAATTGAAAATAAAATTCTGTTGGATAGCTTCTACAAAATGGAAATGCTGGGTGATGGTATAGCTGATGTTGCGACAACCAAGAAAATAATCCAAGAGGTAATTTGACAAACTATTAGGTAGATTGAAAGTACTAACCACCTGGCAGTAATTATGTGATATCTTTTTGAAAAAAATTGAAGTGAAGTCATATAAGTTGAGGTCATATAAAATAAGATTTTGGACTGTCTAGCAAAAGCAAAAAAGAGCCCAAAATGTCTTAAAAGCCAGCTTGACGTTAAATACTTGCAAAGTTTAAATCCTGACACCGGATTCGTGTTCAGCATGGTCAATTTACTTAAAAAATTGCTCTTTGAATAAGAAAGTCACCGTCCAATTTCAAATTCCTTTCAAGACAAAAAAATATTTAAACGAAAAAATTGAAAACTTCGACCCTACCGGAGTATACCCCCCCAAATGAAATTTTTTTTTAAGTGTTTCCAAACACCCTATATCAACCTAAAATCACCTCAGAAGTCCAAAAAAGACATTATTTTTGTGTTCTGGTCAATAAAAAATTGAATTTTGGGCATTTTGAAATTTCGACCATTTGGCTGTTTTACCATGTTTTGGTCACTGGAGCTGGGCAAAAAGAGCCTCTAAATGCATTTTTGATCAAGAGTCTTGTTTACTAAGTTATAATAAACAGAAATCAACTAAAAATACCAAAATTCAAGATTTAAAAAAAATCGACTTTTTATAGAAAAAAGTAGGTGAAAACACCTTTTTTATCGTGTTCAGCGTGTAGGAAATGCTTAAAAATGGTTAAAATGGTGTTTTGAAAAAGTTCAAAAAAAATTTCATTTGGGGGGGGGGTATACTCCGGTAGCGCCAAAACTTCTTTATTAAAATGTTTTTTGTCTTGAAAGGAATTTGAAATTGGATGGTGGCTTTCTTATTCAAAGAGCAATTTGTTAAGTAAATTGACCATGCTGAACACGAATCCGGTGTCCCTGACACCGGATTTGAACTTATTTAACAAATTGCTCTTTGAATAAGAAAGCCACCGTCCAATTTAAAATTCCTTTCAAGACAAAAAACATTTAAATAAAGAAGTTTTCAATTTTTTCAAGTTTAAATGTTTTTTTGTCTTGAAAGGAATTTGAAATTGGACGGTGCTTTCTTATTCAAGGAGCAATTTTTTAAGTAAATTGACCATGCTGAACACGAATCCGCTGTCAGGATTTAAACTTTGCAAGTATTTAACGTCAAAGTGGCTTTTAAGACATTTTGAGCTCTTTTTTGCTTTTGCTGGACAGTCCAAAAGCTTATTTTATATGACTTAACAGCGCTCTTAGGTGCCATTTTTCATGCTGATTCTGAATCTGAAATCTGTTACATGATTACGCGTCTTTGTGCGAAAATTTCAATGCTGTTCGAAAAGATGTAAGTTTCAAAAACAGCCAAAATTGATTCTTTAAAATTTGTACACATGCTTTTTTTTTTTGAATGTTAGCAAATGACATACCATAAGAAAGCCCAGACAAAGAGCTTTCCTATGACCATAAAAAATGCTGCACTAAATAAATTTAAAGCTCACCAGCCTCAGGAAAAAACCATACCTCACCTTGATGAGTCGCCACGGAAATTGGGCTTTTTGAGACGTTGCACTTATGTACGGAGGTCCAATTTTGTGATATCCGTGCTCAGCAGGTTCTAAAACCCTCATAGAAATCGTTATTACCGTCGGGAATCGTCGTTTTAATAAAACTTGCATGATTTTAGTGCTACGAGGAGTTTGTCCAGCTTCAGTCCACAGCTAGAGAATGCTTCCAGCAAATATCAAAGAGTGCAGAGAAACACTTAAATAGCTTTTCAGACCTGTTGACTCAAGTGCCAAAGCCAGAAATAAAACTGGAGAAAGTCCCAGTTGAAGCGGCTTCCGACAAACCATCGAAAAAATCTCCTACTACTTCCTCATCCTCTAGTTGCTCATCACCATCTTCACCAGAAAAGAGGCCAAGAAGTTCATCTTCTTGTAATTACAGAAAAGCAAATTATAGGCTTAAAAGCTTTATAAAATTTGCCAAACAGCTTTATCCAAACGAAGACATAACTAAAAGCATAGCATCAAGTGTCGTTGAATTGATCAAAGGTTTGTTTTGAAACTTTCTGGAAAATACGGTGTTTTATAATAATAACTCACTTAATAATGTAACCTTCAATTAAAAGTACTCCTTTAAGAAAACACTAATTTTTTGCCATCAGTATTACCCTGCGTGGTTAGCCCGAAAATGGGGTTTTAACACTTTAAATTTTTCGATTAGATTTCTAACAAAACTATACCTAAAATTCAATTCTAGGCCTTGTTTTGTTAGAATACAAGTTACAAAATCCGTACAGAAGTTCAATGATTTTTGAATTAGTGGGCTTCAAGTCTGAACGCGGACATGCCCTTTTAAATTTTTTTTAAAGGTCATCTCTTAGAATGATAGAAAATATCTCAAGCGCCCTGCGCCCCCGAAGGGGGGGGGGCTTGAGAGTTAGACTCACTTGCTCACTCACTTACCTTAGACATAATTCCGAGCAAGACTCTTGATCATAAAATGCATTTAGAGGCTCTTTTTGGCCAGCTCCAGTGACCAAAACATGGTAAAACAGCCAAATGGTCGAAATTTCAAAAAGCCCAAAACTCAATTTTTTATTGACCAGAACACAAAAATAATGTCTTTTTTGAACTCTTGAGGTGATTTTAGGTTGATATAGGGTGTTTGGAAACACTTTAAAAAAAATTTTCATTTGGGGGGGGGGTATACTCCGGTAGGGTCCGCATTTCAAACTAATTTACTTTGGTACTTCAAAAAAACAGTAAAAAATTGCTAAAATTTTTTTTTAAATTGCTTTTCTGTGCCCTAAAAACATGTTTTCTATCGTTTTCACGGCGTATAACACCCTTAGAAATTGTTAAAACACGATTTGGAGAGATTCAGGAATTCCTAAATTTTAAATTTCACTGAAAATTGAATGCAACTTAATAATAACTGTGGTTTTAGGTTACAGAGTGGTCACAAACTACATGGAAGACAAAAATTGCTACTTCACACTTGACAACTTAACCCTAAGATCAGCGGATCAAGTGAAATTTTTCGGCAAACAAGGCACTATAACAGTAGCAGACCACTTTGCCGACAACTTTTTCTGTCTTCAGTATCCACACCTACCTTGTGTGATATACGAAAATAGATATAATGGAAAATCTCGCACTTTTTTCTATCCACTAGAAGCAATAAGTGTTCTAACAGATGGATACAACGTCAAGGATGTTTTTTACAACAACTCAAACCATGTGAGTGGCTATTTTTTAACAACTTACTTAAGGCATGTTACAGTGAGTGTCGGCCCAAGTTTTAAGCGTTCTTTTAACGCTACACGGGCCATAAAATTTTTCCTGTCCCTCGACTGAGTGTTGGCCTGAGTGCAGGGAAAAAATAAGGCTTTTTTAGCGTTAAAAGAACGTTTAAGTGCTCGACAAGAAAAAACCTGCCTTTGGTTACCGTATTTCCTCTAATAAGAGCCCATGGGACCAGAAATCTGAAAAATTTGGAGTCGATCTCGAAAATTTTGGGTGCTTAACCGGAATCTAAAAAGCGGAATCGGTAGAGCTTGTGGGATTTAAAGAAATGTGAAAAACAGCAATGCTAAATATTTGCTCTGGGTTGAAATAATGGTCCTCAAAGTAAAAGATGGGCGCTTATTAGAGGAAATGCCGTATACATAAATTTTCAAATTTTGTTTTAGGAAACTTCCATATACAAACAGCCCAGAAATCGTTCAACTGCTCCAAAAAGAAGAGCTGATGATGACTTCTTTACAAAAATGGCTCGTGAAAAGGACAAAAAAAGAAAATGAACGTTGTATACAGTCAAACCTTGATATAATACGCTAGCACTACCATATCTCTGGCCGTTGAATAAAATCATAAAAACTCACAAAATATACACCCCCCTCCTCGTTCAAACTCGTGTTTGTGTCATTGCGTTTTTGACCCACTTTTGAAGACTGCCTCATGCAAGTTATTATTCATTTTGTAGCCAGTGAGATGAGCTACCAGGGGTGGGACGGAAGACAAAAAGAGTCGGAACAAAAATCGGAAGCGGAAGAAAAAAATTTTGAAAATCAGGAAATCGGAAGGAAAAAAGTGCCGGAAATCGGAAATTGGAAGACGGAAATCGGGTGCTTCTCCACGATGTGCGCCCCAATATAAAACAAAAGAAATTCAATGCATGAAAGAAGCTTGGAGTTGAGATGCACACACCCACACATCTTAGACACAAATCACTCGGAAGTGACTCTGGATGCCGAACCAAATGGCTGTCAATGGATTGCATATTTATCAGTTTATATATTTTGGCATATGTTTCTCCTTAATTTCGTTGCTAATTTTTATGGTAACTTGTGTGTCCACAAATATAAGCCAATATATTGGGGCGCACATTGTGGAGAAGTTCCGAAATCGGAATTCCGTCCCACCCCTGTGAGCTACCAAAAGCATGGTAACTTGCTTGAGACAAAATTTTAAAAAGTAGGTCTAAAACACAATGCCAAAAACACGATTTTGAATCAAGGGCACGGCCCCTCAAAAACTGCACTTTAGATTATTAGCAAAATTTGGCGCCAAAGCCAAAATTTTGAAAAATCATTGTTTTTGAGTTTATTTCATCCAGCACCTCTGGTTTTTTTGATTTTCGTTCTACCTCTTGTAAGTTTATTGTCAAAAAACTCACCACATTCAGCGCTTTCGAATAAGCTATCACTTGCCCAATAAACAGGACGAATCTCAAAACTAGAAGAGATTTTCGTGAATATTTCCGAAATTTCGGTTCGATTTGTTTGACTTGATTGATATCAGCGCTGATTTTTTTGACGATAAGTTGCTAAAGCAAACCTTAGACCTGATAGAGGAGTGAATTTGCTGCGTTTTGTTACCAAAAAAGTATGCAAAAAATGCAAATTTTAGGTGTCTTATGCAAAGTTAGACAGAAAACGCAAAAGACCCTATTTTTATTCGGAAAAATGGCAGTTATTTGCTGTTGATGGTCTCTAGTTTGTAAAACTCTTGGTTTTAAAAATTCTATTTTGGCGATTTGATAGAAGAGATTGTCAGCTTTGTTTTGGTATATAAAGATGCTCTGAAAATACAAAATTTGGAGTTTTCGATACAAAAGGAATTTAGTATAATTTCAGGGCTGAAGATGGTCTCCACCCGAAAAACGTCCCTCAAGTATAGCGCAAGGTCTCTCTCCGAAATTCGTTCAGCCGCAATCAAGAAAAGATGGGCAAATGGAGTCATCAAGAAGCAGAAGCAAGCAGAAACCAAAACTCGTGTGTTATGTGTTATTTGAAGTGGAAGAAAAGCTGCTCAATAAACAATTCCGATCACAGAAAGTCTACAATTGTGCGTCAATAATGATGATGCCCTCCGGCTTATTTAAATCACATTGTGTTCACGGCCACTGACTGCGGTATGTTAATTTTGTATAAAAATGGATAAAGCAAAATGAAAGATTTAGAAAGAGCGAAAAGGCATTCTGACATTCATGGAGGAAAAGGGAATCGATCCATCAGCGTACCACTTTGTTCAGAAGTTGAAGTGATATTTTCGCTTCTAAAATATGTGTCAGGTAAATAATATTTTTCTTAACCGGGCACTTTCCGATACGACCAACCATCCCAGTGAAGAAGTACATCAAGGGGCAGGCACAAAGACCGTCAACATGTTTTCTGAGCTGCTAAATCACAGTTCTCGTTTCGTGACGGAAGGGGTCAATAATCTTGTTCCTAAGAAGCATAATCTTCCAATAACCAAGGTTTTATATTTGAACTGAGTTCGTTTTTTTTTCTGTCAGAGCAGTCAGTAGAAGCCTTACACTGCAAGGTAAATGGTGACGAAAGGCGGCTCTCCTGCATGCGCGAGAGAAAGAAGACGCTAAATAAATATTAGAAGTCTCTTTTGTAAGAAATCTTTTGTTTGATGGAAATTCGATTGATTTGTAATTGTTCAGTTGTCAGGGTTTTCAATAAAATTGTCGAAATTCAAGCAAAGTATCTAAAATTCAGAAATATTTTGAAAATGTACAAAAAGTTTTTTCAAAATTTGTGGCGTTTTGTTTATTTTTAATTAATCTAAAGTGCAGTTTTTGAGGGGCCGTGAGGGAAGGGCTCCCAAATCAAAATTTTGAAAATAAGGATATTTAGGGTATTTTGGGGAAAATGGCATTTTATCCAGTGCTTATTGCTCTTTTGACCACCGAAAATAAGATTTCAACGTAAAATTTTGAAAAAAAAAAATAGATTTGGGGTCCCAAAATAAGGACAAATCTTATTAATAAGGACATTTGGGAGCCGTGATCAAGAACTACTATTAGAGGTTTTACGGTGACTGGAAACCGTGATTTAGATTATATTTCTATTATATTATTTATAATTGGCTGTCCGAGAAATAAAAAGGCAGAAAATTTTTGGCCTCTGGTACTAAGATAATATATGTCTCATATTTGCGGTTCTATATTGGTTTTTCGAAAATTGTTTCTTTGCTTTTGACCTGTTTTTTATTGGCCATAAATTATCGCTGGTGAGTTTGGGCTAAACAAATCTGAGACATGTCTATTTATGAAACTTGAAAGAAACACTAAAACATTTATAGAATTACTTTTAGTTATTTTTAAACAAGTCGCACAAAGCTGTCACTTATTTTCTTTTTTCTGAGACAAAAAGTTTTTATTTTAAAAGCTTCAAAATATTATTTTAGTATATAATATAAATTAAAAAAATGTTTATTGAAAAAAACTGAAAACACAGACATGTATTACAACATTTTGCATTTATCAAATTCACTGACGCTGCAACCCTTTTTGGACTATTTCTTTGACGTAGCAACTTATTGGTTGGACTTGTTAGTGCAGGCTAACAAATCTTTTTTAAATTTTTCTTAAACTTCCAGTACCAACTTGTAGCCGTGAATGTCATCTAAATTTCAGCACCAAAACTTCTAAAAGACAAAAAAATGGGATCTAAACTTCAAAAGGCGCTCACTCGGTGATAAAATACGTGTCAGAGTCAGCTTTTTAATATTTAGACCTATTTTTTTTATTGTTTTCTAGAAGTTTTCGTACTAAAATTTGTATTGAATTTGTGTTGAATGACTTGATGTTTCAATGAGTTCGATGAGTCGTGCAATTTTAGGACAGACATTAAGATGTTTTTGATCTAGAATGATGCATCGCGTCCGACCGTTTCACCAGCTCTCTACCGTGACGCGTTTCTGTTCAAAACAAGGGATAGACCAATGCAGCAAGTAGAAGGCACCAACATCTATATTCTCCAGACATCAGATTGCAGTGAAGATGAAATGGCTGACATGTTTGAAGAATTGTCTAGCACAACTTTTGAGGATTGGAACAGGTGAACTCTTATACAACTCATGATTATTCGTGTGCTACGATTAGGCTTTAGGTACAAAGAAATCAAGGAAAGCATCTGCCTCATCCAACCCTCCGCCATATGGGAAAATTTCTACTCCTGCAGTTGCTTGGAAGAAGTCAAGAAACGGCTGTGTCCTCACTCGGTAATAGTGATGTGTGAAAAAGGAATACTGATCTATCCGCCAGATGCCATTTCGATGAATTTGCAACAGAAGCGAAAATCGGGAAGGCCTAAGTTAGCTGGCACAGCTCTATCAATGATTTATTGTTATATTCTTTCGTCCTGCTATTGTTGGTGTGATGGAATAAACATGGGATGTGTGAATTTAGCTCTTAGATTTTACGTGAATATTGTTTGTTCACGTATGGTATGTGGGGACTATAAATAAAAAATAGCAAGAAAATAATCATTAGAAAGACGAATTAACTGTATAAAAAACCGGCGACAAAAAAAGATTTTCGGCGACAAAAAGAAGTCGTTCGGCGACAAAAAGAAGTCGTTCGGCGACAAAAAAAAGTTTTGCCCGTCACTATGTAAAGGCTTGACAGCAGAAAATATGTTTTTGAAAATCCACAGGGGGGACCAAGGCAATTTTGGTCTATTTTGACATGTTTCTCGAGTCTCCAGATTCTACTTTTTTCTGTCTGTTAGCAAAAAAGATTAAAATTTTATACAGTAAATGGACTATGCTCTACAAGATGGCATTGTCAGAATTTCGGAATCGAATCGTATAGTTTGATCGGTTCCCTTGTTAGAGCTTTTCTCGGTCTACCGATACAGTTTTTGTTCTCGATGGTCTTGATATCAACAATTTTCTCCAAAATTTGTAATCTTTTAGTCTGAAAACCAAAAAAAAATTAAAATTTTTGACAAATGAACAAAAACGTGCAACAAGTTTAAACCAAAAATTCAAAAAATGGCCTCTGTATTTTTGACACACCCTGTACACACTCCTGACCATTTTCCTTCCTCCTAACAGCGAAAACAAAAAAGTTGGCCCAAGGAGTCAAGTCAAAAGACACCAAAAGTCTGCTTACGCACTCACCAAATTGCCTTGTTCACAAACAATAATCATAAGAGGCATAATTGCTGCGGGCAAAGCAGCTACAAATAGCTTGCTCGTCATCCACAAATGATGCAAATCGGATGTACATATCGCAGCCTGTCCCCAAATTACCGCCCCCACCCTTTGTTTCTCAAAAAAAAAGTAGGAGCTCATAACAAAGTTTCATTTCTTTTGGCTAAATTTCCCGACTAAACAGCTCTATTTGTTTTTCAGTTTGCAGCATCCAGAACCAGTCAGTCCCACAAATGCTGTTTGTATTATTAATTTTGCTGCTGAGCCTTAGCTGCAGCTGTATTTGCAGTCAGGAGCATCAGGTTGATTTAGAGGTGTTGTCTGAGGACGCCTCTAAATTGTCACCTCAAGAATTGAGGCTGCTCTACTCCAATTTGCTTAAGGAGAAGGAGAGAGCCCACTGGCAACCCAGCAGGTCAAGACCATTAGCTCCACTACATACAGCTCCTTTGGGGTTGTTGCGCCATAGTTCGGACTTGTATCAACGCCAGTTGGAAATACCTATTCATGCTGATGAGTCTATGGTCGAGTAAGTTGTTTTTGGACACCTTTTTTAGATGATTTTTGTTGATTAAAACAGCCACATTAAGCGAAAATGGCTAAAGCGCCTAATCCGGCTTTTAGTTAAAAGCGATTTAAGGTGCTTTTTGAAAGTGGGGCAGGGGTTTGAGAGTTAGAGATGCGCGATCTCGCTTACATTGAGGATGATTCCGAGCAAGACTCATGATCAAATTTGCATATATAGACTCTTTTTGCCGAGTTCTAACGAGAAAAATAAGGTAATAATCAATATAAGAGTATCCAGGTACTCTTTCGTATCCCTTTACCTTGGTCCCTCAAGTCAAAATGAAAAAAATGTGAAAAAAATGAAAGATAAGGAAATTTTAAAGGTCGTCGACTGGGTCCTAGAACACGTTTTCTACATGTTTTAGATGGTAATACACACGAAATACTACTTTAAACTATTTTTTGGGTAAAAACCGGACTAGGCACTCTGGCCGCATAAATTATTACTGAAAAGACTGCCGGAAATTGTTTAATCATAGTTATTTTGATAAACTAGACCAACTCATGTAGTTTGAAACGTAAAACAAATAAATGAAAAGAAAAGTATAGAGTAACCTTCCTATAATGGAGTTGCTTCCATTCTTTTGTTCATCACTTGAGTCGTTCTCATAGGTTGACTGGAGAAGCTGGAGGTGAGACTGAAGATTATCCTAACGATTGAGACAAGACGGAAAATATTGGGCTGATCACGATGCTGAAGCACATCCTTCGGACCAAGCTAATTTGGTAAACCGCCACCCATAAGGAGAAAAAACGTGACTTGAGGCAGAAGGCGAAACTTTGCAGGAGACAGGAACACTTAGAGACGAAGCGCAGTTGACCAACCAGGCATCAGCACTGGCAAGAGCTAGTTCCTTAAACATTTGCTACTATTTTTTTGACTACAAACATATCTAAAATATTAAAACTAGTCTACCTGGAATTAATAATGGCCAATTCAAGACTCTATCTGGACGAAAGACTGTGTACAACATAAAAGTCTGAAATGCAAATGATAAAATTTGAAAACAAGGTAGTAGTCGATTATCCCGACTAACTTTTCAAAAATTAATTTAATCAAAAATTAAAGACCTCCCACACCTGAATTTTTTTTGCGAACATAAGCATAACAACAGAATGAAGAACCAGATAGGAAAAATAAATTTCGAAAAGATAGTTGGGATAACCGACAAGTGTGGAAAGAGCAATAGCTTTAAAACTGGGGAACTAAAGTCCTGTTGAAAATTATGAACGGTTCCGGTGCTGGAGATTCGAGAGATTCGAAGAGCATCCCTATCATTGACAAAGTCAATATCACTGTAAACAACTGAACAAAAATAACTTTTAACACTGAATTTTTTTTTAGAAAAACGCCCTTGCTTTACTGTGCCGTTTCAAGACAGAAAGCAATTTAAGTATAAATAGTACTAGGTGGTTTATACAATAATTAAGAGCACTCCGATACCAGAGCAACCCTGATATAAAAGCATTTTTAAAAAAAATTGGCTGGCCAGCAGAGAAAGTGCACTAAGATAACCCCCGATATAAGAGCACTGGATATAGGAGCACCCTCACTATAAGAGCACCCCAAGCTACTCTCGGCTTATTAAAATACCCTTAATATTGAGGCGCATAATCATTTTCCCCACAAATTTCGGGAAAAGCAAACATTTGAAAATTTTGTGTAAAATTTTGGCATAAAATTGATATTGGTTAGAGATGGAAATGGGACGGGATCCCGTACGGGATCCCGTCTCGCCAGCCCTGATTTTGGCCCAAAATCCCGTCCCGTTATCCTGCCCGCTCATGTACGAAAATCCCGGCCCCGTTCCCGTTTTTCGCCCGATCTCGTTAGTCATTTTCAGGAACATGTTGTCCCAAAAAGTAGGCAATTTTGAGAGAAAAAATTTCGTGAATTTTTATTTTTTGCAGAAATTTCGCTACTTCGATCATTCTTTTTTCACTATGTTTATGGCCTTCTCTCTATTCTATCTAATCTACTGACGACTATTTCTAGATGGGCGCAATATGGAATATCGCCCTTTACTCCCGTCCTGTTATCCCGCCCGCACCCCTCTTTCCATAATTAATCTTAGTTTAGTAGTTTTCTGTACAATTAAAAATGTATATAAGGACACCTGTCAGCGACACGAAGTCAGCCGAGTGAACAAGTCTTCTCCGAATCGGAGAAGGCAGTGTTTGGCCGGTTCTTTGGCCGGTATATACAGGTTCGACTATAACCCTTGAAGATAGCTTGTCTTATGTCACGCTTGATATAAAAGAGCACCTTGGGCTGACCTCAAGGGGTACTCTTATATCCAGGTTTGACTTTATAGGAAACTCTTGGTTTTAACTAGAATGCGAGAACTAAAGAATTGAACAATCCTCACATATTATTTTGCACATAAAAACTACAACGAAAGGCGCTTTTAGTTCCCCAACATACTTGGATTTTTTGAAAAGTGACACATAATCACTTCCCACACTCATTTTTTCTGCTCTACACGATAAAAGAAGAATTTCTGAACACTTTCTGAAAAAAAACATTTGAGTTTTGAAAAAAAATTTTGCCTCCCATTTTGCCCCTCCTATGTTTTTATGCATCCAGAGTCACTTTCGAGCGATTTGCGTCTAAGGTATGTGGGTGTGCGCATCTCAATACCAAGCCACCAAACCCCGGAAGGGAGCGCAGGGGCTTGGTGGATTCACTCACTTACCTTAAACATGATTCCGAGAAAGACTTTTGATCAAAAATGCATTTAGAGAGTCGTTTTACACAGCAAGAAAACAATTTTTGACGAAGTACACAATGTGTACTTCGTCTAAAAATGCCCGAAATCATCTCGATCTTGCTTTTTTGGTGTTTAACGTTGAGAAGACACGTTTTTAGGATTGGAAAAGCAATTTTTTTTAGTTTTTTTTCTTTTTTCTTATTTTTTTTCTAAGCAAAAAATCTGTGAAAAATCTAGAAAAATATCGAAAAAATGTATTTTAAATTGGCGCCAAAAGATTTTTAAAGGGAATAAGGGCTGTATTGGGAGGGGAAGGGAATAATGAAGGGCCACTAATTATAGAGTGCCTCTAACAAGAAAATGTTGAACATAGTTTTGTTAACTGGGGTTTGCCGCATAAAAAAACTCTGGTATGCATACATTTTTTATGCATCCAGAGTCACTTTCGAGTGATTTGTGTCTAAGGTATGTGGGTGTGCGCATCTCAACCCCAAGCCACCAAGCTTCCTGCGCCCCCGAGGAGGGCGCAGGGGGCTTGAGAGTTAGAGATGCGCGCACTTACCTTAGACATGATTCCGAGAAGTACTCTCAGTCAAAAAAGCATATAAAAACTCTTTTTGCCCAGCTCCAGCGGCCAAAAAAAGGTAAGCAGCCAAATAAGTACCCAACTATAAAAGTACCCAACGAAGAAATGCAAAAGTCCAAAGCCAAGCCCCAATGTCAAATAACCATGGAGACATCTAAAACTATGCCGATTTATGTGTCGTCACAAAAATCCAAATTTTGAATCGTTAAAAAAAATTCATCTCTAAAAGATACCAAAATACCAAAAATTAATTTGAGTGTTTTTAGGAGGAGAGCAATGAAGGAGCGTAGAGGAGACTCTCTCAGCTTTGAACAGTGGGGCGGCATGATGAAAACCATGGACAACCTGAGAAAACCCAGATTTGGCTAAATGCATTAAAGAGGAGAGAAATCACTTGGTTATTGCAGAAATATTTATGCTTCCTTTGCTACCACAACATTTTTTGGATTATAGTTTGTATACTTGGAATTTTTGTCACTGAATAAAGAGAAATAATTGTGATCGGTCACTTTTCCAAATAAATTTATTTGATTGATTTTTAGCATAATTCAAATTTTGTTGTTAAATCAGGAGAATCGGGTCCTCTGTTCCAAGAAAACCAGTCTCCTTCTTCGCTGACGACCACATACAAACACTCTTTAGTTGTAGTATTTTCTAAGGTTTTAGAAGTTTGCAGCTGTGAACCAAAACCTTCGCACCAAACATCTAGGGAAAATATTTTCGGTTCAGTTGCACTTTGAAATCTCTAAAAATTAAAGACTACAAATTATCAACAGATTATGTTACCATATTTCCTCAATTAAAAGCCCTCCCCGAAATCCGGAACTTTTAAATTTATTCTTCGCCGTTTCGATGCATTTATTGGTTTTGGTCCCACTTATGTTGGTAACACTTTAGAATTAACACCACCCAACACCCCCACCCCCCGCCAGCGAAAAATTTACTTATACCGAAGGGGGAGGGACCCGTCTCATATTGATTCTCGTGCTCTGAAACGGCACGGAAACACTTTGGTTTCTGAAAAATCGAAAAAAAAAATGTTGGTTTGCCTTGGTCCCCCAAGGTAAAAAATTTAGGAAAATTAAAAAAAAATGTTTTTTAAATTCCCGCCGAAACATTTTTAAAGGGTTCAAGGGCAGTATTGGGAGGGGAAGGGACAAAACAGCCACTTTCATGGCAAAACGATAAAAAAAGTTAATTTAAGACTATTTAGACTGTCTAACCATGCTTTTCAACTTGGACCGTGGCAAAAAGAGACTCTATATGCATTTTTTGATCAAGAGACTTTCTCGGAATCATGTCTAAGGTACCGTATTTCTTCTAATTGCCGCACAGTCTCTAGTTACCGCACACCCCTAACTTTAAAGACTTATATCTCGGAGCAGAGTGATTATTTTGCTAAGCTGTTTGATGTATTTTATTTTTGGTTAAGCACCCGAAAATCTCTAGATCGAATTTAAAAATTTCCGATTTTCGGGTGATTGAAAAATAAACGCACATGTGCGGCAATTAGAAGAAATACGGTATGTGGGTGTGCGCATCCCAACTCCAAACTCTCAAGCCCCCTATTTGAAAAATTCAGGGATGGCTTCTATTAGAAGAGATATGGTATATTGGCTAAAAATAATTTCCGCCTCCAAATAAATGATTTCTGGCACTGAATTTTTTATTTTGAAGTTTTTTTGATTTTTTTAAATTTTTTAAATTTGTTTTGCACTAGCATGTAGACCTAAAGCTTGGCTTTCTAATAAGCTATCAAACTCTGCTGAGTGACTTTGGAAATGTAGAAATTTAGGGGCTTGCAAAAGTTACAGAAACAGAAAAATTACTTTATTCAAAACTTTAAATCTTTACATTTCCGAAGTGTTTCAGCTGAGTTTGATAGCTTATTGGAAATCTGAGATCCAGGGCTACATGCTAGTGCTGTGTAGAGGTTTGATTGTACTGAAAGCTAAGAAACCTAGACCAAAGCTTCCCCAAAAAGGGTGTCATTACATAAAGTGTGTTTTTGTATAGCAAGCCCTTGAATAGAGGTTTAAAAGCAGTCAGGTAGACAATGTAACTACCGTATTTACTCTAATCATACCCATGAGGGATAAATTTTCAACCTCCTGAAAATCGGAAAAAATTTAGGGCCGATCTCGAGATTTTTGGGTGCTCAACTAATATCTAAAAAGCGGAATCAGTAAAGCTCGTGGGAGTTAAGAAAATGCAATAAACAGCTTTGCAAAATATTGACTTTGCTCCGAGATATAGATCCTCAAAGTTGGGGGTGGGGCAAAATGTTCTGATTTGTTCTGAATTCCCATTTTTCTTGATATTGTTCGGCACTTTGTCTAGATTTGTCTAGATTGTTCATCATCATCAAAATTTGTGCCTGCGGCGCTTATTCGTAATTCTTATTTGTTCAGATCTCACTCAGATGGTTCCGAGAAGTCCAAAGAAGTGCTTGTTCAAGCCGGAGTACAGCAAGATCAAGGGAATAACAAAGAGTAACAAAAGCGATGTAGGTTTTTTGAAGACAATATTTATGGACGACAATGTTATTACTTTCATCTTTCATAGTCTCATGCTCGTTGTGTGCCCTGCAGCTCCGATATCAATATGGCGGCAACAGGAAAAACAGCTATCGATCTTCATCTTGGTTGTTCCATCTTTTTTTATTTGATTTTTATGTTAGCTATTTTTATTTCAGCAACGAAGAAACACAAAGATGCCGCTAGTGTGATTGCCTCAAATCAGTCCGTTGCCGCGTTTCTTCCTAATCTCCTGGCTCCGACAGCGATTGATGACAAAACAGCTGCAGCTGAGGGATCTTGGGCTTATCACATTGTCAAGCACCAACAGTCTTTTGCTTCAGCAGATTGTGTCTCGGCTCGAGGTCTTTTTCAAACTATGTTCTCTGATTCGGCGATAGCGAAAAAGTTTGGAAGTGCTCGGACGAAAACAGTCAAAATTATCACCGGTATGTTTAGTAAGCTTCGGTTGTTTTTATTTTGTTAAGAATTTTAGGCGTGTTGGCTCCGTATGCAACGAAATGTCTTTTGGAGAATCTTGGTGAACAGCCTTTCTCGATATCAACAGATGCTTCCAATCACAAAGCCGTGAAGTTGTTTCCGCTTGTTATAAGGTAAAGATTGATTTTGATAGCAGTTTATGATTATATGTGCTTATAGATTCTTCCATGCAAAGCTTGGTGTGCAGGTGCGTTTGCTTGATATGAAAACCCTGCCTGGTGAGTCGTCAGAGATGGTCACAGAATTCATTGAGGCTGCGTTGGCGGAGAACGCTTTGGATGTCATGAACCTCATTTCGTTTTGCGCGGATAATGCTCCTGTCAACTTCGGAGGAAGGACTCAAGGCGGAAACAACAACATTTTTGCACGTCTGAAGGTATTTATAGAAGTTTTGCAACTATCATTAATATGTCATTTGCAGGAGAAAGTTGCTTCATTAGTGCCAGTCGGTTGCCCTGCTCATATCCTACATAATTCGGCGAAGAAATCAGCAGAAGGATTGCCTTTTGATATCGAAGCACTTGTGTTTAAGTTGGAAAGCTATTTCAAAGGATCTACTAGTCGTCACGAAAAGTTTAAGGAATACTGCGAATTTGTAGAGGTCAGTAAAAATTTTTCTTCAGGCAGATAGTTTAAGTTCTTCTTAGATGGAATATTCGTGTTTGCCTACTCATGCACCAACAAGATGGACTACGCTTGCGGCTGTAATGCAGAGAATGTTGAAGCTTTGGGATGCTTTGCAATTGCTCTTCTCACCTACATCAAATACGCCTCGTATGCTCAGAGATTTTTTTTCGTCTGCCGAGTCCAAGGTCGTTGTTGTTTTTCTCCACAGCATCCTTTCCTGTTTTCAGCATCCTTTACTCTCTCTTCAGGTATTTTCCTTTACAATTATTTCTTCGTTATGAAATGAGTTCTTTAGAAATCGAATGCACTTTTGCCTGAATCAATGGAACTTATTTGCTCGCTGCAGTTCACAATTAGGGAACGCCGAAATTCACGATTCTTTGGTGCTATGACAGAAATTACGATGCGTCAACTCGAATTTGACAAGGCTCAGCGTCTGAAGGAGGAATTTATTGTAAATTTCTTAGCTCTTCTTTGTGATCAATAGTGTTTTGTTTTAGAAATTCTATGATACTGCACTGGAGTACATTGATGCCTGGTTTCAATTAGAGCGCTTCCCGACAAACATTCAGTGGATCATGCTTGCGACAAGGTCAGTTCAGTACAAGGAGGTCAAGAAGTTGGCGGAACAAATATCACCTGAATTGGCCGAACAAGATTCTCTCTTCGATGAAGTCTCTCAGTTAAATGCTATTTTGCAGCAAGTTCCATTGGATGTGTTCGAATCACTAAATGCGGAGAAAAAGTGGATCAGAGTAGGAATTTGTGCTGAATAAAAAATTTGTCATTGAACTATTGTTTCAAACTTTTAGGTGTTCAAGGAAAACTGCACTTTGCCAGGACTCTACGAATTGGTGAGCAAGATTCTTTCAATTCCAATCTCGAATGCCTTTGTGGAGCGTGTCTTCTCTCTTTGCGGGAACCAATGGACGGACGATCGGAATTTACTACAGCCAGAAACAGTCAAGTGCCTTCTTCAAGTGAATGTCAATTTTGATCACACATGTGTTGAAATTTTCAGTTTGTTGCTGAATGATAGAAAATTGTTAAATGATGTCCGCAGTTGGGAGAAATATAATGTTTAGTCTCGTTTCGATGTACAACCGTTCTAAATAAAGCACTTTTGTTGATGTTTTGGCAAATTTTGCGTGTTCTGATTTTGTTCTGATTGTTGGCTAATTTGTTCTGATTTATGGAGTCAAATTCTGATTTTTAAACATTTTGTTCTGATTTTACGGGTTAGCGACTTGGCAACCCTGAAATAAAGCCTTTCATTTTTAACGTAGACTTTTTTTTCAAAATTTCGAAAGCCCCTGTACCTGTTCTATTTCAAGTCCTAATTGAGTCAGCATTTCTAGCTTTATTTTGACTTCGCAACAAATAGAATCTGTATTCCAAATGAAGTATTTAGGCTTCAGGACATTAGCTGAATGCAAATACTCCAGAATAGCTGATGGCTCACAATAAAGTCCATAAATTCGAACACGTTTGCAGTCTACTATGCTGTCATAGTTAAGTGATACTAATGAACCTGAAATAGACAGAAATTACTTTGACCAGATTTTAAAAGATTTGGATTTATTCACAGCAAGGACAATAAAGCGCTATAAACCAAAAAATTTTCGTATTCCGCCATACCCAGGTAGTGATATCCAGGTGTGGGTACCCAGGTGTTAGAACCCAGTTAAGGGTACCCAGGTGTTAGAACCCAGTTAAGGGTACCCAGGTGTTAGAACCCAGTTAAGGGTACCCAGGTGTTAGAACCCAGTTAAGGGTACCCAGGTGTTAGAACCCAGTTAAGGGTACCCAGGTGTTAGAACCCAGTTAAGGGTACCCAGGTGTTAGAACCCAGTTAAGGGTACCCAGGTGTTAGAACCCAGTTAAGGGTACCCAGATGTTAGAACCCAGTTAAGGGTACCCAGGTAGCGGTGCCCAGGTGACAATGCCCAGGTGGTGGTACATAAGTAGAGGAACACATATGGGTGTCCTAGGGGTGGTTCTCAAGTGGTGATATCCACGTGATAGTACCCAGGGCGTGGTACGATGGCGGGGGTACCAAGTAGAGGTAGCCAGGTGAAAATACCTAGGTGGTTAAATCCAAGTGGGGGTATCGAGGTGGAGCTACCCACGCACTCAGATGGTGGTACCCAGGTTCAGCGGTGCACTAGGTCACCTTAGCAGGTCAATTAGACCAGATCTAGTAGCGGGTCGTGAAATGTCTACGGACAGATCAAACCATGTTGCCACCTAGAAGTTTTGGAAGCGGTCTCTCGGCGTGGCGCCTTTTCTAGTGACATATTATTGGAGTGATAAATCGTTTGTTTTTTTAACGGGGTTTAAAAATAGAGCACGACTCTTTAACCACCCCCAAGGGGGTTGAAAAATAGAGCACCGTGGTGCTCTATTAAAGAGAATACGGTAAGTGTTTAAATTAAAAAAACCTTTTTTCTGAAAATGAAAAAAGTTTCCTTAGCAAAAAAATTGCAAAAAAGTGCTCACTGACCTCCAGGTGAAATTTTTTTCCAAACATCTAATTTGAGTCCCTTAGGTCCTTGTGAATCGCCAATACTAGCAAGTAGGTGTTCGTAAAACTCAGCATGAATCTTATGGCTCAGTCTAATATGAAGAAGTTGACCATTCCAGATGTGTTTGTAGGCGGATAGTTGGTTAATATAGAGCATAGACAGGTATTTGTTGGTGGGAAGTTTGAGCGTAGTCCTTGAGAAGCGCATAAATCTCTTGTTTAGCAAGGGCATTTGGAGGACTGAGGCATATGTAAAGTAGTTGGATTTTTGAAAGGAGTAGTAGCGCAAACAGTTGTACTCGCTCATCACACACAACTCTCGTTGGTAGAAGTAAGGAGTGGTGGGAAAGTGGCGCTGAACTACTTGATGGAATGATTTGTTGACATTTAAGAGGGTGATTAGCTGAGGACGGTCAAAGAAATTGAAAATGTCGCACAGGATCTCTGTCAAAATATGCAATTTTCTGAATATTTGTATAAACATAACTAATAACATCATAACTAGTAACTATAACATCTTTTAAATTCAATAATTGTCCTTTTTTAAAATCCAATTTAGTGATGTGATGTAAACAAACATGTTTAGTTCGAGCTTTTCAAGTTTTTGTTGACAATTGCAATTTGGAATACAGTCAACCCTCTCTAAACGGGCACCTCTATAAACGGGCACCCAAGGCTCGGTCCCGAAAGTACTATAAGTAAATTATCGAGAAATGACCCTCTATAAACGGGCACCTCCATAAACGGGCACCCTCTCTAAACGGGCACTTAATTCTCGGTCCCAAACAATAAAACTCCCTCTGTAAACGGGCTCTTGGCAGGAATTCCTTTTATCGCCTAACCCAAAGTCACGTTTTTATGGTTTCTATAGCTGTAGGTTTCTACATCCTTGGTCATCTTATTGTTTCCAACATCCTTGGTCATCTTATTGTTTCCAACATCCTTGGTCATCTTTTTGTTTAATAAAATTTTCGTTTGTTTTATAGTGTCTCTTAACCAAACCTCTATAAATGGGCTCCTCAAAGACCCACAATTAGTCAATTCTCTATAAACGGGCACCTCTATAAACGGGCACCCTCTATAAACGGGCACCTAAGGCTCGGTCCCTAGGGGTGCCCGTTTAGAGAGGGTTGACTGTATTTGAATTTGCGAGGACACCTCTTTACTCAGAAAATATTCGAAAAAATGTCGAACGGCTATAGTGAAGAATAGGGTTCCAAAAATCAGCTTGGTCCCCCCTGTTGTTTTTTCGTAAAAAACAGCTTGGTCCCCCCTCTTGTTTTTCGTAGAAGCTAGTTTGGTTTTATAAATTTTAATAAATTTTAATAAAAACAGTTATCCCCCTGTTGTTTTACAAATAAAACAACAGGGGGGACCAAGCTGATTTTTGGAACCCTATTCTTCACTAGCGCCATGTCGAACTATAATTTTTTCCGCATTTAAGACAATTTTAATTTAAAATTTAATTTATATTTAAATTTATACATTCAAAATAAAATTAAGAACCATCCACTAATCCGGCCCAACATGGCTTGAGACGGACAGATCATACGAGTTAGTGGCGCCCGGACATTGTCCATTTTAAAAAGAAAAAGGTTGCCAAGTAGAATTGTAAATTTTCAGAGCAGCACTAAAGTCGACGGCATTTCATACTATTACTGCATTTGCAAAACAGCTTCAAACAGTCGTGGTATAAAAGTAAGATGCAAGGGAAAGGGCTATGTGAAGCTATGTGCTGGCCAAGCTAGCTTCTGTTTAACAAAGCAGCATTCTCACAATGCCGAGCCTTATGAATATGAGGTTACTTTTTTGTCAAAACAAATTATTAATTACATTTTGTGTTTAGATAAATTCCCGAATCAAGAAAGGATGGAATTGGCAGAAGCATCTCCATCGATCAAAACAAAATCTGCTTTGCGTGTCATCAAAAGAGGAGCAGCGTCTGAACTTCTAGTAGCGTTTCCAAAAGACAAAAGCATCAAACGGCAACTGCAGCGAAAGAAATACAAGCTCAATATGAAAACTGTAGATTCTAAAAAGCTGGCTTTTTTTAAATTTCTGTCATATATTCGCAGTAATTTTCTTCACCGTGGCTCGGTGTCTTTACGAAATTTCTCAAGTGATACAGCATCAGATGGATGAAGAGGTAAGCGTTCGACAAATTATCTCAAGGTATAATAAAAGGGAACATTAGAACTAAGCGCAATCACGTTTTAAGGCACGAATCTATCCCAGAAGAGGATTTTCGCAACATCACGCCGAGGGACAAATTCATGCTTTTGTGGCTGAATGAAAGTGCAAGCACTCAATGAACTACAACCCAGGAGCTTGTTCGCTATCTACAGTCCATCCAAGAATCGCTGCATTATGCTAAGGGAAGGAATCCAGATTTTGGCGGAATCGAAAGTGACTACAATGAGGGAGAAAAAAGTGATTTAGATTTGAGTAGTCTCTTCACACATATTATTGTTGTGTCGTTGATGTTATTTTCTAAATAAAGAACTGAGCGTTTTGGTAGTAACCGAGTTTCGGATTCAAGAAGTATTTATGGTTTAAGGGGAGAATTATATTAGCAAAAATTGTATGACCACTAACTGGTGACAAATAAGTTCGGAACGGAATTTTAGTAATGAAATCTTTTTCGAAAACATATGGTTTTGTAGCTCTTTCCATCCTCTTTCGAATGGTATATTCACTTTCCCTAGTGCGGCTTTACCAAGTAGGACGTGGTGTGATGGAGATTTTCTTCAATGTCTACAGTCTACAGTACATTTCCCCGCTGCTCAACATTCAACTGTCAGCAAACTGTCAGCATTTGAGGTGACCGGAAGCAATGAGGACAGAGCCAGAAGCGGCCGTCAGGTCACAACAGAGGACAGGGACCGGAAGCGCCCGTCCAGTCACAACAGAGGACAGGGACCGGAAGCGGCCGTCCAGTCACAACAGAGGACAGGGACCGGAAGCGCCCGTCCAGTCACAACAGAAGACAATATCCAGCTAATTGCTGACAGAATCTGCTACTGCAACGACCATGAGGCAGAGCACATCCACAGCAAATCAGACTCAAACAGGAAGCTAGCCATTGAATTTGGAATCTCTGGCGAATCTGTTCGAAAGATGATTGAAGAAACCTTCCACATAAAGTCTAGGAAGACTTCCAAAGGCCAATTTCTCAACGACAACGCCCGTGAGAATGGCATGGAGCGGAGAGGCCATTTTATTGAATAGAAAAATAAAATTATATACCACTCGATAGTGGAATGAAAATTCTACAAGACTCAAATAAATTTAGTTGCTAATTTGTTATGATTACACCCAAAATAAAAACGGAGAACGCTCTGCTTAAACTATTTTTCACCCCCTTTCTTCTTTCTTCAATTTTTACAGGAAATATACAACACAAAGGGAAAGTGAATATACCATTCGAAAGAGGATGGAAAGAGCTACAAAACCATATGTTTGGAATATTTTTTCGAACAAGATTTCATTACTAAAAATCAGCACAAAATTCCGTTCCGAACTTATTTGTCACCAGTTAGAATCATACTAATAAATTGAGTAGACCCCGATTGTCACACAACTTGACCATACAAATTCCAACAAAAGAGAATATCGCCCGATGAAAAATGAAAAACGGACAATTTCGACCGACAAATTCCTTAAAAAAAGGAAATGTCGCGCGACACTGTCCATTATTTGAAACAATATTGCGCGACAAACTTTTTTTAGAAAGGACAATGTCGGGGCGCCGAGTTAGTCGACTTGCATCGAACTATATTTTTTTTACGTAGAATTTTTGGCACTTATGCCGTTGGCCCCCCTCTATTTTGGCACTTTTTAACATGTGTGTTTATTGTGTTCGTCTATAACTTTTTTTGTTACTAGATACAATATTGGCAATGGTAGAGCTTCGAAACACAACTCTAAAAAATTGTACGAAAAATTGAAGTGGACAAATGAAGAATTCATCGAATGGCTTCAGCATATGAAACTTTTGCACAAATAAAAATATACAGTTTGTTCATAAATGACAAAATAGAGGGAGGGTGGCCCAACGGCATAAGCGCCGAATTTTTTTCGCCTTATACCTTTTTTTTTTAAAACGTCAAAAAGCGTCTTTTTGCCGGAACAAGAAGTATTTTTGCCCCACTTTATTTTCGGCCTGAAAAAAATTCGATTTACACGAAAAAAAGGAAATGTTTTTTACCCCAGCTAATTTTCGCCTCGAAAAAATATTCTTTCCGCCTCAATAAAAGCTTTGTCCGCTAATGTTGAGTGCAGCGAAAGCTCGAGAAATTCGTAGTTTTTGACGTTTTTTTCTGACTTTTACCATCAAGTTTATTTAAAAATGGTAGAATGCCCCTATTGAAAGATAGCCCTAATCCTCACCTTAAAAATGGCATATAAGTTTGTGCCCTAGTCAAGAAGGGGGGTTTTTGCCTTTGGTTCCTTGTTGTTTTTGGGGAGTGTTAAAACTTAGGCTTTAGCAAGGGTTGGCCAGCGTCTGTTAGTACGGCCTCAAACATATTTCTCAAACAACAGAAAAGTATAAAAAAAATTTTGAATCAGTCATATATTATTCATACTAGAAGGCACGTGATTTTGTCACCGGATTCGTGCTCAGCATGGTTGATTTGCTTAAACAAATTCCTACCAGCTGCTACCAGGATTCGAACCTGTGACCATCAAAAATATGCCTTGGTCCCCCCTGTGGTGACAATTTTTGACCAAAATTTTTTCCTGAAGCAAACCCGTGATTTTAACGCCGGATTCGTGCTCAGTGTAGTCAATTTACGGAGCAAGTACACAATATGCGCCCCAAAATTTTTTCGAGATTTAAATGAGATTATAGAAACTACTCTTAAAACTAAAACTCCCTGTGAAATTTTAAAATCCTCGCGAGACCACAAACAATTTAATTCAAATTTATTTCATACAAGGGACCACAGGCGCCTATCGGCGCCTCTATAGTATTTCGAAATTTCGATAGTGCATTCATCGTGAAAAACTACGCGTCTATCTACGTCTACGTTCTTTTCGAGACATCGCAAAAATGGCCATCGTTGGAAGCAGAAAAACCATCCTCCAGGCCTACCCCAAAATCCTCCAACTCCAATTTTGAGGGACCACAAAGTTTTTCTTTTTCGAAGACATTTTCCTGGGTCTCGGCATAAAAAGACGCTGAATTGTCTGAAGTTTGGGGTTCCGTCGAGACATTGCCGAAAATAATCGGAAAAATAAGCAAAAATGGCCTGAATGTGGTCAAAATGTCCATTAAAAAGTAGGACGGACACATGCCAAATACTATATAGAGATGCACGGATTTTTCGATTCTGAGTACAATCAAACCTCGTTTATCCGGCGTCCCTAAAAGTTCGTTCCCGCCTCGAGTCCGACACTTTTTTAGCACAATTTTCGAAGTCTTTTGCCAAATTTTATTCGCCAGTCTAGTCCGAAATATCGCAAGGATTCCGCGGACCTCGGTTATTCGGCACATGATTTTCGAAAAGAGCTTCGCGGGTCTTTATTTAAAAATTTTGGAAAAACGACCGGCAAAATCAGAATCCTTGCGATATTTCGGACTCGACTGGCGAATCTTATTTAGCAAAAGACTTCGAAAATTGAGCCAGAAAAAGTGTCGGACCCAAGGCGGGAATGAACTTTTGGGGGTGCCGTATGAACGAGGTTTGACAGTACCTTCATACAAATACCCGCGCCCCTACTTTAAAGTCCTCGTTTGGATTTGCCGATCTTCTTTATTCGACGCGCGAGAAGCAGGCGCACAAGGTTCAATAACCAGACACGATCAATTTTCCCCGCTGAAACACCCGAAAATGACTAAAAACCATTTCCAAAAAAAGTTTGACTATAATTTTTTTTCGCCACATCAACCCCAAAATTTTAGAGCCTTAACCCGGTTTCCTATAAGAGCACATCAACTTCGAAAATTAAAGATCGCAAAAGGTGACCTAAAAAGTGAGTGTTTCAAAAGTAGCCAAGCAGCTCCATAATACAGTCGAACCTGGCTAACCCGTCACCCCTGGGGACCAACTTGAGGTGACGGGTTAGCCAGGGTGACGGGTTACCGAGGTGACAGGTTAATGGGGGTGAGATTAGCGGAATTTCTTTCTCGGCCAACCAAATTTTTTTGAAGTGACGGGTCAGCGGGGGTGACGTGTTATTAGAGTGACGCGTTAGCCAGGTTGGACTGTAAATGTTGATTATATACCAAAACCTGGAGATATTTACCTGGAACACTTTTTGAAGCGCTTGATTGTTGGAAACTTTTTGGAGGGCACACATTTTTCGAAGTAGAATGCTTTCCTTTTTGCGGCCTGTCGTAATTGCTTGGCAGACATAGCCCTGAAAAAGTGTCTAGAGGATTGCTTTGCGAAATTTTGCAATTTCAAAGCAACAAATTTTTTTAGGAAGTGGACATATGGCTAATTCAGTATTTTTGCCTATCGGGAAAATACACCTCCAATTAATGTCCCCCTTAATCATTAACTTTAATAAATTTTAGTACAGTCAACTCTCGATTTTACGAACCCCTGGGGACCGACAGAAATGTTTGTTAAATCGAGGGTTTCGTTAAATCGAGGGTTCGTTAAATCGAAAGTTGGTGTACAATTTTTATTGTAATGTTCGCTAAATCGAAAGTTGACTGTGTTTGCTTAACAACGCTGAATCAATAAAACTTTATTGCATCAACAATAACAACACACTTCGCAAACAATGTTCAATAATTAGATTCGAAGAAATCGGTTATTCACATTGTTTCATTTTCTTTTGACGATCTCTGTAAAAGGTATCATCTAAGGCATCACTGAGACGAAGGATCACAAAATTTTTCTTCAACATATTGCTGGACAATCAGGAAGGCACAATGGGCATCGAGACGAGATATTGGCGGTCTTCCCACTTCTATTTCCTCGAAATCCACTTCTTCGTCGCCAGGGCCTTCCGTTCTCGAGACATGTTCTACGATTTCAGCCAGCAAAAGAGTAGCACCTTGAAAATAATTAACTAGTAAAAAAAAGAATGTGTAATTGATAATTACATGTAAGCACCAAATCATCCACAGCAATGAAGTCGGACACCATCGCTTCATGATCATCACCTTCTAGCTGCTGAAGTTCTGTCCAAGCAACGATCAACTCATCCATGGCGTCCTTGTCGACAAGACATTGTTATTCGTAAACAGTAAACAAAAACAGGAAAATTAGCGCTGTTAAACAAAAACATGTTAAAAATTGAAAGTTTCGTTAAATCGAGAGTGACTTTATCAGTAGGAATTCCAAAAAAGGTTCGTTAAATCAAGAGTTTCGTTAAATAGGGGGTTCGTTAAATCGAGAGTTGACTGTGCTAAGAAAGTTTTGAAAAAAAATATTAATATATTATCTTTAATTAAGAATGACGGTTGCTAGTTCAAATTTTGACAAGATTAAGATAAGACAGACAGCTCGTTTTAGCAACGCCCTTCAGGAATTCGCTTGTTTATGAGCTAGCTAACAGGACAGAATTAATTAATTAAAATGCTTTAGGAATCAGCAAACACTGCGTGATTAACACCAGAGAGGCCGTGACTTTTGTTTATTCTAGCACAGTTTTTCATGCTGATTCTAGTGGTGCAGATTGTTTTCTAACGAATGATCAAAAACGTCGAGAAAAAATCAGTTTTCAATTTTTGCAAATGACGTGATTCGGCCCTATTTGAGAATCTGGCGCATTTTTGCCTTGGTCCCCCTATGGTTTTTTGTGTGTTTTTTAGACTTAAGGCTTAGGCAAGTGTAGGCCAGCGTATGTAAGGATGGACTCAAACATATCTTAGACTCTTGTTTGAGTCTCTCATAATATTTAGAACAGCGAAGTGCAAACTGAAGGAAAATAAAAGTTTCGGAAGTGCGTGGAGTCTTCTGATTTGTTGAAATATTTGGCCAGGTATGCTGTTAGTTCGCTGATGCTTTTTATTCTATCTACATTGGATCAGCCACTACTGGAGTTTTCATTGATAGAGTTTTGAATTTCTCGAGAGTAAACAAGTCTGCGCAGTCTGCGCAGTCAAACCCAGACTAACATACGCTGGCCTACCCTGGCCTAAACCGAAGCCTGGGAATACTACGTTTGTCTAATACATTTTGCCATAAAAGTGGCCCCTATTATTCCCTTCCCCTCCATATACAGCCCTTTTTCCATTTTAAAATTCAAAAGGCGCCAATTCAAATAATGAAGTTTTGACTAAAAGAAACCATGATAAAACCCCCCCCCTTGTGGTTCGAAATTTTTTTTTTGCTCAGAATTAAAAAAACAGCCGGATTTCTCAGGAAATCGGGTTGTTTCTTGACGTTTCCCTCACTAAACTTAGATTTTTCAAAATAATTTTTTGCCTTGGTTCCTCAAGGTAAACCACCTCATGTTAAAGTATTCTTCCCCGTTTTGGTCACTGCAGCTGGGCGAAAGAGCTTCAAAATGCACATTTGATCATAAGTTTCAGGGTAGAAAACTTCTTGGGAGACGTCAAGACACTATTCACAGTTAATCTAGAAAGGGGCCCCCAGGTGCACAAGTGCCCGAAAAATGCTGTTACGTGGCTTGAATTTACATTTTTGCACGCATTCGAATATGCAAAATTCTCATTTTCATCAACAAGTATGGTCTTTCAAGCGTTAAAAACACGTTGTAAATTTTGGGCGTGCCTAATAAAGGGCATTTTTCTCTAAAACAGCTAACAGAAGCTTTTTAAAGGGGCATAGCAGCGCGTTACACTCCAATTAAGGCGGGGACCAGCAATTTCTTATTTCATAAATATTTTCTATAAGCGTTCTACTTGATCCTACGAAAGTTTTCTGTCTATTTTTTAGATAAGGTCATAAATATCAGATTTGACATGAAACGAGTGAAAACAAGGACAATTTTTGAAAAATAGCTGGTCCTTGCCTTAATTTGCAGTGTAATGCGCTGGTATGCAGGGTTGTTACGCCTTCAATGAAGATCTTCAATGAAGGTGAAGCCATAGTTGGGCATTTTTAAAAAACCACCACCGCCTTCATTTTTATGTCTAAAAATGAAGTCATATTAATAAACTCACTAAAGTTATTTGTGCTTCTTCACGTTTAATTCCCTTCACAGCTAAAGAGATAAACGGCATTGCAAAAGAAGCTGTTGATCTATATCTCAGCCAAATGCGAAAAAACTTACAAGACACAGAAAAAATTTAGAAAATTTTTGTATTTAGTTATCTTTCATTGTTCGTTCTCAGCCATTTATTCTGACTATTTGTCCAGTTGATATTTAAAAAAAAATCTGAAATTATGACATTTGAAAATAGTGCACTTTTTGCGCAATCAAGAACACAAAGTTTTTGCCGCTAACGCCAACACCGGCGCCTCCACTGCCGCCGCCGCCGCCACCGCCGCCGCCTCCACGTGCGCCGCCACCGCCGCCACCTCCGCCACCGCCGCCACCACCGCCGCCCTCATATTCGCCGCCGGCTCCACCGCCACCGCCACCGCCGGCGCCTGGCGGCGCCGGCGGCGGCGGCGGCGATCCAACTATGGGTGAAGCCTTCAGGACAAAATTTTTGGGTGAAGGTATGAAGGTGAAGCCTTCAGGACAAAATTTTTGGGTGAAGGTATGAAGGTGAAGGCTTCATGGAGGCTCATTTTTGTATTGAAGCTAGGGTGAAGCCTTCACACTTAAATCTCCTTCAACGAAGATCTTCTGTAGACAATGAAGGAGGAGGAAGTCTTGTATGACTAGCTTTTCCCGCAAATCCCAGTGGGAAATTGATTTGAGGAATTCCCGCAAAGATAGTCAAACTCGCGCTCAGAGTTTCACTAATCTCCTAATCTCCCAACCTTCCTAATCCCCACACCAATCTACAGGATTGAAGGAGAAATTTGCAATGAAGGTGAAGGCTTCACCCCTAAAATTATTGGGTGAAGGAATGATGGTGAAGCCTTCAAAAAAAATTTTCATTAACAACCCTGCTGGTGAGCCCCTTTAAGTGTTTTTAATGTTCTGTTATCTTATTCTTTGTTTTTTCTTTTAATAATTTGTTGAGCAATAACTATTCATACATCCTTTTCTAAAATATAATTTTTATTCACTAAAATATATAGGTGCTGCACCGCCACTACCATCACCTTATGCATCAATTAAGTTGCATCAGCAACAGCAGCAGCAGCAGCGCAATAATAGCTCGGCCACTTACTCAATTTGTGTCAACACTGCCGGTCTGTTTGTTTTCCCACACTCACACTAAACACACTTCTTCAATCTAGCACCTCCCTGCAAATCCACAAAAAGCAACAGCAGTATCTTAAGCAACAAAATAAAATTGTTTATGCTATTTTTGCCTTTTTCAAAATGAATGCTAAATATTTGTTGCCTATTGCATTGTGTAAATGCTTCCCTCCCTGCTGCTGCTGCCTCTGTAATTTCTGCTGGTTTGCTTTGTTGTGTGTGTGTGTGTGTGAGCACATTTCATTATTATTGCGAGGAGGTTAAAGAGCAAGGTTCCAAAGCCGCTTTGACGCAACCTTTGCTTCTTTTTTCTTCTACATGACTGATTGGTCTGAACCAGCTTTTAAGGGGGACAGCAGTGGCAGTCTAGCTTACGCAGTCTGGACAAACACCACTTTGTCATAACTCCAGCAGTTTTTTTCACTTTTTCTGGGTCAGCATTTACAGTCAAATTTTTTTTAACGGCCTTTTATCATCCGTAGCATCTATTAAAAAACATTGACTACCATATTTCCTCTAAAAAGCGCCCTCCCCGAAATCCGGAATTTCTTAAATTCATTCTCCGCCTTTTATACCAGGAGTTTGTTTTTGAAAGCAACATATGTTATACACCAAAATGGAGCGCAGATTCCCAGCTACATTTTGGTATATAACATATGTTGCGTTCAGAAAAAAATACCTGGTATAAAGGGCGGAGAATGAATTTAAGAAATTTCGGATTTTGGGAAGGGCGCTTATTAGAGGAAATACGGTATATCAAAAAAGTTGCCATAAATACTTCTTTTGAGTATCAGATTGTTTAAAAAGTCTCCCTGTGTTTTGAATTAAATTTTCACTCATTTTTACCTTTAGCTTTTCATGATGGTCAATAATCTGCAGAAGTATCAGCGACATTGCCTCCTTTCTCTAGACAAAACGTGAGTTAGACTAAAGTAGCTAGACAGCAGGAGGTAGTCTTTGACAACGGATGGACCCGGACTGTGACCTGAGTGATCTTTGATTGAAATTTTTTCGCGTATTCTTGTCGTGCGTGCTCTAGCTCGTGACAAATCTGGCTGCCCAGCTCTGAAGCTTCAAAGAGTCAGTCAAGTGTTAAAAACATCTCGATACCCACATCATGATTTCTCAAAACTGATCCATGGGTCACTCCTAAAAATTTTGTTGGCCGTCGGAGGCGGAGATTTGGACACGCTCTACAAGAAAAAAATTCACCGAAATTTTCCCAGGTTACAGTCAGGGTCCCTCTCTTGTTAGTGATAGTGTTTGCAATGGCTAAAGCGGTTAAGAAGATCTGGAAAATAAAAAAGAGCAATAGGCCAAGCTATTTTCGGTACTTCTTCCGTTTACACCCTATATCAAATTTTTTGAATTTCTTGAAAATTTACTTACTTAAAATTTACTTTTGAGTTTCAAAATTTTTGGTCAAAAAAAGAACAGAAAAAGTGCGTAAGTTCAAAAAATTTGATATGAGGTGTAAACGGAAGAAGTACCCTATTTTCAGTGGGACAAGGTGGTAGTAGACTACACTGATGGGCTGTACCGGATGTCAAAAAAAATATCGGATCGGATACCGGATATGAAATAATATCGGACCGGATACCGGATATCGGATATGAAAAAGTGCCGGATATCGGTTATCGGATACCGGATATCGGACATTTTAAAAATTTTCTCATAAAGCTTTATTCAATTTCATAACAACACGTGAAACAATCAACACTCATATTCAAAGTTGTAAGCACTAAGGTTATCCTTCTTTGGCCCAAGATCACCGGAGAAGTCGCAATGCTCAGCTTTGCACTTTGCTATGGTTCCATTTCTTACGAAAAATGCATCCCATTTTTGGTCGTTAGACATCTGAAAAGACGGAAATGTGAGGTTCGAAATGCGAAACAGATAAAATGATAAAGGGATTGTGCATAAAATGACCAAAAAATATGGTTTTTAGAAAAATTAATTCGAAAAAATTCTTTAAAATAATATCGTAAAAAGCCTGAGCTCATCCGATTTATCCGAAATTCAGCAATTTTTTCGGATATCGGATACCGGATATCGGATGTAAAAAAGTGCCGGATATCGGATATCCGGTACAGCCCTGCTACACTGAGATTGTTAGAGGAAACTTACCTTCCTTTTTCAAAAAATCAATTTTTTATGTAGAAAAGTGTTGGAAAACAGTGTTTTTATCGTTTTTGAGATATAAAAATTACCTAGGAGGTTTTACAACATTAAAATAGCATATTTATCCATGAGGGACTAATGCTGTTGGGGACTTACCGTCATCTAAAAAATTTGAGTGAGAGTGAGCTCATCAGAAACTAGGGATGCACGGCTACATGTAGATCCAAAAAAATAAATTTTACGATTGTAAAAACACCGATAAATACTCATTTTTATGTATTTACTGCAGGGAATCAGTATTTTACTGCGAGAAATCAACTTTAGCTAGGGTTGTCAGAGGGAAAATTCCCGGGAAAAAATGATATGGGAAAAAATAAAGAAAATATGGGAAAAAAATGAATTTGAATAAGAGCTTGTTTCAGTACGACAATGTGTGCTCTAAATCAGAACTTTTCTGAGAAATCAGAGCACTTACGAGCTCTGTTATACTCCCTTTTTGAAATGTTTACGTTGTGCTTTCTGCTCTCTTGTAAATTTTACTCTTATTCACGTGATTTTAGGCAATTTTTCGATAAAAGCGAAGAAGAGATCAATGGCAAGACCGTGGCTGTAGCACATTGCAAGTTCTGCACTCAGCGCTATTGGGACAATGCAACAAAAATGACGAAGCACCTCATCGTGAGCATTTAACCAGTTATTTTCTTTCAGCTCATTTTTCTCTTTAGGAACAGTGACAGGATATCGGACAGGAAGCACGCAAGATCATCAACATGCTGGCTGGGATCAAGCAGAAGACAGTTGAGCCTCCATCAAAAATCGCCAAGAGGACTGAGTCATCGAGTCGTCTTCTTTTTTTCCCGTTTTTTTCCCGGTGAAATCATTTTTTCACGGGATTTTTCACGGGAAAATTCCCACGATCATTTTTTCCCGGGAAAATGACAACCCTAACTTTAGTCTTTCTTTAAATGAGTCAAATGTTGCAAATGATGTGCAAGACTGGAACTTCAATCATTTTGCTGGTTGTCATGGTGTGTGTGCCTATTAGCTTCAACCTAATCTCTTAATTGTTGCTGGTGGTTGCTGTGTCAAAGAAGGCAAACTAATTGTTTCTGACCTCTATTACTACTAAATCAGGCTCTAAACCCTTGTTTTTTGCTAGGGTTTTGCTAAAACTGGTGTTAGTTTACTCACTTTTGCGCTTCCCTTTTTTACGAAGAATTTAAGCAATGGGGCTAATGGTTCTTCTTTGTCTTTGCTTGCGTCCCCCCTCATTTCCATTTAATTTAAAAGGCAGTAGGAGGCAGACAGGAAAAAGGAGGAGGATAATTGACGAAGAGGAAGAGAAGTCTATGCACCACTCTTATTCCAGCTTTCTTTTGCTTTTCATCAGTGAAATGCGATATTTGTGGGCTTTGCATTACCCCCTCCTTATTGCTTCTGTGTATGTGAATTTGGGAATGTCTACAACTTGGAACCAAATTTTTATTTGCTGATTTTGTGTTTTACAAGTTCACTGTGTTATTCTCAGTATTGCCAAGTGAAATTTCACTTACAGAACTTTTTTACAAAATATCATTTCGTGACTAAAGTAAAGAACAAGCTCGTATTTAAGAAAAAAACTGTTCCCCAGATTCCCTTGGCCCCCAAGCTGACTTGTTTTTTTATTTAAAGTACGAAATTTAAAAAAATCTTCTCTGGGGATCAAGACACTCTGGAAGTATATTCTCTACCCAAATTAAAACGTGTCCTTGACTTGCTTCAGTTTTGATAAGTTTTTTATTAGCAAAGTTTTCACACCTTTTCACACTGACAACCTTCGGACTTTTATTTAGAACACTCACGTCACACAGACACAGACAAGGACATAGTACACACAGATTACTATGGGCCACACAGGCTGTTCCTTGCACTTTTAGAGCATTCTTCAGCAGGTCCACTCCATTTCCGTCCAGTCTTTTTTCTTTCTCGAAAAAAGTAACTTACTAATAGTTGAATAGAAAAAAGAAATGAAACACCGAGACAAAAAACATTTTTAATTGTTATTTCAAATTACCAACTTCCCGTTCAAAATCTTTCCGGACATAAAACAGTCCCCTTTTTAGGTATAACTCGGGTTGGCCAATGACAATTGTCGCACAATTGTCCGTCAATGAAAAATCGGACAATTGCAAAAATAGATAATTTTGAAAAAATTTCGTCTTGGAAGAATAAATTGAAGTTTTTATTGGAAGAAAATAATTATTTTATTTAAAAAAAAGTCTTTCTTTTTATTTTTTCGGCTCAATTTCTGTTGTAATTGAGGGTTACTCCGGATTAATATAGTACAGTTAATGCACGTATAGTTAATACAGTTAAAACAGTTAATACAGTTAAAACAGTTAATACAGTTAAAACAGTTAATACAGTTAACACAGTTAATACAGTTAACACAGTTAATACAGTTAACACAGTTAATACAGCTAACACAGTTAATACAGTTAACACAGTTAATACAGTTAACACAGTTAATACAGTTAACACAGTTATCACAGTTAACACAGTTAATACAGTTAACACAGTTAATACAGTTAACACAGTTAATACAGTTAACACAGTTAATACAGTTAACACAGTTAATACAGTTAACACAGTTAATACAGTTAACACAGTTAATACAGTTAACACAGTTAATACAGTTAACTAGGGTTGTCGACGCGGAATTTGTAACTTTTAGACACTTTTTGGATTTTAGCTATTTTTTCTCTAACAATTAATAATTTTTTTTTCCTGTTTAAGAGATAAAACTGAAAAAATGTCCAAAAGTGACAAATTTCACGTCGACATCCCTACAGTTAACACAGTAAAAGCAGTAAAAATGTTGGAGCGTGTGGAATTGCAACTGTCCGTCTTTCGGACAATTGTCGGACAATTTTCCGCGTTTGCAATTGTCCGACAATTGCCCTACCCTAGGTACAACCAAATGTTCGAATTTAGATTGGAACTTTTCACTTTTTCGATCCTCTCTCTTGGAATGGTACCCGTCTATTATAGACTACCCGTTTATCAGAGACCACCCTTCAAATAGAGACTACCCGTTTATTAGAACAAATACGATATTCCGGAATAAAACCAACCAAAACTAGAATACATTGTTATTGTTCACCTGCTACTTAATACCAACCACCCACACTCCATCCACCCGCCCAATCAAAATCAGCCTTGTTATTATTAATGCTGGTGCCTAAAGTTAGAGGAGAAAATCGAGTCCCTGTGTCACTCATCCACTCATATAGCAAAACAGCAGCAGCAGTATTGTCAGCCGGTGGTATTGGGGTGGCGATTAAAATGGGTGGTGCACCCCTTCCCCTTTTCCAAAGGTGGCTCCCTCCCCTCTTCCTGAGTGAACCCCCAAGTTGTGTGTCCCCCTGGTTGTGTGTGTGTGACCAGCAGCAGAGACTAATAACTTGAGCGTGTATGTGTGTGTGTGTGTCTGCCCCCACCACATTATGATGTCGTTTTTATTAAGCCATTCCCAGTTAATTTATGTGCTTCTTCCTCTGCTGCTTGTAGTTGCAATCTTTTCTTATCTTTTGCAATAAATGGAGCCACATTGACTGTACTTTCCACTTGTTTAGCTGCACATTAATATAGAGAACATCACATTGCTTGCATTAGTTTTTATTTGGTTGTATGGAAAATGTTTTGTTAGCTTGAAATTACTTATGGGTTAGTTTGGGCCTTGTTACTTTTTTAATACCGTATTATCTCTAATAAGCGCCCCCTCTCTAATAAGCGCCCCCCCCCCTCTACTTTGAGGGTCTGTATCTCGAGGCAGAGCAAATATTTTGCAAAGCTGTTTAATGCATTTTCTTAACTCCCACGAGCTCTACCGATTCCACTTTTTAGATTTTGGATGTGCACCCAAAAATCTCGAGATCGACCCAAAATTTTTCCGATTTTCGGAGGGTTGAAAAATAAGCGCCCCGGGGCGCTTATTAGAGATAATACGGTATTTTGGGTTAAAATCGTGGCAGGAGTGCCTTATAATGGGGTTGCCCAAAAAGTGGTTTTAACCACTTTTTTGTGCGTTTTAGCTGCTGAAACGTGTAGAAAACATGTTTTTAGGGCCCGGTCGACCATTTTTAGAAAAAAAATTTCACCAAAAATAGAGTTTTTGCATGGGGGGACCAAGGTTAAGGGTACTGGAGGGTATCTGGATATATACATGAGAGTATTCTACCCCATTTTGGTCACTGGATCTGGGAAAAAAGACTCTCTAAATGCATTTTCAATCAAGAGTCTTGCTCGGAATTATGTCTAAGGTAAGCGAGTGCGCGCATCTCTAACCCATCAAGCCCCCCTGCGCCCCCTTCGGGGGAGTAGGGGGCTTGGTGGCTTGGGGTTGAGATGCGCACACCCACATACCTTAGACAAAAATCACTCGAAAGCGACTCTGGATGCATAAAAATGTATACATACCAGAGTTTTTTTATGCGGTAGGTCCCAGTCAACAAGACTATGTTCAAATTTCAGCTTTTTAGGGAATCTAGATACCCTCCGGTACCCTTTACATTGGTCCCTTAAGGCAAAAAGTCGATTTTTGGTGAAAAATTTTTTTTCTAAAAATGGTCGACCGAGCCCTAAAAACATGTTTTCCACACGTTTCAGCAGCTAAAACGCACAAAAAGTGGTTAAAACCACTTTTTGGGCAACCCCATTATAAGGCACTTTAGTCAAAATCGTTTGGTTTTTTGAGTTTTTGTACTTTTGGTATCACATATTCAAAAAATCGATACGGATTTTCATTCAGGCTCTAATCAGACTCCTGCGCAACACGAGTCGCGCAACAAACTTTCACAAGGTTCTACAGAAAGGAGTTTTTTTTTCGGTACAGTCAAACCTCGATATAACGTACCCCCGATATAACGTACCCCTTGATATAACGTACCCCTTGAGACCATTTGGTTGGATTTACTTCAAATTACAATAAGTTCACTCCCGCTATAACGTACCCTTGATATAACGTACCCCTTGCAGATAACACTGACCTTTACGTTACCCTCGATATAACGTACCCTTGAAAAATTGGTGGAATTGACGCTGATGCGGTTATTCAAGACTTCGTCAACATAGACGACTTGGTAATAACATGTAGGTTTTTATTAAATTGATGCTTCTGTTTGACATTCCTGCTTCCACACTTACCTGGTATTTTACAGGTGGTGCTCTTACGCTGGGTGAAATCATTGCTGATGTCACGGCACTCGATGCAGAAGGCTTCGGCGAAGTCAACGACAACGAGCTAATGGACGTCGAAGGAGCCGAAGTGGAGAAGCCGCCGATCAGCCGAATTGAAGCTCAGCGTGCCTTTGCGATTGCTCGTCAATATGTGGAAGAAAATACTAGTGATCGTGCCGTGCTCCACCTCACCGATGAACTTGAATATTTTACAAACCCTTGATATAACGTACACCTGTCATCTATTTGGTTTCTGCCCTCGATATAACGTACCCTCAATATAACGTACCCTCAATATAACGTACCCTCGATATAACGTACCCTCAATATAACGTACCCTCAATATAACGTACCCTCGGTATAACGTACCCTCAATATAACGTACCCTCGATATAACGTACCCTCGATATAACGTACCCTTTACCCGTCCCCAAGGGGGTACGTTATATCGAGGTTTGACTGTAGCAAACATCTTATACTCAAAACGATCGCTAGAATCTAGCAAACATTTTGGCATTAAAAGATCTATAATCTGATATAAAAATATTTTAGGAATTATGAAAAGTATGTCAAAAATCAGGGTGTTGCGCCACTTTCTTGCGATTTTCGACATACTTTTGATAATTCCTAAAATATTTTTGTATCAGATTATAGATTTTTTAATACCAAAATATTTGCTAGATTCTAGCGGTCATTTTGAGTATAAGATGTCTGCAACCGAAAATAAAAATTCTCTCTGTGGAACCCTATGAAAGTTTTGGGCCCTATACGACAATAGGATGCTTTTTTGCCTTGGTCCCCCTGTTGTTTTTTTTGCACATTTCAGTTTTGACTAGACATTTTATTTCCTGCTTTTTTATTGCGTCTTTTATAATCAATTTTTTAGCCGAAGCAATTATGGTTCGAAAATTAATTGTGGAAATGACCGAAACGCCTGATTTTTCTGCTCTTCGATTGAAGCCATTGTTCCAATTCGACCTTGACGAGACAATCGACTTTCTGGCAAACGCTAAACTTGTGAAAAATGAAATGACATGCGATGCATGTGGAAACGAAATGACAAAAAAGCGTCGGAAACGACTGGTTTACCACCGACGATTAGGAAATAAAATGACCAGTCAAAACCGAAATGTGCAAAAAAAACAACAGGGGGACCAAGGCAAAAAAAGTGTCCTATTGTCGTATAGGGCCAAAGTTTGTTGCGCGACTCGTGTCGCGCAGGAGTCTGATTAGAGCCTCAAGAAATCGTCTCGGCTGAACTATACAATTTGCAGTGATCCAAAAATGAGTTTTGATCACTTTTTAGTGTTTCTCGACCCCGAGAACCTATAGAAAACGTGTTTTTAGGCGGGGGACTGTACTTTTTGAAAAATTTTTTCGAATGAATTTTGACTTTTTACCTTGGGGGACCAAGGTAATTTAGCCTGAAAATTGGTAATTGAGGTAGGTAATTTACCTTAAAAAGACTTAAAAAGACAGAATTTAAACATATTCTGATAAGTGGGGCAGAAAATTCTGACAGAAATTCTGATATGCATATATGTTTTATGCATCCAGAGTCCCTTTCGAGTGATTTGAGTCTGAGGTATGTGGCTGTGCGCGTCTCAACTAGTGATGTATTTTCGAGATTTTTTGCTCCGGCTCTGGCTCTGAGCTCTCAACTTGAAAAAATTTGCTCCGGCTCTGGTTCCTGCTCGGAGCCGGAGAATCATACAACACTGGTCTCAACCCCAAGCCACCCTGCCCCCTGCGGAGCGCAGGCGGCAGGGTTAGAGATGCGCGCACTCACTTACCTCAGGCATGATTCCGATGCTCCAAGGCTCTTGATCAAAAATGTATATAGAGACTCATTTTGCCAACTTCTAGTTATGAAAACAAGTAAAAAAATTAAAAAATAGGATATCCGGCCACCCTTCAATACCATTCACTTTGGTCCCCCAAGGCAAAAAGTCAACATTTAGTCAAAAAAAATTTTAAAAAGTGCCGATCCCCACCTAAAAACACATTTTATATGGGTTTTCGGGGTCAAGAAACACGAAAAAGTGGTCAGAACTCATTTTCGGATCACTTCACAATTGTATGGTCTAGCCGAAAATCGATTGACGAAGGCCTTGATCTTCTTTTCAGTTTCAAGCATCTTGCACTTTAGGCGGTCTCAAGCGCTTGAGCCTTTTTTGGCAAATAGTTCCAGTCTTTTTTTCGTTTTTCGTAGTTGTAATAATCTATTTTCTAACTGATTTTCTATTTTATCTAAGTCCTCAACCTAAGATTGATTTTAGATTTTGTCTGGAAATTGACTATCTAGACTTTTTTATCATCTATTATTATTCCAAGGGCTACTAACATTAAAATAAGTCTATATGTTCTTGACAACTACCGGTGTCCCACACTCCAGACAGCAAATGCCCATATTGCAACGCTTTTGGTTTCTGAACTGCTGTGTGTCTCCACAATCTGATGTGAGTTACATGGCAACCACACATTTAGCAGAATTTTGAATGGAATTCGGGCGAAAACAACCGAATTTCATTCAAAATTATGCTAAATTATGGGGGTGCGGTTACTTTTATATATGCATCGCCTATAGGTCACAGGTTCAAATCCCGCTGGGTGCACACCAGTGAGGTGTGCGCCCCGCCCCGGTGCGTGAGACGGTGCTAGGGCAGTGGCCTGGTTTGCTTCGGGGCGTGGGGCGGTGCCGGGGCGCGAAAAAAAATAGTCCGAGGCGCGGGGCGGTGCGAAGGCAAAATTTTGCAATTTTAATTTGCTTGGTAATTGACAACCACATACTGAGAACGACGCCAGAAAGCAGGGCTACATTTTGAGTATAAGGTTGTAAATGATCATGTAAATTAAAATTGCAAAAAAAACGTAGACCTTTTTTTGCCCTTCAAACCACGCTTTTTGGAATTCCAACGCCATATTCAAAATCAGCATGAAAAACTGATCCACGATGCGCTCTTAGCACAGTCGGCCCTTGGAGTGTTAAGTAAATGGCTAGTTTTATTGAAACTTTAAAAAAAAGGGTGAGAAATATCCATTTTCCGCAAATAAAAAATACCCTTATTTTAATATGACTGTAAAATTATGGATCAAATTGTTCCACCCCGCCAAATCGCTAAAATATGTTTTGATCTCAAATATTTAGAAAAAAATTTTTCAATTTTTTTATACCAGCGTGTAGCCCTGGATTCCAGCTTTCTAACAAGCTAACTAACTGACTGACTTTCTGAGATTTCGAAAAATTGGAAAAAAAGCTTTGTGTGGAACAAATTGATCAAAAAATTTGGTGTACACATAGACTTTTTTCTCCAACTTTTTGAAATCTCAGAAAGTCAGTTGATAGCTTGTTAGAAAGTTGAGATCCAGGACTACATGCTGGTATGAAAACTTTGAAAAAAAAATTAAAAAAGTAAAAAAATTCCCGAGAGAAACAAATTTGTACGATTTGGCGGGGTAAAAGAATGATTTGGCAGGGAAAGCACAGGGTGTTTCAAGTTTTTTGCAACTTTTGTTTTGGCCATAAATTTTTTTGAAATTCTGTAAACGGGGTCAATACGAGCATCATGAAGTTTTGCACAAATATTGTTGTTTGTTAAAAAACTGTTGTACTCAATTGGTGTACATTGGTATTAAGGTACAAATTCGTCGCGCGCGACAATCCAGACGTCCATACGCAGTCAATTGAATCAGCATGGGCAAAGTTTAAGCAAGCCAATCGTAACCGTGGTGGTACCTATCGTCATCTTTTCGTCCTATTCCTTTCTGAGTATCTGTGGAAAAAGAAGTTCGAGGGCACTGATGCGCTATATTATTATCTGTGGAGTCATATTTGTGAAGTGTTCGTATGTGTTAACGGTGAAATAAGTATTCGCCAAGTGTCCGATTGTGGGAATGCGATGAGTTCGAATAATAAAGATTTAAAAATGATGTGATTTGTGTATCACCCGAATTTTCACAAAAAAATGTGGCCCTCTTTCCGAATAAGTTCCACGATTTTCGCTTGGTCCCCCTGCGGTTTGGGTCCTGGTCTGTGGATGGGCAAGGCCCAAACCACAGGGGGGACCAAGCAAAAATCTTCTTTTTGACATTATATACCAAACAAATTGCTTTTCGATTCTGAGTTGATCTGCGTTCACAGAATTTCAAAATTCGGCCTACAAAAAAGTTATGGCCAAAGCAAAAGTTGAAAAAACTCGAAACGCCGTGTACTTACAGCTTAAAATTATTTGGTTAAGATTGGACGATTGAGAATAGACAGGTCGATGATAGGCCAACCTATGGAGTTTAGACACCTTGGCCATATGGGTGCTGATGACTTGAGTGCTAAATATAACGTGAGTATTTAAACATTATTGGAGGTCAGTTTTTTCATAGGTGTATATAGTTGCAGGCAGATGCAGCCCATTCCTTGCTAAGCTCTAAGGGAGATGATGCTTTCAGGATTCCTGTGCCTGAAAATTTCCGTGCCAAAGACATTCCTATATTAAAAGGTTCAAACACTTTTTGTCATTTATCAAAAGCTCTCTTGATCAAAAAACTTAGACTACCGTATTTCTTCTAATAGAAAGCCAGATTCTAATAGAAGGCCACCCTTGAGAGGGATTGAAAAATAGAACTCCGGTCTCTATTAGAAGGCCACCCTTGAGAGGGATTGAAAATAGAACTGCGGTCTCTAATAGAAGGCCACCCTTGAGAGGGATTGAAAAATAGAACTCCGGTCTCTATTAGAAGGCCACCCTTGAGAGGGATTGAAAAATAGAACTGCGGTCTCTAATAGAAGGCCACCCTTGAGAGGGATTGAAAAATAGAACTCCGGTCTCTATTAGAAGGCCACCCTTGAGAGGGATTGAAAGATAGAACTCCGGTCTCTAATAGAAGGCCACCCTTGAGAGGGATTGAAAAATAGAACTCCGGTCTCTAATAGAAGGCCACCCCCGCACAAGCCTAAGTCATAGATAATATTGAGAAATTTTCGCTGTATATAGATATCATATTAGCCGTATGGTCGTCTCTCAGATATACCAGATCCGGTAAATTTGGAAAATGTTTCAAAGACGACAGGGGGGACCACGGCATATTTTTTCCAAAAAAAATTTAAGGTTGTGTCCGAACAATCTCAAACCACCCGAATCCCCTAAACTACCCTAAGCAACCCTTAACCATCCAAACCAACCTTAGGCAATCAAGCTCAGGCACAGGGTAGGCCAGCGTATGTTAGCTGGGACTAAAAATGTCTTATGGGTGATTATGGATGGTTGCTGGTTATGTGGCTGGTTAAGGATAGTTTTAGACATTTCAGGGTTTTTGAGAGAGCAAGAAAATGTTGAATTTGATAGCGATGTCTCTTAGAATGTTATATAATTGATTGTCAGCTCGATTGTTGCATATAAAAAAGTTTGAGTGAGCAGTTCAAGTGATAGTCTTATGGGTGATGAGACACCTTATCAGGAGTTATAAGAACAAGCCAACACGCTACAGTCAACCTTCAATTTAACGATACTCCAAAAAGTTTGTTCCCGCCTAGGGTCCAACACTTTTTTTAACCCGATTTTCAAAGTTTTTTATTAGTTTTCATTCGCCAGTCTAGTGCAAAAAATCGCAAGGATTCCTATTTTGCCGATTGTTTTTCAGATACCTGATAATTTTGCGAAAATGATCGGCGACCCTCGATTTAACGATACCCTTTTTCCGAAAATAGGTATCGTTAATCGAGGGTCACGGCTCATCTTAGCAAAAATATTTAATACCTGAAAAACGATCGGCAAAATCAGAATCGTTGCGATTTTTCGCACTAGACTGGCGAATCAGAACTAAGAAAAACTCCGAAAATCGCGTTAAAAAAGTGTCGGACCCAAGGCGGGAACGAACTTTTTGAAGTATCGTTAAATCGAGGGTTGACTGTATTTTAAAATTTTAATATTGATTAATAAAACACTTAGAAAATTTTTTAAATATCAGCCGGGAAATTTCAGACGTTAGTTGAAAGTTAGTAGACGTTGTTTGATATTAAATCTTTTCAGTAAATAAAATACATACAAGGTGCGCAATATTTTTTTCATGTGTTTTTCGGCAGTTCTTACAAATTTTTTTGAAAGCTGAGATGTGTGAAAATCGATTGGCACCAAACTTGAAAAAATTAATTTATTTTACTAGAACAAGGCACAAAAATAACGACGTTTTTTTCGACGTTTTAGTAGATAGTCTCGACACGAAAGGATTATTTCAAATTTTTTATGTTTCTCAAATGTGGTTTTAGAGCCATATTTTGTCGACATCTTTGTGTTGTAATGTGAGACAAACTTGTGCAGAATCAAAAGTTGCATAAGCATCATGAATATCATAATTTCCAAATTCCTTTGAGAAATTCTCTAAAAATCGAAACTGAAAGAGGAAAAAACCATCGAAAAAAGGTTGATTAGTTTTCTATTGCATTTCGATTTTTAGAGAATTTTTTGAAGGAATTTCATAATTCTGATATTGATGATACTGATCCAACTTTTAATTCTGCACAAGTTTGTCCGGCATCGGAACACCAGGTTGTCTCTAAAACCACCTTGAAAAAACACAAAATCTGGAATAATGCTTTTGTGTCGAGACTATCTCCTAACAGCTTTTCAGCCCCCCTTTAATATTCTCACTAAACTTTTTTTCAGTTTACTTCTAGACTGGCTAGAAGTAAACTGAAAAAGAGTTTCTAGGCGGGTTTCATAGGCTCTTACATAGAAGTTTAAATAATTTTTGTCCCAAGAGGAATTTAAAATTTTACATTGAGCTATTTATTGACGGAGCAGTTTTTAAGCAAATCGACCATGCTGAACACGAATCCGGTGTTAAATTTTCAAATTTGTCAGTTTGCATCCAGTTTAGACAAATTATAGTGACCGAACTTACAGAAGCCATAACTCTGCAAGAAAAAATATTTTGATAATTTTTTGCAGATTTAGAATTTCCATATATTTTTTACAAAATAATATACTGTCTAAACTCAGTTAATCTAGTGCGAACAAAAGTTATGGCCCTTTAGATATGAGTCCTTATCAAATGGCTAACACTATAATCTTTGCAATTCTTCAGCAGTTAATTTTCATGACACACTGGCAAAAAACTAGTTAAAAGGTAGCCCTGAATCTCTTCTACAGGATTCGCTTTACAGCTTGAAAAAATCTTCAGTATGTAAAAAGTCATAAGGCTAAGTTCACAATATAGAGGCAACAGAACACCTTTTAATTTGTAGATATATATTTTTTTTTCAATTATTCAAAGTTTTAGTACCAAATTGTAGCCCTGAATGTCAGCTACATTGTGGTACCAAAACTTCTAGAATAACGAAAAATTTGTAGATCTAAAGTTTAAAAGGCGCTCACTCCGTGTTGAAAAACATGTCAGAGTGAGCGCCTTTTAAAGTTTAGATCTACATATTTTTCTTTTTTCTAGGAGTTTTGGTACTACAATGTAGCTGTTATTCAGGGCTACAATTTGGTACTAAAACTTTGAAAAATTGAAAAAAATATATATTAAAAATTAAAAGACGCTCACTTTGCCTCTACATTGTCAACTTAGCCTAACCACTTTCCGTACTTTCGTGCCAAGACAAAAATCTAAAAAACTTCAAATTTTAAGAAGGCTCTGGAGAAACTTTTTCGACAAAAATTTCAAAAACCGAAAACACCATCGTGTTCAGCGTGAAATTCTGAGCCCAACTAGGCAAAAGTGCCGCTCGGGGTTCTGAGTATTAAACAGTTTTGGGACCAATCGACTTCTCAACATCTCAGCTTTCGAATAAAAAAGATTTCGACGCAATATTAAAAACTAAAAGTTTTTTTTGGTCAAAAAATTTACCATACCTTGTACTGTGTGCTCATCGCTTATTATTACAAGTCAATCATACGAAAATTCAAATTTTAGCTTCTTCCGACTGATCTAGCTGTGCAAAAACACCGGTCTACATATCCTCTATCCTGGTGAACCTGTAAGTGATTTAATTTCTGCTTGATCTTGTGTATTTATCATACAGGCTGTGTAAATATTTTAATAAATCCTCCTTCTATTTGCTGTAGCTTAGCCTAACAAGGAAACTGATCGAACTGTACGATTCCGTTCAGAAATTCTAACAATGCCATCTTGTAGCGCATGGTCGATTTACTATAAAGAATTTTAAAATTTTTTGCTAACAGACAGAAAAAATCGAGTCTGGAGACTCGAGAAACATCGAGCCGCAAACTGCCTTGGTCCCCCTGTGGATTCTAAAAACATATTTGTTTATACAGGGTGGCGCAAAAAAAAACGCGGCCACTTTAAAAAAAATGCGAACATCGGCTATTCTTCTCATCTTTGCAGTAGTTTGTGTTACTCTTGTGCTCTTTGTTCTTATTCGTCCTGATTTTGCGATTTTGTTACGCCATTTTTTTCGACGAGACTTGAACAATTTTCTTGTGGCTCTTATTGTAGGAATTGCTTATTGGAGGAAAAAGCTTGCTCACAGCCGCATCTCTCGATCGCATCTCTCAAACAGGCCTTGCAGGAAGAATGGAACAAGCTTCGCCAATCGACTCTCGAAAGAATCGTTGAGGATTTCCCAAGAAGGTTGGACGCCTGCATTGCAGCTGGTGGGATGCATTTTGAATAAAAGTTATTATACGTTCACTGTCTCTGTCTCATGTTATATCTTTGGTGTTGTTTCGTTTGTGTGATTAAAAACAGGTGTCTTGTATTGTATTGGCCATTATTGAGGAGGTTTCCGAGAGCTTGCCACCCAAAAATCGGAAACCGACCGGGCAAGGTGTTACGTACTTCAATTTTTTTAAGGTGGCTGAATTTTTTTGCGCCACCCTGTAACCCTGTCTACCTTCGCCACCCTGTCTACCTTTCATATAGTGACAACCCTAAAAATTCGATCCCTAGCCAGGTCCGACACTATTTTGAGCCGGTATGTTGAAAAAAGGTGTCTGACCCAGCTGGGGATCAAACTTTTCGGGTGTGATTATATAAAGACTTGACTGTGGAAAGTGTGTTTTCGAAAATCCACAGGGGGACCAAGGCCATTTTGTTCTAATTTGACATTTTTCTCGTGTCGCCATATTTGATTTTTTCTGTCTGTTAGCAAAAAATATTAAAATTCGGCGCTAGTATAGAATACTCCTCCCCCCAAAATCAGACCTTCTAAAAATCGTTGTAACTACCCTTTGGAACAACAAGTTTAGGCTTAGCCCTTAGGCTTAGGGGTAGGCTAGCGTGTGGAAGTTGTGACTAATAAGTGTTTTACGCACTTTTTCTGGGGTCTGGAACATATATTTGGGTGCTCTTTACTTAGGCTTAGGGGTAGGTGTGACTAATAAGTGTTTTACACACTTTTTCTGGGGTCTGGAACATATATTTGGGTGCTCTTTACTTAAGTTTTAGAAGGCATAAGTTTGGGGGTATTCTATACTAGGGTCTAAAATTCTATATAGTAAATCGATTATGGTCTACAAGATGGCGTTGTCAGAATTTTCAAATTGAATAATACAGTCCGATCATCTCCCTTGTACGACGACTATTCCGTTATTCGAGGATCATTATTCTTCAAAATTGTGATAAATATGCTTTTGCATCAATCTTTATCTATTCTAGCTTGTTATTAATTTTTGGTTGTTGGTCTGATTAGCAGCGTATATTTGTTAAGGTTCAGCTTTTTAATTAGATTGTTGTAGTAGTAGGTATAGGTGAAAATAGTCATCTTAATCATTTTTATTTTGTTTCTGTATAAAACCATTTTTTATAATTCAATTTTAATAAATATATTATACATAAATAGACCAGCAACAATGACAACAATATAAAACAATCCTCGACTGATACTTTTTCTTTCCTTTATTTCTGCCAAAATTTGAAACGTTAAAAAACTGGTTAAATTATTCAGATTGAATTATTATCTGAATTTTCAGTTATTAGGATTTAAGAACTTTTTTATAGTTTTTACATTCAGCTTTCTGAAAAAGTAAAACTTGCTAAAATATTTTTTTATTGACTCATATTGCCTTTAAAGTCAAACCCTAAAATAGTTAAAAAGTTTTTTTGTAAAGGCTTACCCAAGTGATTTACCTGTTCTTAAAGAATTGTCAGTTTTTTAGAAAAAATATTTTTGACCGAAATTTTTTCGGTCAAAATATTTCTATATAGCATTTGGCATGGGTATCTTACGCTAATTCTGAAGCTTTTGTTTTACAGCCCAATTTTCTGCTATTTTTTGCAAACTTGTGTCTGTTATCTCTCCGAAACCCTCAAGTACAACATCTTAGCTCTGTTTTAAGCACGAATATTTATGATTTAACTTGCTTTAAAAACCTTTTTTCTTACCCTCCAAATTGGAGATGGTGGATTTTAGCCTGGATACCACATATCCAGGTGGTGTTATCCAGGCGGGGTACTCATGTGGGGGTGGTGAGATGGAGATGCCAAGATGGGATTACTCAGGCGGGAGGTACAACATATAAATGAAATTGCTTCAAAAAAGGTTTTTGTAGCCCTCCAAATTGGAAGTGGTGGATTTTCGCCTGGATTTTTATTACTCACTCTGACTTGAACCACCTCGATTATCATCCATACCCGAGCCACCAAGATAGCACCTGAACAAGCAGCATGGTAAATGAACCACCTGTAGGAAACTTTTACCGCCTGGAGTGTACCCCAACTACCTGGCCAGTGCCTGAACTATCTGAATGGTACTTCAGCCACTCAGTGGGTACCCGGACCGCCTGGATAGTTTGCTTTACCACGGTGCCAATCCACCTTGCAATGTAAATAACATTAATTTTCTTCGAATTCCGTAATTTCAGACCATGGTCAAGCTGGATGGAGCCTTAACTACAGTAACTTTTAGCTTTTCGATGTCAGGAAAATTCTAAAAAGCTAAGCCACAAATCCGCCCAAAAATAACTTTTATTCTTTCACTATTTTCTAATACTTTTCGAATTTCCGGTTTTCAAAAAGCTTTACGCAAAGACTGTGCCATTGTCTTACATTATTTAAAAAAAGACTGAGAAAAATAAGAACAAATTAAAATTAATAATTGAGAATTAATTTCACAGCATTAGCAGTCGAAATTATACACAGGATGCTTCAAAAAAAGGACTAAAATTATCGAATAATTTCATGTGAAATTTGTTGAGTGTCTATCGAGATCGTGCCAAATCTTCGTGTTTTTTAAAGCACCTTGTATAAACCCCGAAAGCACAAGGCAATTGTATGGGCATGTCCCTTAACAAGGACTATCAATTTGTAGACCTGAGAATAGTGGCTGTTTTAATGATTCCTCATCCCTCAAATCAGTGTTATTATTATTGATGAGTTTGTTTTTGCGAGGATTGAGAAGTGTGAGTGGAGTGTCAGCCTCTTGTTGCTGCTCTTCATAATCCTCCTCCTCATCTGACAATTGGTGTTCGGCAGCACCCATCACAAGTTGGCTGACTGGAAGAGGAACAATCATCGGCTGGATCTCACTGCTGAACTGCTTCTCTTCGAATTGTGGGAGTTCAGCAGTAGCACCTAAGCTGCCTGGACAAGTCCTGCCATTACACCCTAACATTTCTTGGTTGAAGTGCTGCTGGTGCAAACTTTGGGTGGAGCCACTCTGCAATTATTTTACTAAAATTGCTTTGCTAAAATATATAGTTAAGCTCTCAATATTAACAGTTAACTCTCACAGTTAACAGTTAATTCTAGTTAAAACAGTTAACTCTCACAGTTAACAGTTAATTCTAGTTAAGAGAGTTAACTCTCACAGTTAACAGTTAACTCTAGTTAAAACAGTTAACTCTCACAGTTAACAGTTAACTCTAGTTAAAACAGTTAACTCTCACAGTTAACAGTTAATTCTAGTTAAGAGAGTTAACTCTCACAGTTAACAGTTAATTTTAGTTAAAACAGTTAACTCTCACAATTAACAGTTAATTCTAGTTAAAACAATTAACTGTAGTTAACTCTCAATATCATAGTTGATTGAGTAAGGCTGTATATCGCACTTACTCCGACAACCTCCTACAACTCCAGCTGGGTATGACACTTTTTCAACCCTGATTGTGGCGACTTCGGCCGGATCATGATGGCATGTTAAGTCAAAGATTGTGATTCTGTCAGTCATTTTATGAAAAATAACAACTCCTGCTATATTAAGACCTGTGCGTCTTAATAGTAGAAGTTAACAGTCTTAATGACACGGCATTTTTTTCATTAGAGGATCACGGACTACCGAAATTTGAGGGTCTTTACGGCAAAACTGTTGTCACATACAAAATAAACGCCAAATCGAAATACTTGCGATTTTTATTACTGGACTGTCTGAACAGATTCTGCAAAATTTGTCGAAATCAGGTTCCAAAAACGATCGGACCTAGCACTTTTTGTGCTGAACACAAATTCGATGTCTTTTACGGTTAGAGAAAAAGGGGTGCACAAAAGAATATAAAAAATGTACTAAGTATTTGGATAGTTTAAATATGGTCTTCAAGATACAAATACACGAAATGTCTCACGAAAATGGCAAAAAAATGAATTAAATAAAGAGCAAGAGAAATGGCCTACTTTGAGAGTAAAAAATTCCATTTCTTTACAAAAAATGACCTTTTTAAGGGATTATGGAGGAGGCCCCTTTTCCAGGCAAAATAATACCCTAAGTTTTTTTTAGAATTAGGCTTGGACTCTAGTTCCGCCTCAGAGCCAGAGTTGAAAAATTGCCAATAACTGTTTGAGGCAGTGTCGGCTTATTGTGACTCCACTGTATTAAAAATAGGTATACAGTCAAACCTCGTTTATTCGGCACCCCCAAAAGTTCGTTCCTGCCTCGGGTCTGACACTTTTTTAAGCTCAATTTTCGAAGTCTTTTGCCAAATGTCATTCGCCAGTCTAGTCTGAAATATCGCAAGGATTCTGATCATGCCGGTCAATTTTCCAAAATCTTTCAATTTTGCCATAAAGACCAGCGGACCTCGGTTATTCGGCTCATGATTTTCGAAAAGGTGCCGGATAACCGAGGTCCGCTGGTCTTTATGGCAAAATTGAAAGATTTTGGAAAATTGACCGGCATAATCAGAATCCTTGCGATATTTCAGACTACACTGGCGAATCACATTTGGCAAAAGACTTCGAAAATTGAGCTTAAAAGAGGCGAGAACGAACTTTTGGGGGTGCCGCAGAAACGAGGTTTGACTGTATGCTTACCTGCTTAGGACTATTACTAACACTGTCTCCTAGGTCTTGGTTGTTATTGACAGGTAGTACAGAGGAAGAGAATGTGGTGTGAGTGTGTTGAGGTTGGTGATGGTTGTAATAAGGCGGGTGACCAGCAGCTCCACCACTTCCCCCACCACCCACAGCTACATACTTAGTGCATGGTCTAAAGAAAGGCCTCAACATGACCAGGAAGGCTGATCGGAAAGAGTCATTAATAAGGGCGTACAAAATAGGGTTGATGCATGCTGAGGACATGCCAATCAAGTGGCAGAATATGTACCTGAATGAATTATTTAGATTTTTTAAAACTGTCATCTTTTATATCAACACTAACCTGTTTTTTTCAAAAATCAGGGTCAAGGTAAAAATTGAATTTATAAAGTCAAGGTCGCTTTTCTCGATTTTTTGTAAGGAAAACGGGTCTGAATTTTTTCCCCCGTACTCTAAAGTCAAGATTTTGTGCTGAACAAAACCTACTTTTCCGAATTTTGATAATACATTTTTGAGATGAGATATAGCCTACAGCATGTCAAGGTAAAATCACCTTGATTTTACCGAGGGTCAAGGCTTGGCTTTAGGCTAGATCTCATCTCAAAAATTTAAATATCGAAATTCTGAAAAGTACGTTTTGTTCAGCACAAAATCTTGACTTCAGGGAACAGGGGAAAAAAATTCAGACCCGTTTTCCTTACAAAAAATTGAGAAAAACGACCTTGACTTTATATTGGGTTGTCTCATAATTAATGAGACTTTTTCGATTTGTCGTGCATTTAACCAAAACACTTTATTTGTCAACAAACATTCAACAGTTATTCATCAGGCGGATATTCGCCGTCGTACTCGAAGCCTAATTCCCACTTCTGCGGCCAAATGTCGATGCCTCGCTCATAAAATTCTGGTGTCTTTGATGCAATCCAAGCTTTCACGTCATCGGCAACTTCGCTAAATGTTCTGTAAACCTTCCCGCGTTGCCAGTTGCTGAGCGAACGATTCAAATGGCAATCGGCGAGTAGGGTGGATGTGGCAGCAGTTCCCAAAAAAAAAAAGAAAAAAGTTGAGTGTATAATTTTAAAAAAGTCTCATTAATTATGAGACAACCCAATAAATTCAATTTTTACCTTGAACTTGATTCTTGAAAACACTGACAATAACTAACCTATATTGCGAAAATTCAATTATATCCAAAACATTGAGCACATTATAAGCATTTATAGGCAACCAGGCACAAGCATAAGTCACTATCAAAGAAAGTAGTAGCAAGAGGGCTTTGCGATTGCGTTTTGTTAGCAATTGCTTGCGACTGAAGTCGACTGTGGTGCTGTATTTTACCTAAAATATGAAAAATATAAGTACACCTACACAAATTTGAAAGAGTAATAAAAAAATAATTTTTTTTTCAAGGAATCGTGCAACTGGCTCAGATTTAGAGTTATTTATGTTTTGCCTAATGATTTTCGGTCACAACTTTTTTACTTTATGTGTTTGAATGCCGAGTGCCTGCCAAAGAAATTAGTAACAATTTGGTTGCACTATGGAATCCTACCACGCAGAAGGGTCAGATGGAGGAGATAACCTCGTGTTTCTCGACCCCGATTTCATGAGAAAGCCGCGTGTTTTTTGAATTCTGAGCAAAAAATTTTTTTCGAACCACATGGGGGGTTCGGGGTATCATACTTTTTAGTCAACATTTCAAAATTCAAATTGGCGCCTTTTGAATTTAAAGGGAATAAAGGCTGTATAGGGAGGGGAAGGAAATAAAGGTATCACTTTTATGGCAAAATGATGAGAAAAGTGGATGATTCTATTTTTTGGTTGTCTCATCATGTTTTTCAACATGGGCCGTGCCAAAAAGAAACTCTATATGCATTTTATGATCAAGAGTACTTCTCGGGATCATGTCTAAGGTAAGTGGGTGCGCGCATCTCTAACTCTCAAGCCCTCTGCACCCCCGAAGGAACGCACTACCAATTTTTGGGTAATTCCTTTCGAATTTTCGACCATATGGCTTTTTTTACCCCGTTTTATATAGGTGGGCCAAAATCATTTTCACACGTTTCAGCTTTGAAAACATGCTAAAAACGTGTTTTTAGGCTTAGGAAGGAAGAGGCTGGAAGAGCATTTTTGGAAAAAAAAATTGACCGCAATTTGACATTTTGCCTTGGGGGACCAAGGTAAACCACATTATATAAGGGGTATTCTACCCCGTTTTGGTCACTGAAGCTTGGCAAAAAGAGCTTCTTCATGCATTTTCGATCAAGAGTCTTGCTCGGAATCATGTCTAAGGTAAGTGAAAGCGCAAATCTCCAACTCTCAAAGAGTTAGCCCCCGAAGGGGGCGCAGGGGGCTTGGAGTTGAGATGCGCACACCCACATACCTTAGACACAAATCACTCGAAAGCGACTCTGGATGCATGAAAAAGCATGCATACCAGAGTTTCTATATGCGGTAGGACCCAGTATTCAAAACTACGTACAACATCTTCTTGTTAGTGGGCTCTGTGTGATTAATGGCCCCTTTTATTCCCTTCCCCTCCCAATACAGCCCTTAATCCCTTGAAAAATGTTTTGGCGGGAAGCCCCCTTGTAGTATGCTATTTTGTCTTTGTATTCTAATTACTCAGTATTAAAATAAAAAAGGATTTCGTCAAAATTTTGAAAAATACAATAGCCAAAACTCATTGGGGTGAAAGAATTAAATCACCCCGAATCTCTTTGCTCTTTCATACCTTTGTAGTTTTTATATAGACCAACTCACCCTTTTTCTAATAGTAGAGCCAATCTGAGAATAGGAGTAGATCAATGCCGACAAAGGCAGCACATATTGAATGGCTAGTACAGACAAGGTGTAGGTTCTTCTGCTGAAGGGCAGTCTGTGCCAAGCTTTTTCTATGCAAATCTCCGGCCTTTTCCTCTTACAAATTGACAACTTAACCATTTTAGTAAATTATTGAAGTTTTTAATATGGAATACTTGCCATGTGTTCAGCGTGCGCTGAATTCCACGGGTCAAACATGGTCACTGGTTCAGCAGAAACTGCGAAAAAGTAGGGCGCAGCTACTAAAACAGAAGTAAGCCATACCACCAAATAGCAAACTACAGGAGCTTTGGCTGCTAATCGCCTGAATTTGAAAAAAAAAATTTTTTTTTAATTAACTGGATTTTTTTTTAAAGTACCATTTAACAGGGCAAAGTGTGAGCAAAAACCTGTCGAGAGCTATAAGCACCAAAGTGAGGCAGGATACAAACATATTGACGGCTTGGATGCTGGCCATCATTTGGCAGGCCACATTGCCGAAAGGCCAAAATAAGTTGAGAGTCAAGTAGAGAGTGACTGAATTCAGCAATATTAAAGGGGCATACCAGTGCGAATTTCAAATTCGCAAAAGGCGAGGACCAGGTATATTCAAGCGTGAATTATTTTTAAATACAAAATGGTCATTTCATTAGGTTGTCAAAAAATTTGCGACAAACCCTTAGGATTTTTTTTTTGAAAATCGATTTTGGAAACTGTGCCCCTAGACCTGAAATTTCATCCTGAGCATGAATGCGGTGTTAAAAATGCGTTTTTGTCAGCAGGAAATCGATAAAAATTGAGTTTGTTTTCAAAATATACTCCGTCATAACATGGCATTGGCATTCAACAACATTCTACCAACGATCAGGCAATTTTGCTATTCCTCGCACATAAAAACCAGGCGATTTGCTTTAGTAAAAGTGTTTCACGGTGCCTGTAATTTCATCGAGAGTCCTGAATTTCTGCCTTCCAAATTTGTTGGCCATAGAGAGAGAAACAGACGATAGACCATAAATATTTAAAAAGTAGCATTAAGCAGCGTGGTGGAATCGAACCCGACCACTTTAGGACTACGTCAGCACACTATCACTGAGTTAAAGCCTGCGTACTCCCTCACCGAAAATTTTTGTACTTTTAAATAGTACTATTAGCTGAAAATTTTTATTCTGAGGCAGTCCAATAGGCGAAAATTCTCAGCAATCTGAATTATAAAGCAGAATTTGAAAAAAATACTTAGTCGCTGAGATATGACCTTAAGTTGGAGTAAAGTTGAAAGGTCATTTTTTAAGATATTGACACTCCAACTGTGGGTCAAATATCAGCGACTAAGTATTTTTTTCAAATTCTGCTTTATGATTCGGATTGCTGAGGAGTGCCTCAGAATAAAAATTTTCAGCTGAAAATGGGTACTTTTATTTAAAAGTACAAAACAATTTTCGAGGGGGGTGTGCACTTGGGATACTGTCCCACTGAGCTACCCAAGTTATTAGACTGCTACTGCATTTTAATTACTTATTACTCTTTACAAAATGACAAATTTGTATTTAGAAATAATTCTCGCTTGAATGTACCTGGTCCCCACGCTTTGCGAATTCGAAATTGTGGTATGCCCTTTAAATGTAGAATCTTATATAGTATTTGGCATGTGTGGGTGGGTGGGTAACGCTTTTTCACTTCGAAGGCCAGAACGGGTCGTAGATAGCGAAATCACTTTTGTCGCTAATACCATCGTGTTCCCCAGAATGTCAGCTTTCGTTTTAAAAAAAGAACAGTCGAAAAAAATGAGTTCTAATAGGGGATATACCTATTTTTATGAATGAAGTCATAGCCCCTCATTGAAATTTCGAAATACTATAGAGGCGCCGATAGGTGCCTGTGGTCCCTTGTATGGAATATTTGTACTGCGTTTGGATCTCTAACTGGTTACAGCAAAAAAAATACGCCATTTTATTTAATGCTTGTTTACTAGTTTTGAGGACATTTTTTTTCAATTTTGCAGGGTGCTTTTATGATTTTTTTCAAGATTGGAGCGAAAATAAGAAAAGTTTTAAATAAAAAATTGAAAAAAAAACTGAAGAAAATGCTGCAGGTTCCAACCATCTCGCTATCCACCCCGTGTCCCGTGTGTAATTCAGATGCCCCCATGTGTAAGCCTGGCTCGGATATTTCAAAAACTTTTAAGGTATGTTGTGAATACCCGAATTTTGTGAATACCTGGGAGCAGTTACAGCACACAGCATAAGATCTGAGAAGGCCAAGTTTACAATAAAATAATTGCGCAAATTTCTCAAATGTGAAGTTCTGGCAAAGGCAACAATACTAAATTCCAAAAATTTTGAATTTTAATTACAAAATGAAAACGAAAAAACTTTACACAAACAAGTTGGCTAATCCGCCAAATGAGCAAACAAAGGCATAAAGTACAAGTATTTCAGTGGAACTAGTGTGTTGCCAGTAAAAATCATTCTACAAAAACTAGTGTAAAACTAGAAAAAGTTTGATTGCTCACCTGTATATCGTAGACCTCGTCGAGCCAAGAGCACGAGAACTCAGTCCAATTAGTGGCTTCAGCAGCAGAAGTGTTAGTGACAGCCACTGGAGTGCTGCTGCCACTGATGCTGCTGGGCGAGCTGGAGAATAGCTCCATCTGAGCCTTTAAGAAAATAAATATAGTCAACTATCCAAGTTGTCGTGGTCAATCTATAATTTGCAAATTTTTGCAATTTTTTTGTACAGTCAACCCTTGATAAACCGCACCCCCTAGGGACCGGCCTGGGAGTGCCGGTTTATCAGGGAATTATTTTATTATAATCCTGTACTGGCCAACCAAATCAGGATCAGAGTGCCGGTTTATCGAGGGTTGACTGTATTTCATTAACTTTTTTATTTGAAAAAGCCTGTTTTTTATCTATAAAAACAGAACAGCACACGCTACTCCCATATAAAAAAATCTTCTTCCACCCCCAAAAACATCTAGTGTCATATACCCATCATAACCATCACCTCAACCCACATAATTTTTAGAGGATGTCTGAAACCACCATTTTTCAAAAAAATCATACAAAAGCACTTGTAAATAGTGGCCAGACTCTGAGGCTAAGCCGTAGCCTACGGGACTGAGCCAAATTAAAAATTATTAACGATGTTTAGGCTTAAGACTCAGGCTTAGGGGTAGGCCAGTGTATGAAAGTTGTGATCAGGGTTGCTTTTGTGTCCGGACAGAAAAAGAATTGGAAAGTTTTCCGGAAAAGTTTCCGGAAAAGTTTCCGGTTGGCGGTGAGAAATCGGACAAAAATAACAAGGGGTTGTACAGTTGGTAGTATACAGTTAACTGTGCAGTTAACTGTACAGCAAATCATTTTTTTGTACAGTCAACCCTTGATAAACCGCACCCCTGGGGACTGTATAGTTAACTGTATAGTTAACTGCACAGTTAACTGTAGTTAACTGTTTTAAACTTACAGATTTTTGGTAAGTTATACAGGCTGTAGTAAGTTACCGTGCTAACTTACCGTCTAAATAACCCTAGTGAAAACGCATAAAAACGAGGTGTAACTTCGTCCCACAGAGAGTTTCTCTTTTCCTGTTTTTATTTCTTTCCACTTTTTTTGGAAAACTTTCCGCGTTTTTTTCTGCCCGGAAAGTTTTCCGGAAAACTTTTCATGCAGCAACCCTCGTTGTGACTAATAAATGTCTTACGCACATTTTCCGGGGTCTGGGACTAATATTTGGGTGCACTTTACTAAAGTTTTAAAAGGTGGGAAGGGTGGCGGATAGGTGGGTATTCGCTACTAGAGTCGAAATTTCTTAAACCCGAGCAAAGAATTTATCCGGCTGCACACACTACTAATTTCGTACAAGAAAAATTAAAGAAGCCAATCTGCTTGATGTTTTGCAACCATAAAGTGTTAAAAAAAATTTAAATTGCCTTTTTTCATTTAAAGATCAGTGGCTTACAATTTTATTGGCAAGGCCTAGACCAAACATTAATTTGAGATTTTGGTCTGCTTGCCTACTCATAAGTAGCAAAATTGCTGTTAAGAAAACTAATAAAAAGGCAAAAATGCCGGAAGGGCGAAAAATTCTATGAAAAGAAATACTTTAATTACAAAAAAATGACTGACTTCTAATATTACATTTTAAAACCAGATACAAATATTTGTATGTAATGTTATACCCAATTAAAATTAAAAGTGCAAGAACAAAATACAAAATAACATCAAAAAAAAGTTTCCACTATTTTGCAAACTTATCATAAGAGGGTAGTCAACAAATTTGCATTTCAAAATAATTCTTTTTTGAATTGACCTGGTACTAGGGTTGCTGCATGGAAAGTTTTCCGGAAAACTTTCCGGAAAATTTTCCGGAAAAGTTTCCGATTGGCGGTGAGAAATCGGACAAAAATAACAAGGGGTTGTACAGGTGTTAGTATACAGTAAACTGTACAGTCAACTGTATAGTTGACTGTACAGTTAACTGTACAGTTGACTGCACAGTTAACTGTAACTGTATAGTTGACTGTATAGTTGACCAAAATCGACATTTCACAAATCAAAACTTTGTCAAGACTATACAGTTAACTGTATAGTCAACTGTACAGTCAACTATACAGTTAACTGTACAGTCAACTGTATAGTTGACTGTACAGTTGACTATACAGTTGACTGTATACCGTATTTTCTCTAACGCCCCCTGATTCAAAATCGTGTTTTTGGCATTGTTTTTGCCCACTTTTGATCACTCAGACAAGTTACCACCCATTTTGTAGCTAGAAAGATGAGCTACAAAATGGGTGGTAACTTGCTTGAGATAAATGGTCAAAAAGTGGGATAAAAACACAATGCCAAAAACACGATTTTGAACCAGGGGGGGGGGCGTTAATTAGAGAAAATACGGTAGTCTTGACAAAGTTTTGATTTGTGAAATGTCGATTTTGTCAAGTGCCGTCTTGACAAATGACACGTTTGTAAAATGTGGTTTTTGCCAAATATCATCCAGCCCTTTTAACCACTAGGCCACCAAGTCACACATTTGAATCGATCAACTTTCAATGTATATTGTATATATGTTAAACAAAAGCCTTAAAAACGGTTATTTACATTCAAAAAATCGAGCCCTCGGCAAAATTGGATCTCTAAGACAACTAAGGATTTTTCAAGCTCTATCAAATGGTATGTAGGGTTTTTCCATATCGCGAAACGTTCCTTGGTTAGCAGGGTGCAAAAAAGACGAGTTAATATATACTAATAAAATCCAAAGTGACTGATGACGAAGTAAAATAAGTAGGGGGAGGATGGCAATTGTTCGTAGTCAACAATAAAATTGGCTGCCTCCTTTTTATAGCTTTCTTTGTGAGTGTGGCAAGAGAAAAAACAGCAGCAGTAGCAGGTATAAAGGAGAAAGCAATTATGATGCATAATGGGCACTAGGTGGGAGGGTTTTGGGTAAGACAAATAGATCAGCGAGAATTGTAATATGATTAGTGACATTTGCTCTTAAAATTAGTAGGCTATAAATGGCTCAACAAAAGTGTCGGTTTGAGATCATCGATCCGACAATTTAATTACCATATTTCCTCCAATAAGTCGACATGTCGGCTTATTTTTGTAAACCTCCAAAAATCAGAAAAATTTTTGGTCAATCTCGAGATTTTTGGGTGAAAATACAAATCCGAAAAGTGGAATCGGTAGAGCTCATGCGAACCAAGAAAACGTGAAAAACAGATATGCAAAATATTTACTCTAGGCTGAGATATAGGTCCTCAAAGTTAGGGGTGTCGGCTTATCAGAGGAAATACGGTATGTTCCTAAGATATGTTTCAGTTGAAAAATCAAAAAAAAAATCAATAAGGATACTAAGACAAAAAAGTCTTTTTCTAGTGTAGGGCTGCATTATTTTTTCCAAAAAATCAACAACTGCGCACTATCAGAATACTTATGATTTTTTGGACTAGAGCAGCTAAACACACCTGGCTAATGACTTTAGAAATGAAAGTAAAAAAAAATTGGATCCTAGGAACGAACCTTGAGGATTGCGTTACATTAAATTTTAAATTATTTGAATAAAAAGGTAAAAGTTACTGGGCGTAAAAATTGAATCCTCAACACACCTTCCGCCGGCATAGCGAGATCTGCGGATAAACATTTGCGGCAGGTCATTTGTGGACGTGACATTTGCATGAAGATTTATGCGGGGTCCTACTAAACAATCCATTGCCAAAATATGCCTTGGTCCCCCTTGTTGATTTTTTGTCAAATTTGCCTTGGTACCCCCTGTTAATTTTTCAAGGTTATTAAGCTTTAACGACCATTGGGGGGATCGTGCGGACCTAGATTTGCAAATGCACATTTGCAGAAAGGTATTTGCGGACATACCGTATTTCCTCTAATATCAGGTCATACGGAAAGTATTGACACAAAATTTCAAATCCTTGTATCTCGCTCATTTGTTAACATTTTGTGGCAATCTTTTTTTTGTTTTGTAGCCCTGAGTCTACTCTATGGGAAATAACTGAACTTTATTCAACAACTGTCTTTCAACAACTGTAAATTCGACTGACCAAGGACAAGATCGCTGATCTTGGATGGGAGATTCTGCCGCACCCGCCTTATTCTCCAGATTTGGCTCCTTCGGATTTTCACCTGTTCTTGTCAATGCAAAACTATCACAGAGAGAAACAACGTTGAACAAGTGAAAGCGGATTTGCAAGCGTTCTTTGAGTCAAAGCCAGCGAATTTCTTTGCTAGAGGAATTGCAAAATTGCCAGAAAGATGGGAAAAAGTTATTGATGCGGAAGGATCCTATTTTGTTGAATGATTTGTTTATTGTTGAATAAAGTTCAGTTATTTCATAGAGTAGACTCAGGGCTACAACAAAAAAGATTGCCACAAAATGTTAACAAATGAGCGAGATACAAGGATTTGAAATTTTGTGTCAATACTTTCCGTATGACCTGATAGAAGCCCCCTCCTCTAATACAAGCCCACCCCCTCAACTTTGAGGGTCTGGATTTCAGGGTAGAAGCAATATTTTGCAAAGCTGTTTGATACGTTTTCTTAACTCCCACGAGCTCCACCGATTCCACTTTTTAAATTTTGGTTGAATACCGAAAAATCTCGAGATCAAATTTCAAATTTTCCTATTTTGGGGATCCAAAAAATAGAAGCCCCGGGGCTTCTATCAGAGGAAACACGGTAACATTTGCGGAGACGACAGTTACAGACCATAATTAGCGGCAGGACATTCGCAGAACCACTTATGTGGACCTCCCTACCTCCCTACCTCCCTACACCCCCAGCTATCAGCCGAATTTTTCTTATACCTCCCTTCGCTCCTCCCCCCGCAAGAAAAATTGCCACCTCACCCACGTTTCTCCTCCCCGCTCCCAAAATTACCCCTCGTCGCCCCCCATAAAAAATGTTTCATTTTAGTTCTTTAATTTAATGGACTGCTCAAAAAAAAGACAATTAATGGAAAAAAGACAAAATTCTCCGTATGTAGGTCCGCATTTCGCAGAAATTCAAAATAGTCTCTGACGAAAAAGACAAACAGTTGCGGGAATCGCTAAGCTTTTTGACGAAAAAAAGAGACATTGATGTTACTTTCTGAGAACAAAACCAGACATCCCTTCAGAAAACAATGCATTATGGCTCAAAAACAAATTATGGCAATCACGCTTTCGGCAATCCAATTCTTTTTGGTTTGTTGTTGAAAAATAGCTCAAAATGATAGATTTGCGGTGGTTGGGTTATAGAGACTTACCAGTGTCGAAATTCCGTGGAGTAGTCAAAACTTGCGAGCATTTTTTACTAATTTGTAAACGACTCCCAAGTAATTTTCATATGCTTAAAACGATAAAAAAAGTTATTTTTGGACGGTTTTCTACATAAAAAATGGATTTATTGAAAAAATTTTTTTGACCAAAATGTGACTTTTTGAAAATTTGAACTGAAAATTTTTATTCTGAGGCACCCCAGTAGGCAACAATTCCTCAGCAATCCGAATTATAAAAAGCAGAATTTGAAAAAAATACTTAGTCGCTGAGATATGACCTTAAGTTGGAGTAAAGTTGAAAGGTCATTTTTTAAGATATTGACACTCCAACTGTAGGTCAAATATCAGCGACTAAGTGTTTTTTTTCAAATTCTGCTTTATGATTCGGATTGCTGAGGAGTGCCTCAGAATAAAAATTTTCAGCTGAAAATGGGTACTTTTATTTAAAAGTACAAAACAATTTTCAGGGGGGGGGGATGCACTTGAGATACTGTCCCACTGAGCTACCCAAGTTATTAGACTGCTACTGCATTTTAATTACTTATTACTCTTTACAAAATGACAAATTTGTATTTAGAAATAATTCTCGCTTGAATGTACCTGGTCCCCACGCTTTGCGAATTCGAAATTGTGGTATGCCCTTTAAATGTAGAATCTTATATAGTATTTGGCATGTGTGGGTGGGTGGTTAACGCTTTTTTTACTTCTAAGGCCAGAACGGGTCGTAGATAGCGAAATCACTTTTGTCGCTAATACCATCGTGTTCCCCAGAATGTCAGCTTTCGTTTTAAAAAAAGAACAGGCGAAAAAATGAGTTCTAATAGCGGATATACCTATTTTTATGAATGAAGTCATAGCCCCTCATTGAAATTTCGAAATACTATAGAGGCGCCGATAGGCGCCTGTGGTCCCTTGTTAAGGTAGTAATAGAAGCTACCCCGTTTTGGTCTGGAGCTTGGCAAAAAGAGTCTCTATATGCATTTTTGATCAAGTGTCTTGCTCGGAATCGTGTCTAAGGTAAGTGAGTGCGCGCATCTCTAACCCATCAAGCCCCTGCGCACCCGAAGGGACGTACTACCGATTTTTGGGTAATACCCTTTCGAATTTTCGACCATATGGCTTTTTGACCCCGTTTTATATAGGTGGGCCAAAATCATGTTTCAACTAATTTTTCACACGTTTCAAATTTTAAAATTTTCGGTTAACCGATGAACAACCGTATATTGAAGGCTAATTTTCACGTAAAATTTAGCGCCCCCGGAGGAGGATTGGGGGCTTGGGGTTGATATGATACCCATATACCTTAGACACAAATCACTCGAAAGTGACTCTGGGTGCATAAAACAGTATGCAAACCAGAATTTATTTATGCGGTAGGCCCCAGTTAACAAAAATATGTTCAAATTCCATTCCTTTCCAGGTACCCTTTTCGGGGGGGTTAGTTACCTTGGTCCCCCAAGGCAAAAGTCAAATTTTGGTGAAAAGTTTTTTCTTTCTAAAAATCCATTTTATATAGAAAACTGTTCGAAAATAACATTTTTTCTCGTTTTAAGCATATAAAAATTACTTGGGAGTCGTTTAAACATGATTTACAAATCAGTAAACAATTTCATGTATCTAAGATAGACCGGTAGAGTGCAAACCAAATCAAATGTCAAAGAAAAAAGCGGAAGCAATCCCACTTACTAAGGTCTGCAAAAAAGTTTTCATTCTCCCAAAAAGCTATTAAATTGACAAGTTTTTTATGGGTGGGGTAGGTGCTGGATTGGTCTCGGGGGAGCCATTTTCAGAAATTAGAATCTATTTGATTGGCTTTCCAAGTGTGTATTTCCGGCAGAGTAGCAGCAATTTAGCTGGCCAACTGACGAGCCCAACTAAGGTAGCTCAGCCGGAAAATGACATCCATGGGGAACAACTAGAGAAAAAAATAGTTTAAAAAACGCCTGAATGGATAAAAGACTAAAGAAACAATAGAAAAGCAATATAATTTAAATCAGGAGGAGAAACAAGACTGAGTGGGTGGCTATGAGCTAACATTTGCTTCATTAAGGTGTAAAGAACAAGCGGATGACTAAAAGTTTTAGCCATTAGCTTGAAATTTCCAGCATTTTTAGAAAAAAATTGTCACGCTCTTTTGCACATGGGTAAATAGCCTGTTTTTTTTACAAATGAGAAACAATACGATAAGGGATAAAGAAGGCTTGGTCGCACATACTTAGTCTGCGGAGGGAGGGGGGCGGGTTGGTGGCCACTTCATACTTTTTCGTAAATCATGTGAAAACGTCTCGTCTCGGAGCACTTAAAGATGACGCCCCATTCAATTAAAGAAAACGCCTCCCAGAAATTTGCCTTCGTCCCCCAAGCTAATTTTTTTTATGGAATTTTTTTATATTTTTATATTTTTATATTTTTTATAACAATTTTTTTAGTAAAAAGGGTCACCATTTTGTTTAAAAATTCTGAAAAAATATTAAAAATAAAAAATAACAAATTTCCAAAAAAAAATCAACTTGGGGGACCAAGGCAAATTTTTGTGGGGCAATTTTTTAATTCAGCCTTACTTACAAGACGTTTATACATAATTTACGAAAAATTACAGGGTGGGCCAAAAAAAACGGCGTTTCAAATCTTGGCTGGCAGGATTTCCGAATTCGTACACCTTCTTTACCATCCATGCCCTAGAGACGCAATAACTGCTCAAAGAAGAGGCTCCAGGATTCATCAAGAAAGACGAGTGGCCAGCCTATTCTCCGGACTTGAATCCCTGCGACTACCGGCTCTGGGCATGGATGGTTAAGAAGGTGTACGAATTCGGAAATCCTGCCAGCCTTCCAGCTTTGCGGCAGAAAATTGAAGAAGTCTGGGCGGAATTGAGCGTGGAAACCTGCCGGCAGTGGATAGAAAAGTTCAAGCCAAGGTTGGAGAAATGCGTCGAAAGAAACGGAAAGCATATTCAGCAGTATTTCAATAGGATCTGAAGTTGTTATGAATTTTCGTGTTGTTATTGTTCGGAATTTTCAGTAAAGGGCTGATGGGTTTGGGAGGGCTGATTTGTCGATTGGAATTCATCTATTTGACCTAAACTTTTTTTTTTGAAAGCTCTATTCAAGAGCTACAAAATGGTATACGGCGCTTAGAAAAAGTATGGTAAACAAATTAAGAAAAAGATGTTCGAAAAAAAGATTTGAAACGCCGTTTTTTTCGGCCCACCCTGTAGGAAATGCGTCCTCTGGACTGAATAAGTTCCGGCTTGGCATTTAGACGTACCGGGTGGAATACCAATCTAATTTCAGAAAAAAAGAGCCGGGATCAGATCATTAAAAAACCCGGAAAATAAATTGTAATTGATACTTTTTTAGATGTGTGTACATGCCGACGCCGAAAAAATATGCCTTGGTCTCCCCTGTTGTGTTTTTTGCAAAAAAAATTCAGTTTTTGCCTTGGTTCCCCAAGCTGATTTTTTCAAAAATTTGTTTTTTATTAATTTTTGATTAAAAATAATAAAAATGCACTTTGCGTTTTAGAAATATAAATTTACGAGACTACTCCTAGAGTAAATCGATTGCTATGTAGGGCTGTATTGGCAGGAGCACGACCAAAAACAGCACATTTTCCATTGAAAAGGATCAGTATACTTATAAGTTAATAGAAAAAACTATTTAATTCAAACACAAGAACTAAAATGCCTGCAATTAAATGGTTCACGGACAATCAGATGAGCAAAAATTTGCAAAAAAAATTAACAGGGGGGACCACGGCATATTTTTTCCGGCATGAACACATATAGATAGGGTTGTCGAATCGAATATTCGATTTCGAATATTATTCGAAAAATTTCGAATATCGAATATCGAATCGAATATTCGAAATTCTCGAATATCGAATACCGAATCAACATTCGAAAATCTTGAAATTCGAACATTTAAAAATATTTTCAAACACGCGTTTGTCTCATCTCGATATTTTATCTTTTAGTATGTTTCAAATTATTCACGATTTCCATTCCAGAGTACCTTCCAAATTTTCTCCCGTCTTCTCTCCTTATAAACCTTGAACCCACCTCTCATTTTTTAGGACGAGCTGGAGCGCTACGTGAATGATCCAAAACTTGCGCTCCCGAAGCCAAACGCGCCTGGTCACGACTGGTGGACGCTCAACTCTCCAAAATATGCCCGGGTAGCTCTACTCGCTAGAAAGTTAGCGAGCGTTAGTTAGCGAGCGAGAAAGTTAGCCTTACAATATCCGTTTCCAGCGTGGCCTCAGATAGATGCTAATCATCTCCGGTCTCGGTTCTCAAAGGATGTGGCGGCGGACCTTTTGATGATCAAGACGGAATTGGCGGATAAGATCCTCAATGAAGCGGCACAGAAGAATCAAGAGGAGACGGAAGATGTTGTCGTGATGTTGATGGATTGATTTGTTTGGAATAAAGTTCGAATATTTACTTTGTTTAATTGTTTGATTAGGACTGATACGTGAATAAGTCTGATACGTGTTTTAAATATCCAATAGTATAATAAAAATTTCGAATATCAAATAGCGAATGTCGAATATTCGAAAATATCGAATCGAATATTCGAAAATTTCGAATATCGAATATCGAATCGAATATTCGAAAATTTCGAATGTCGAATATCGAATCGAATCGAATATTCGAAAATTTCGAATGTCGAATATCGAATCGAATATTCGAAAATTTCGAATGCTCGACAACCCTACATATAGATAGGGTTGTTACACAGTTAACTCTGTTTGTTTCTTGTTTTATGCTTTTTTTCTAAATTTTGAGCAGTCACACGTTTGAGTTAGAATGTTGGTTACCAATGGTATGTTTTTGGTTTAGTTCACATAAATATATCTATTTTATTACAAATTATTTCGAATTATTTTCGAACTTTTAATTCGAAATAATTCGAAAGCGTTTGCAATAAAACATATACATTTTTGTGAACTAAACCAAGAAATTTTTATACCATTGGGTAGCCAACATTCTAGGCTTTCAAACGTGTGGTGACCTGCTCAAAATTTTAGAGAAAAAATAGCATAAAAACAAGAAATAAGGTCAATTTTTTTTGAAAAATCGAGTTAACTGTGTAACAACCCTACATGTAGAGCCGATATTTCTATGTCGGATAAGTGGTCAAAGAAGTGGCTATATTGTTTAATACAGTCTAAAAGACCCACCAGCGCGTTTATTTTTTAACCCCCTAAAAATCGGGAAAATGTTGGGTCGATCTCGAGATATTTCGGTGTAAATCCGATTGAAAGAGATAGATCTCAGCTTCAAAACGGTATAAAACTATCTTAAATAACAACACAAAATTTCTGGGAAAAAGGTAAGTGAAATCAAGTTGTAACAAAATTTAAGGTGTAAGCCAAAAAAAAAACACTGGTGTTGGCACAAAAGTTGTAAACATAGAATATGACACAAAGTGAAATTATCAAGCAAGCGTGTAAAATGTACTTGTTATCCAGAAAATAGGCGTTGTTTTGGTGAATTTCATGGGAAGACCCGACATTTGGGTTGTTCCCACGAAATTCCCAAAAACAACGCCTCTGTTTCGATTATTTTGCTTATTAATTAGTGTGTTGTATAGGGTGGAGGATTTAATAGTATTATTATCATCATTTGCAGTGGTATTAGATGAGCCAGCACTATTATGGCACCCCTATGTAAAAGTGCATAGCCTGTGTTATTGTTATTAAGCCAAGAAAACTATAATTACTGTTGTTTAGGTTTTCTTTTTCAATGTTTTATATGGCAAGTTGAAAATGTGAAAATGTTGAAAAAAACAAACTGAAAATAATTTTTTGTGGCATAAAAAAATTTATAATATGTTGTAAATAGTAAAACAATGTTTTATTTCTAAAAAAATTGGGCGCTACTAGCGAATAATTTAGGCTTAGGGGTAGGCCAGCGAATGGAAGTTGTGACTAATAAATGTTTTACCCACTTTTTTCTGGGGTCTGGTACATTTATTTTGGTACAGTCGACTCTCGATATAACGAACCCCCCAAAAGTTCGTTCTCGTCTAGGGTCCGTGTATCCGCGGTCCGTGTACCCTGGGTCCGCGGTCCGTGTTTTTTAGCCCGATTTTTGAAGTCTTTGGCCAGTTGTCTTTGGCTGGTCTAGTTCAACGAACACCTTTTTTGAAAATAAGTGTTCGTTGTATCGAGAGGCACGAGTGTTTTCGGCAAAACTATTGCGATTTTCAGAAACGATTGGTAAAATCGGAATTCTTGCGATGTTTTGGACTAGACCAGCCAAAAACAACTGGCCAAAGACTTCAAAATTTGGGTCGAAAAAGTGTCCTAGGCGGGAACGAACTTTTCGGGGGTTCGTTATATCGAGAGTCGACTGTACTTTTTACTTAAGTTTACGCTAAAAATAATAAAAAAGTTGTTTCCTGATATTTTCTGAGTTAAAAAGCTGATTTTTTTTTAAATTTTTGACTAAAATTTGACTTTTTGCCTTGGTACCAAGCTGAGCCATCGTACAAACATCCAAGCCACACGCTTTTAGCTTCAAAAGAGCAATAAGCACTGGATAAAATAGCATATTTCACCAAAATACCCTAAAATGTCCTTCTTTTGAGCAAATGTCTTTATTTTCAAAATTTTGAGATCCGAGCCCTGCCGTATAACCTATTAAGCTCGCACCTCTGACTTTGAAAACTTATATCTCAGCCTAGAGTAAATATTTTGCAAATCATTTTTTTTCTTAACTCCTACGTTTTTTCGATTTTAAATTTTCACCCGAAAATTTCGAGATCGACCGCAAAATTTTCTGATTTTTGTGAGGGATGAGGGTGTTGGTTTGAAAAATAAGAAAATAGTATACAGTTAACTGTGCAGTTAACTGTACAGTCAACTATATAGTTAACTGTACAGTTGACTATACAGTTAACTGTGCAGTTAACTCTACACTCAACTGTATAGTTAACTGTACGGTTATCTGTAGTTAACTGTGTTGTTTTAAACTTACAGATTTTTGGTAAGTTATACAGGCTGTAGTAAGTTACTGTGCTAACTTACCTTTTAAATAACCCTAGTGAAAACGAATAAAAACGAGGTGTAACTTCGGCCCAAAGAGAGTTTCTCTTTTCCTGTTTTTATTTCTTTCCATTTTTTTGGAAAACTTCCGGAAAGTTTTCCATGCAGCAACCCTGGTTGTTACTGGTTGCTATTGAAAAAGGCTTAAAATAAAATTTAAAATGAAAATCAGGAAATAGAAAAAGCTAATAAAAACACTTGCAGAGTGAAGCTAAGTCCTAGCCACACTTTCTATTCTAGACACTTCAATCCACTTCATAACCTCGCAAACAAGATCATACATCCTTCCAAGAACTAACTGCTCATTAAAACTAGACATTAAACCTCTCTCAAATACAATATTTTCGGTTCTATCGCAGAAGCGGTTGCCAAAATTCGCCTTGGTCCCCCCCTGTTGTTTTTTTCCAAAATACGCCTTGGTCCCCCTGTTGTTTTTTAATTCGCGGATTTCGGCAACCGCATCCGCGATACACCCATATTTTCTTTTTTTTTAACAAATACATATACTCAGCGTCAATTGAAATTAAACAAACACGATATCACACAAACTAACAAAAACTGCCCAACTTATACTTTTGACACGCTAGATATTGATGGCCATCTGCTCTTAATGGCATTATAGTTGTTTTTATAACAGCAGCACCCAGCTACTCACCCACTCACGCAACAACACTCATCTAAAAAAACGCCTCATGCCATTCTAGAACATCTCTTTCAAAATCTATTACAAAAAAAAGGCGTTAGAAAATTGGCTTCATAGGGCTGGTTGAGCAGAGACACAAATTTGCTCCCTCCCAAACAAATTAAAAAATGGAGTGCATCAGCAGCGGCAGTCACACCGGAAGCAGAAAAAACGGCAAAAAAAGACGATGGTTGAAATTTATTAATACCAAAAACCAATATAGCTTGCAATTTTCAACCTGTACAGGGTGCTTCAAAAAATACGGAGATTTTTGGAAAAATTTATTGAAAAATTCTTCTCAATATTTTTATTCAACTTTTTATCATTTTATTTGTAGACTAAGCCTAAGTCGACTATTCTAATCCTGCTAGGTGCACATTTTATTTATTCTTTATTTATTTCACTGACTTTTAGGACCAAAAACTATCGAGGAATCGATTGGAATTATTTCCAGCACTGCTTTTCTGTCACCAACTGCCTTAGTTTTGCGATTTCAAGTGAATGAACATCAAAATGAAAGGAAACCAGCCGAAATGATGCGTACTTAGTTCCTTATATAGCCTGAACCTCTACCAATTTTATTTATTTGTCAAGTGACTTTCTAAAATCAGAATTTCATGGAGAACCAGATGAAAAAAAAAAGATTTCCACACCAAAATCACTTCAGAAAAATAAGGTAGCTAGCTAAGGTCTGACCAGGGAAGAAATGAGTACTTTTGAGGGGTAGGATTTCAGTATTATTTTGGATCTGACGTTTTCTGCAATTTTAATTTGCTTGGTAGTTTACAACCTGAAAATGACGTCAAGAACCAGAGCTACATTTTGAGTATAAGGTTGTAAATGATCATGTAAATTAAAATTGCAAAAAACATCAGTTCCAAAGTGATACTAAAGAGTTCCGGGATAGCCCTGGGTAGTAATGGAATTGGACATCGATTGAATGTTTTTTAAATTTTAGCTCTAACCACATATGACCTCTTTGCCTCTATGATAGCTCAAATGGAAGCCTAGAATCTTGGCTGCCTTTTAGTGCATGAAACGTGTGATTTGTAGGATAAAGTCAGAAAATATCCATCAAAGCAGTCAAAGAAAAACCCCCAAAACCATCGATTTTCGGAAATTTAGCCTATTTTAGCCTGTAAATCAGCTATCTATCAAAATATGGTGTGCACCCAGTGGTAGTCGAATCTGTGACCTAGGCGATGCGTTCCTCCCCTTTTTCCATTTTTAGAATGAATCGAGATTTACATCCAGCTTTCGTCAATTTGAGGCAACAAGGCAAGAGGTCATTTTAAAGCTTTTCAAGATCGAGGTTAGGGGGGGGGGTGCATTTTATAATGATTTGTAAAGAATGTTAGACGACTCCCAAGTTATTTTTATAGGCTTCAAACAATAAAAGATTGTTTTTTGACACTTTTCTATATACCGTATTTCCTCTAATAAGCCGACATGCTCTAATAAGCCGACACCCCTAACTTTGGGGACCTATATCGCAGCCTAGAGTAAAAATTTTGCGTATCTGTTTTTCACGTTTTCTGGGTTCCCATGAGCTCTACCGATTCCACTTTTCAGATTTTGGTTTTTCTTTCCATTGAAAAAAAGTTACCGAATTGTATCAGGAATGCAAAAAGTTTGAACAAAAAGAAGTTTGAATTAATTTTTGGCAGGTAGGCCAACTTGACAACTTCAAGTGGCTTTTTCTCTGACAAATCAAAAAAAATTTGGCTGGCCAAATTTTTCTTCAACTTTCTTATGGTGTATTTAGTAGTTCGATTTGCCGTCGATTTTTAAATTAACCTAATTAAGCTAATAGAACTCATATCTCCGCTAACATAGCGTAATTTGGCAAAATAAATGAAAAAATCGGAATCCTTGCAATTTTTTGAACCAGATTGATCAAAAACAACTGACCAAAGACCAAAAAAAAAGTTTAAATCTAGAATAAAAAAAATGTCGGACCCTGGGCGGGAACGAACTTTTTGAAGTGTCGTTTAAAAAAACAAGAGAAAAATGGGGTCATATTCAAAATGCTAGATGACAGAACGTCAACGTCGATTTTGCCTTTTGGCGTGTTTGACAGCCCGTGAAGCAAAATGAATACTTGCGTAGCCGCTGCAAGAAAACATTTTGAGTAAAAATTGATGAAATTTTGTTGAAAATCGTTGAAGAATTTGTATTTTTGTTCTGTAAATCGTCGTGTTAGTCTAATAGGCTACCTTTTTTTAAAAATCTTTATGCTTTTTCAAAGCACCCTGTATATCCAATTAATTAGGTTGGCTTCAAAGGTCCAATTTAGAATGTGAAAAAATAAGTCCATACTCAGACAATTTCTCAGCATCAATAATAAAAGAATCAAAAATTGGTTGGTTTTGAAGAAACGAGAGAAAACCCAATTTATTTCTTGCAGCAGCAATGCTAGAATGGGATTAGTGGAAGGCGTGTAAAAAAAAACATTTTTTTATTGAAGAATTACTAGTACTGGTAGTAGTGTTAAAGGTCGAGAAAAATAGAGAATTTGACTTAACTGAAAACACTTCTTTGGTGTTCAGCCGACTAGTGAACACCAAAGCCAATCTAGTGTGATTTGTTAAAGTATCAAATGAAACAAATAGGTACTTATGTTATACTGCCACAAAATTCCAAAGATTATAGTATCAACTATTTGATAAAGACTCATTTTCAAATGGCTATAACTTTTATTATGATAAACCAACTGAGTTCACACAGGGTACCTTTTTGTAGAAAATTTTGTGCCAATTCCGAATCTGCACAGAAAATAATAAAAAGGTTTTTCCTTGCAAATTTATGGTCTGTGTAGGTTAGGTCACTATAACTTGCCTTCACTAAAGCGCGAACTGACATTTTTAGAAAATAAACACGTGATTCGTGTTCAGCATGGTTTATTTGCTTGCAAGCTACTCTTACAATGAATAGGTCGTTGTCAAATTTCATATTCCTCTCGAGACAATTTTTATTTATTTATTTACCCTGTCTTTTGTTGGTTCATCGTAGGATTGACCAATATTCGAATATCGAATATTCGCGAATATTCGGGAGCAATGTTCGCAGTGCAAACAACTGTATCTACTAAGAGTTGACTGTATTGTGATGGTTGACTGTATTGTTGACTAATAGTTGACTGTATTGTGATGGTTGACTGTATTGTTGACTAAGAGTTGACTGTATTGTGATGGTTGACTGTATTGTTGACTAAGAGTTGACTGTATTGTGATGGTTGACTGTATTGTTAACTGAGATTTGACTATATTGTGATGGTTGACTGTATTGTTGACTAAGAGTTGACTGTATTGTGATCGTTGACTGTATTGTTAACTGAGATTTGACTATATTGGGATGGTTGAGTGTATTGTTAACTGAAAGTTGACTGTATTGTGATGGTTGACTGTATTGTTGACTAAGAGTTGACTGTCTTGTGATGGTTGACTGTATTGTTGACTAAGAGTTGACTGTATTGTGATGGTTGACTGTATTGTTAACTGAGATTTGACTATATTGGGATGGTTGAGTGTATTGTTAACTGAGAGTTGACTGTATTGTGATGGTTGACTGTATTGTTGACTAAGAGTTGACTGTATTGTGATGGTTGACTGTATTGTTGACTAAGAGTTGACTGTATTGTGATGGTTGACTGTATTGTTGACTAAGAGTTGACTGTATTGTGATGGTTGACTGTATTGTTGACTAAGAGTTGACTGTATTGTGATGGTTGACTGTATTGTTGACTAATAGTTGACTGTATTGTGATGGTTGACTGTATTGTTGACTAAGAGTTGACTGTATTGTGATTGACTGTATTGTTGACTAAGAGTTGACTGTATTGTGATGGTTGACTGTATTGTTGTAGTTGACTGTATTGTGATGTTGACTGTATTGTTGACTAAGAGTTGACTGTATTGTGATGGTTGACTGTATTGTTGTTGACTGAGTATTGTTGACTAAGAGTTGACTGTATTGTGATGGTTGACTGTATTGTTGACTAAGAGTTGACTGTATTGTGATGGTTGACTGTATTGTTGACTAAGAGTTGACTGTATTGTGATGGTTGACTGTATTGTTGAAGAGTTGACTGACTGTATTGTGATGGTTGACTGTATTGTTTGAGAGTTGACTGTATTGTGATGGTTGACTGTATTGTTGACTGACTGTATTGTGATGGTTGACTGTATTGTTGACTAAGAGTTGACTGTATTGTGATGGTTGACTGTATTGTTGACTAAGAGTTGACTGTATTGTGATGGTTGACTGTATTGTTGACTAAGAGTTGACTGTATTGTGATGGTTGACTGTATTGTTGACTAAGAGTTGACTGTATTGTGATGGTTGACTGTATTGTTGACTAAGAGTTGACTGTATTGTGATGGTTGACTGTATTGACTGAGTTGACTGTATTGTGATGGTTGAGTATTGACTAGTTGACTGTATTGTGATGGTTGACTGTATTGTTGACTAAGAGTTGACTGTATTGTGATGGTTGACTGTATTGTTGACTAAGAGTTGACTGTATTGTGATGGTTGACTGTATTGACTGACTGTATTGTGATGGTTGACTGTATTGTTACTAAGAGTTGACTGTATTGTGATGGTTGACTGTATTGTTGACTAAGAGTTGACTGTATTGTGATGGTTGACTGTATTGTTGACTAAGAGTTGACTGTATTGTGATGGTTGACTGTATTGTTGACTAAGAGTTGACTGTATTGTGATGGTTGACTGTATTGTTGACTAAGAGTTGACTGTATTGTGATGGTTGACTGTATTGTTGACTGATGGTTGACTGTATTGTTGATAAGAGTTGACTGTATTGTGATGGTTGACTGTATTGTTGACTAAGAGTTGACTGTATTGTGATGGTTGACTGTATTGTTGACTAAGAGTTGACTGTATTGTGATGGTTGACTGTATTGTTGACTAAGAGTTGACTGTATTGTGATGGTTGACTGTATTGTTAACTGAGATTTGACTGTATTGTGATGGTTGACTGTATTGTTGACTAAGAGTTGACTGTATTGTGATGGTTGACTGTATTGTTGACTAAGAGTTGACTATATTGGGATGGTTGACTGTATTGTTGACTAAGAGTTGACTGTATTGTGATGGTTGACTGTATTGTTGACTAAGAGTTGACTGTATTGTGATGGTTGACTGTATTGTTGACTAAGAGTTGACTGTATTGTGATGGTTGACTGTATTGTGATGGTTGACTGTATTGTGATGGTTGACTGTATTGTTAACTGAGATTTGACTATATTGGGATGGTTGAGTGTATTGTTAACTGAGAGTTGACTGTATTGGGATAGTTGACTGTAGCACAGTTTGCAAAAGTAGTAAGTGATGCGGAATAATAGTGGCTCCGGCAGCAGCGGCGGCCCCAAAAAACTAAACGGCAGCGCCAGCGGTTGCAACCCTTAAAGATCCCCGCAGCGGCGGCGGCGGCAGTGGTGAAAAACGAATGGGGATAATTAGAAAAAAGGTAGTTCTTGTGAAGAAAAACACTAAAGCTTAGATATATTAAAGCTATAGGCCAAGATGTTAGCTACTTTGACCCACTTGCTTTCCTTTTAATGCTTAATTTATGCATTAGTTTCGTGCTAACATCGAGTCACATTTGAGTGCAAAGCATAGAAATATATGAATAACTATAAGCGGATATAATTTTAAGTTCAAAAATTTTTAGATTTTATGCTTACACCGAAAAATCTCGAGACTGACCTCAAATTTTCCGTATGTTTAAGGGGTTGAGATATAATATAACGATCTGTACCTGGCTGAAATCGCGTTTAACCACTTTTAAGGCAGTTTTATACCGTGAAAACGATAGAAAACATAGAAACCATTTTCGAAAAAAAATTTTATTCCAACATTGACTTTTTGCCTTGGAGGACCAAGGTGAACCAACCTTAAAGGGTGTTCAGATACTTTAAAAACGAAGAATCACCATATATAATGGTATTCTATTCCATTTTTATACCTGGAGCTGTGCAAAAAGAGTCTCTATATGCATTTTTGATCAAGTGTCTTGTTCGAAATTATGTCTGAGGTATGTGAGTGCGCCCCTTCGAAGGGCAGGGGACTTGGAGTTGAGATGCGCACACCACATACCTTAGACACAAATCAATCGAAAGTGACTCCGGATGCATAAAATATGTATGCATCAAAGTTTCTTCATGCAGTAGGCCCCAGTCAACAAAACTTTCTTCAATTTCTAGCTTTTTGAGGGTATCCACGTACCCTTTCCTAGTGGTCCCCTAATGCAAAAAGTCAAATTTTGGTCAATTTTTTTTAATAAAATGTATTTCCGTGCTTAAAAATCGGGCCCTAAAAACATTTTTTCATCGTTTTTTACGATCTAAAACTGTTTTAAAAGTGGTTCAAACCCAATTTCGGCCTGGTACAGATATTTTAACTTTAGCCTCTAGTTAACCTGGACTATAGTTAACCTAACAGTAGTTTGATCGGAATAGCTAATTGAAATAACTTAGCCCCTTCCCCATTTTTTCATTCAAAAATTCAAAAAAGTAAAAACTAATGTCCGCCAAAAAGTTGGATTATCTTGCACATTAGCCTAACCCAACTTCCTAGGACAATAAAAAAGTTAATTTGAATTGGAGAACTTTCCTGCTTTCTGCTCAATAAAATAAAAAACTGGCTCCTTTTACTTAAATGAAAATTTTGCCGCAATGACGCAAATGTACAAACATCCGCCGAATTAAACTTTCTTGACCAATAAATTTGGTGTTGAAGTAAGATCTTTCAGACCAGGAAAAAATAGTTTGTGCTAGAATTGTGCTCATTATTAAATGACTTTATGTTTCTGGGAAAAATCCTAATGCACACCATTTATGTGTTAAAAAAGCCAGCTCTCATCAAAATAATTAATGACCTCTGGGCCATTAAAAAAAAAACACACCAGCAGATGTGAAAAAAAAATCTTGGTGGCTGGTACTATTACTTTTGGAATAATAAATTTATTGAAAATGCAAGGAGGAATGCAATAGATTTCCGTTGATCCTCCAAAAAAAAATTTAGCTCAAAATTATTGGAAAAAAATTAAAAGTGCAATGATACACAAAATTTAAAATTTTTTTTTGCAAAAATTGTGGGCTCTACATGTGGGGTCCTCCCGAAAAAAACATGCCTTGGTCCCCCCTGTTGATTTTTTTCGAAAAATTTTTTTGCCCGAAAGTCTCGAAAACGTGTGTGAAATCGTATGAAATGTGAAGGAATGTGGGAGCTAATGAAACACAAGATCAAACGCTATCGAGGAACTAGTGAAGCTCATCTTCAGGGATACATTAGCGAATCAATCTTCCGTTACAACACAAATGCTATCAAACTGAATATTTTTGAACACATTTCATTAATAGTATGGTGTTTGCATAGCTCATCTTTATTGGTGTCAAGCTTTCTGCGTTGTTGTTCTGCGTTACAGAATAAATTTTTTCGAAAAAATATCAACAGGGGGGACCAAGGCAAAAAATTTTGAAATTTTTCGAAAAAAATCAACAGGGGGGACCAAGGCAAAAAAAAATTTGAAATTTTTCGAAAAATCAACAGGGGGACCAAGGCAAAAATTTTGAAATTTTTCGAAAAATCAACAGGGGGACCAAGGCAAAATTTTGAAATTTTTCGAAAAAATCAACAGGGGGGACCAAGGCAAAAATTTTGAAATTTTTCGAAAAAATCAACAGGGGGACCAAGGCAAAATTTTGAAATTTTTCGAAAAATCAACAGGGGGACCAAGGCAAAAATTTTGAAATTTTTCGAAAAAATCAACAGGGGGACCAAGGCAAAAATTTTGAAATTTTTCGAAAAATCAACAGGGGGACCAAGGCAAAAAATTTTGAAATTTTTCGAAAAAAATCAACAGGGGGGACCAAGGCAAAAAATTTTGAAATTTTTCGAAAAAAATCAACAGGGGGGACCAAGGCATGTTTTTTTCGGGAAGACCCCCAACACATGTAGAGCCAAATTGTTTTTTTAAACTACAATAAAACTTCTATTGATTATTTTTTTAAAACGTGTTTGTGGGATTGCATTTTTGTGTTTATTTTCGAAAACTTTTCTTAGACAATTTAACACGCATTTTGTAGCCAGTGAAATGTGCTACATCTTGGGACGTAATTTGCCTAAGAAAAGTTTTCAAAAAGTGACACGAAAACACACTGCCACAAACACATTTTTTTTTGATAATAAGGGGCGGATTAATTGAGGTTATACGGTATACTAACTGGTGGAAAGAAAGTTCGTAATGGGTTTCTGAGCCAATTTTTTTCAATGAAAATCTTTTTTTTTTAAAGTTCCAAATATACAGGGTTGAAGCATTTTAGCTCATCTTTCAAATGGTATATAACATAATACATCTGCTTTAATGTTTAATCGGTATAATGGGAATAAGAAATACAGGGCAGAAAAATGAATCATCCGCCAGCTTTTTGGGTAGTTTTCTTTGTTGCTTCCCCTTTCTTATTAAAAATTTTGCTTTATTCCATTTATTCAAACGAGTTCAAAATTCAAGTCAAAAGCTTGCACTGCCCCTCACAACTCAATCCCACAATTGAAAGAATCATTGGTCAGAGAATGGGATGCAGTTCCCCAGAGTTATATTCAAAATGCAATCGATAGTTTCCCTAAACGGTTGCGTAAATGTATTGCTGCTAATGGTGGTCATTTTGTGGAATAGATATATATTATGTTATATACCATTTGAAAGAGGAGCTAAAATGCTTCAACCCTGTATATTTGGAACTTTAAAAAAAAAGATTTTCATTGAAAAAAATTGGCTCAGAAACCCATTACGAACTTTCTTTCCACCAGTTAGTTTCACACAAATCAATAGTTAAATAATATTGTTTACAAAAAAAAAGAAATTTCTTCACATTGGCCATAAAAACAGTTTCAAAGCTCCTAGCTTTTGCTCTATAAATTACAAAACCTTTTTCTTAAAAATTTGCTACTTTTTGGCTGCAAATACTAAAAAAAATCAATAAACTGTTAAGCAAAACACAGAAATCTAATTTTCCAACCGCGAGCGCAGACAATAAATTAGTTGTGCAGCGGATTTAAATAAATAATTGTTTTTTGTGAAGCAAAAAATAGATAATCGGAAAGAATAAGAGAGGAGGAAAAATCAACTTAATTTCATATAGGATAAATAAAAAAATTTCAAGATTGCAAATAAAAGAGCAGAAATCGAGCTGAAATTAGCAGAAATATTTGACTAGTGTCTATTTTCCAGCAGTGACATTAAATTTGAGAGCAGCAGCTGACCGTGGCTAGCCACTACACTGCTGCCTGCTCCTCAAATGTCATCCTAGAAGACTCTATGAAATATAGCAAGGCGGATCTAAAGTGATAGGCGTTCAAGGGATGGACACTTCACAGTCTCCAGGCTTTTATTGATAAAGAGATTTCAAGGGTACTAATTTAGAGCCAAGGGTCGAAATACATGCTTACAAAATTGAAGTCTCCTTTTTTATTTCGGTTTTGCCTACTGGAGAAGTACAAGATCTCTTCACTCGATATATCGAAAGCACTGGCATTTTGTGCCAGTTTTTGCCAACTCATGTCGGATATCTTTCCAGAACCCTAAAACTCAACATTTTAGCTCTCTTTGAAGCACAAAACCGTGAAATTGAGATGGCTCTAAAAAAAGTTTTTACCGTATTTCCTCTAATAGAGCCCCCCCCTCTAATAGAGCCCCCCCCCTAACTTTGAGGACCTATATCTCAGCCCAGAGTCAATTTTTTGCAAAGCTGTTTACTGCGTTTTCTTAACTCCCGCGAGCTCTACCGATTGCATTTTTTAGATTTTGGTTGAGCACCCAAAAATCTTGAGATCAAATTCCAAATTTTCCGATTTTCGGGCATCCAAAAAATAACTCCCCCGGGGGCTCTATTAGAGGAAATACGGTAAGTGCTTCCAAGTAAGGCATGGTGGATTTTTGTGTTCAAGCCCAATTTTCGGCCAGTTTTCACTAACTTATGTCGAATATCTGGCAGGAGTTCCTTTTATGCACTCCTCCCAAAAGTGTGTTTTGACCAGTTTTTCGAGCTTTTCAGGCTGTAATTAGTCTAGAAAACATGTTTTTAGGTGGGGGCGAATTTTAAAAAACGTTTGACGGTACTTATATTCTTCTCATGTCGAAATTTTTCAAAAACAGGTTTTAACCATTTAAGCAACTTACACGCTAAAACCGATAAAACGTTGTTTCCGACCACTTTCCATCAAAATTTTGACTTTTTTAGATTTTCTACCTGCCTGCCTTCGGCAGGCAACCTACTTCAACAGGAAGCCCCTTTGGGGGTACATGGTCCGGGCCAAGGGCTGACCCTCTATATACCAAGAAATATATATCTTCAAAATATATATCCATATCTCTTGAAAAAAGAGCTGCCTGCTTGCAATGGAGAAGGGGTATAAAAATGATTAAAATTAACATTGCAAGGCTGGGGAAAATACTACATTGCTGCTACTATTGTGAAATTTTGTTCTTTTGTTAGGGCTTGGAATAATGTTCTTTCTTCTTTTATATATATTTTTCTCCTGGAAAAAACATAAACAGCTGAGACAGCGCATGTATCTTTATTTTTATTGGTTAAATTTCCTTGATATATTCCTTGATATATAAAGGGTCAGCCCTTGGCCTGACCATGTACTCCCAAAGGGGCTTCCTATTGAGTAGGTTGCCTGCCGAAAGGCAGGTAGAAAATCTAAAAGTCAAAATTTTTGATGGAAAGTGGTCGGAAACAACGTTTTTATCGGTTTTAGCGTGTAAGAATTGCTTAGAAATGGTTAAAACCTGTTTTTGAAAAAATTCCGATATGGGGGTGGGGTGTTAATTCGACTTTTGACCAAAATTTTCATTTTTTTAATATTTGCATATTTTTTGTTCTTCGAATTTCTGTAATTTTATTTCCGATATTTTTAACAACAGGCCTGCGGGCACACAAATTGTGTTCTTTGGAATTGGTTCATACCCCAGAAAATAAAAAAAAAAGGTCCAACCATAGTTGGACCATGGGTGGTACCTAAAATTCAGGATAAACCAGGTATCCTAGATTTTAGGTAGATTTTCGACAAAATTGCTGTGCCTTGAAAAAGAATTATTTGAAGATGTTTTTTGATCAGATGCGCAAGATTTACGAATAGTTATTTGCTTGAATGTGTTATTCGTCATTTTCTGCAATAAAAATTTTCGAAAAGAACAATAGGGCGACCAAGGCGAAAATGGGACCGATTCTTAACTAGAGCCGATATTGCGCTAGAGTTTTCTCAAATGTTAGGCTGTCCCTTTTTGTCTTTTACTTGGAAATTTTCCTGCCCATAGGCGTACCCAGGATCACTACTTTTTTAAAAATATCTGTGACTCTCTAAATACTGGAGTTAAAAATTTTTTTTATTTGTATTCAATGGAAGGGAGTAAGGAGTAAACAAGCATGTCTAGATGTCTATTGAAATTCAATTCCAATTAAGACATCAATTTATTCTTGGAAAGCTAGAACGATTTAAAGCCTAAAAACTACAAAATGCATTTTCGCGAATTAAAAAATTTACATTTTTTTAGGTGGAACGAAAGAAAAAATAAATAAATTTTATAATTTTTATAAAATTGGTACAAACTTGTCTAGATTATTAGAGAGGGGGTAATTATTTTTCAACTATTTAGCTCTATATGCATTCGCGCATCTAGAAAAAAAAACATGCCTTGGTCCCCCTGTTGATTTTTTTTGGAAAAAAATTTTTCCTCCAAGTCCCAAAAAGTATTTATTCACACTTTTTAATAATTTTGACAAAAAAAATTTTTTTGCCTTGGTTCTCCAAGCTGATTTTTTTTTGGAAAATTTTTTTTTCTTCCAAATTTCTCGAAAAGCTTTTACAGATTGTTGTATTCGGCCAAGACCAGCATAAGGCTATAGTGAAGAATAGGGTTCCAAAAATAGCTTGGTCCCCCTGTTGTTTTTTCGTAAAAAAACAGCTTGGTCCGCCCTGTTGTTTTTTCGTAAAAAAACAGCTTGGTCCGCCCTGTTGTTTTTTCGTAAAAAAACAGCTTGGTCCCCCTGTTGTTTTTTCGTAAAAAAACAGCTTGGTCCGCCCTGTTGTTTTTTCGTAAAAAAACAGCTTGGTCCGCCCTGTTGTTTTTTCGTAAAAAACAGCTTGGTCCCCCCTGTTGTTTTTTTCGTAAAAACAGCTTGGTCCCCTGTTGTTTTTCGTAAAAACAGCTTGGTCCCCTGTTGTTTTTCGTAAAAACAGCTTGGTCCCCCTGTTGTTTTTCGTAAAATTATCCCCCTGTTGTTTTTACAAATAAAACAACAGGGGGGACCAATCTGATTTTTGGAAGCCTATTCTTCACCAACGCCGCAGCACACTCCACATTGCAAAGGATTTGAAAAATTGTAGTTCCTGTTCTCTAACTTCATAAATGTTATAAATCTACATTTCCCCCAATTCCTTGCAATGGTCTTGGCAGCGAAGCGGCCAACCCTTGGCCGAATACAATCTGTGGAATTTTAGGGTGAACCCTTATATTTTTGCGGAAAAAGTATATTTTTGTGACACAAAAAGTTGCATTAACATGGTTTTTAAGAAATTTGCAAGAAAAAAAATGAGCTTGGGGGACCAAGGCAAAAAATTGTTAGGAAATTTTTTGCCTTTTTTTCAACTTTTAATAGTTTATTATTTAAATTTACAACAGCTTCATTTGTTCACTTATTTACTGGCTGATCAAACATCTTCTAAAATACAAAACAAAAACAGACAACAAAATAATCAAAACACCAGAATGCTTATGCTTGCAAAACATTTTTCTTACTTGATTTTTCCAGAAAAAAGGCGTAGCTGTAGAAAACAAGGTATCTGGTTTGATCCATAAACAAAAAAAATCTCTTTGCTCTATTGCACCCTATTACCAAATCATTGCTTCCGCAGATTCTGCTGCAGCTACACAAGCCACGGCTATGATGTCCCCATTCAGCAACGGAAAAGACAAGGACAACAACCAGAGCTTCTTCAACCAAAAGTATTCCATTGGCCAGTGCCTCTCGTTCTGTTGCTGTATTGTGCTGCTGATCTTGACCAGTTGGGCAATTATCTATGTGATCACTCTGCACCTGGACATGGTCGCCATCAAGCGAGAGGCTGACCGAGAGCTGAACGAGTGCAAGGACGAGCTATTGATCTGCCACCGCAAATACTGATAGACTGAACAGCCACCTGTCGGGCTGACTATTGTGGGTTTCTCAATGGTGTTGATGCCTGAATTTGGTCAGAAGATCTAAAATAACTAGGGTTGTTACACAGTTAACTCGATTTTTTAAATTTTTTGACCTTATTTCTTGTCTCGTACTACTGGAGTTGCTCGGAATTATGTCTAAGGTATGTGCGTGCGCGCATCTCTAACCCATCATGCCCCGAAGGGTTGCGCAGGGGGCTTGGTTGCTTGGGTTTGAGATGCGCACACCATACTCGTTAAAAACAGTTATCCCCCTGTTGTTTTTTTCATGAACCAAGGTGGACGCTGTTTTCATGAAAAAAAAACAACAGGGGGACCAAGCTGTTTTTGGCACCGGAAACTCCAGTAGTACCTCTTGTCTTTATAATATTTTTTTCCCGAAATTTCGAGCTTCTCACCACACGATCAAAAGCTTAGAATGTTAGCTACACAATGGTATATAAGTTTCTTGGTTTGGTCCACGAAAATTTATCATTTTTGAGAAAAATACGTTCGAATCTTTTCGAGTTTTTTTTTTGGAAATCCTAGGACTCGAAAAAACTCGAAAAGATTCGAACGTATTTTCAATAAAACATATAAGTTTTCGTGGACCAAACCAAGAATTTTATATACCATTGTGTAGCTAACATTCTGAGCTTTCAATCGTGGGGTAAAAAGCTCGAAATTTTGGGAACAAAATATCATAAAACAAGAAATAAGGTCAAAAAATTTTAAAAAATGGAGTTAACTGTGTAACAACCCTAAAAATAACTTTAAGAAAATCAAAATGTATTTTCATAGCTTTCATGCAGGGTGCTTTAAAAAATACGGCTTTTTTGAAAAATTTGCGTAGGTAGTTCCCTGAGTTGAATTTGCGACGTTATACAAATTTTTAATAAATTGCAATTTTTATATTTATATTTATAATAATTACACATTGAATAGCAAGAAAACTCTAACAATGTTTACTCAAAATGTTTTCCTCCTGCCGCCAACATTGATTCTTCTCGAGAAGTCATCCACGATTTTCTAGATTGTTGCCGGTCCCACCTTTTCCGATTTCCGATCCGATTCTGATACAACTGCAGTCTTTTAGCTATCTAAACAAATTTTTATTAAAATGCCTAAAAAATTAAAGCACCTTGTATAACTTTATCATCATTTTTTTTCGGATTTTTTATTAAAAAAAATTAACTGTTGAAAATAAGCACTTAATAAAGTTTCAAAAGTTGACACTTGAATTTTGTATTTGGGGGATTTATTCTTGCTGTTAGTTTGACTACTTTTATAAAAGTAGAAGTAGCCCCCCCAAATTACAAATGTAGGAAACTCATGATAAATAGCGTATTCTCCCTAATTATGTACCACTCTATAATTTTAGACCTCCATTGACCTCAAATTTTCCCTATGTTTAAGGGGTTGAAATAAGGGGGTTGAGATTAGGCGGGAGTACACGATCTGTACCTGGCCGAAATGGACCTTATGTAGTTTGGGGGCATTTAATCACGCGTTTTAATCACTTTTAAGGCTGTTTTAGACCGTGAAAAACATAGAAAGACATTTTCGAAAAAAAAAATTTTTGGCTAACATTTGACTTTTTGCCTTGGAGGACCAAGGTAAACCAACCTTGAAGGGTGTTCAGATACTTTAAAAACGAAGAATCCCCATATATAATGGTATTCTACTCCATTTTTATCCCTGGAGCTGTGCAAAAAGAGTCTCTATATGCATTTTTGATCAAGTGTCTTGCTCGAAATTACGTTTAAGGTAAAAATTTTGACCCTAGCATAGAATACCCCCCAAAACTTATACCTTCTAAAACTTAAGTAAAGAGCACCCAAATATATGTTCCAGACCCCAGAAAAAGTGCGTAAAACACTTATTAGTCACAACTTCCATACGCTGGCCTAGCCCTAAGCCTAAGTGAAGAGCACCCAAATATATGTTCCAAACCCGAGAAAAAGTGCGTAAAACACTTATTAGTCACAACTTCCATACGCTGGCCTACCCCTAAGCCTAAGGGCTAACCCTAAACTTGTTGTTCCAAAGGGTAGTTACAACGATTTTTAGAAGGTCTGATTTTAGGGGGTATTCTATACTAGTGCCAAATTTTTTAATAAAAAAAATCAGCAATTTTGTAATAAAAAGTTTTCGAAAAGTCATTTCTATTGTCAAAATCTCTTCTTGAATTTTGATCGGTTAAGATCGCGTCAAATGAATTAAGCGAGCTGAAATATCTGTTAAAAAAGATAAGTGGTATGAATTTTCTGTGTGTTCCACTCAAAATAGCTAAATCTTAGCCCGCCCTTGAGCTGGTCTTAACGGAGTCCGATTCAAATGAACATTTTAGTGATGTAATTAATCTCATTTAAAAGAGTAATTTTTGACAAAAAAAGCCTTTCAAGGGGCCAAAAAGAACAACAACCCAAAAAAATCTCTATATAGTATTTGGCATGTGTCCGTCCTACTTTTTAATGGACATTTTGACCACATTCAGGCCATTTTTGCTTATTTTTCCGATTATTTTCGGCAATGTCTCGACGGAACCCCAAACTTCAGACAATTCAGCGTCTTTTTATGCCGAGACCCAGGAAAATGTCTTCGAAAAAGAAAACTTTTGTGGTCCTCAAAATTGGAGTTGGAGGATTTTGGGGTAGGCCTGGAGGATGGTTTTTCTGCTTCCAACGATGGCCATTTTTGCGATGTCTCGAAAAGAACGTAGACGTAGATAGACGCGTAGTTTTTCACGATGAATGCACTATCGAAATTTCGAAATACTATAGAGGCGCCGATAGGGGCCTGTGGTCCCTTGTCACCCTATATTTGTCTGATTTTGGTGAAATTATGCATTTTTCATCAATTTTATTAATTATTGTCAATTGAGATAATTTTACTGTTTCACTAAAAAAAATAAGATAGCTCTTATTATACTCAGAAAAGGCTGGTGCGCATGTATGGACGGTAATGCCGCTCACATCATGTGATGTGTTCAATCGATTCTTTGCAATGCAGCATCACAAAATTTAGAGAGTGATGTCATTTTTTAGCTAGTGGGATTGGGTGGAACATTAACTAAACCTATAAAAATCCCAAATGTATACCTTCTTCAGCTTTGTTGATTGCTTTGTTTTATTTGTAGGCATTCTTAAAAATGCTTTTTTCCTAGAGTGTCGGCAGTCCACTCTCGGTTATCCGCAACCCAAATCAAAAGGGCATGCTCGCCGCCGATGGGGATATTTTGAAAGGCGGGTACCAGGCCTAAGCCTAGATTTTAGTGTATTTTTCTTAGTGTATTTTTTCACCTTATTCCAACCAATTATAGACTGTGGTCGATAGTTTTTATCAACTAGAGGCCTATTATTAGAAAGTGGTCTACAATTACAACACTACCTAATGATCACAATAATCGCTTTATCAAGACTACTATCGATTCGTTATTTTTTATGATCTGATTTTGGAATTATTGAATTAGCAATTTTAGTGCAGTCCTGAAAAAAAATTTTTCGTATTCTTGGGACCGTGATTTGTTTTTCTCATTTTTCTCATTCATTTTTTTCATTTCTTCTGGCATTTTTTGTCTCATGTGTAACTTTTTTTGTGAAGTCACCCTAAAATAAGGCCACCCTATAGGGCCACCATTCACCATTCTGCAGGGTGGCCTTATATGTAACGTAAACTCGATTTAACGTGACTTTTTGACTGGTCCACTGGATTACGTTAAATCGAGAGTCGACTGTACTGAAATTTTTGGAGGAGGGTGAAGCAACGACACAAATTACTATTTTAGTAAAAATGTTGAGCAGCCAGCGCTATCATCAAAATTCACTATTTTTATTTGCGCTGTTTTTAACTAGCGTTTGCTATGTGTCTGTTGAAGCCTTTTTCATAGCTAATTCCGACACTTATGATTTTTTAAATCGCTCTTGCTTTTTCATTAGACTAATTACTAGGATTTGCCCGGGATTCTCAAGCAGAAAAAACAGTTTGCTAATACCTGAATCTTTTGCAAACGAAAAGGAGGGCAAAAAAATTATTGATTTTATTAGGTCCAATAGAAAAAATGGAGGCATAAAAGGCGTAGCATTAGGTGAATTTATAGTAGAAAGCGCTGAAACCGTGCTTAAGCTGAAAGAAAATGCTTTACAACAGGCGCCAAGTTACTCTAGAGCCAGAATGTGTGTTATGAACAGTGCACGGTGTTTGAAGCAAAAAATAAAAATGCTCAGAAAAACTATTAGAGCAATGGACAAAAGAATTAATGCAAGCAAAAGTAAAAACCATAAAACTCACTCACGAAAAAGACACCATGGTAGAAACGAAGGACGCAGAAATTAACAAATTTTAATTTTTTACACAACTTTAATTGTCAAGATTACTTTTGATATATTCCAATTGCTATATATATATTTTTTATATATAAAAATTGAATGTTTTTTTCAATTTTCTTCTTTGTACAGCATAACATTGAGCTTGTCGCATAAATGAATACTTTTGGCTATACCTTTCTTGACAATTGAAAGACATAATCTGTAAGAAGGGACCACCCTATCGAGAGGCGCCAAGACATTTCACCTCTGTAATTTGACCATCTGCGGGTTGGAGTAGATGCAGGCGGCGAATCATCAGGATTGTCATCTTCTATCTGAAAACCTATGTTAGCAAATTGAATCATTAAAAGATTACATTAAAGTACCTTCGTAACCTCATATTCATTCGAATTTCCTCATGGATTCCTAATGGATCCGCATTGCTTAAAAGCGCGAGCCAGTTCATAAAAGCGGCCGAAGCTAGAAATTCACCCTGAAATTACAAAAAATGTTGCTTAATCGAAAAAAAACTCTTACAAAACTAACATGATGCGAGATGTGAGTTATGTAAGCCTAGATCCAACCGTCGTGTCATCCTTCAAAGGTACCATCCATCGCAATGACATCAGCGCCATTGAGCTTCTAAATTACTAGATTCAATGATAAGGAAAAAATAATTGATGAGAATGTCTGCGTCCATCATAGTATGAGAGGTACTAGTTGGTAAGTTTCAAAGATGATCACATAAGCATCCCTGCTTTTGTACTAGTTGGTAAGTTTTAAAGATGATCACATAAGCATCCCTGCTTTTGTACTAGTTGGTAAGTTTTAAAGATGATCACATAAGCATCCCTGCCTTTGTACTAGTTGGTAAGTTTTAAAGATGATCACATAAGCATCCCTGCTTTTGTACTAGTTGGTAAGTTTTAAAGATGATCACATAAGCATCCCTGCTTTTGTACTAGTTGGTAAGTTTTAAAGATGATCACATAAGCATCCCTGCCTTTGTACTAGTTGGTAAGTTTTAAAGATGATCACATAAGCATCCCTGCTTTGTACTAGTTGGTAAGTTTTAAAGATGATCACATAAGCATCCCTGCTTTTGTACTAGTTGGTAAGTTTTAAAGATGATCACATAAGCATCCCTGCCTTTGTACTAGTTGGTAAGTTTTAAAGATGATCACATAAGCATCCCTGCTTTTGTACTAGTTGGTAAGTTTTAAAGATGATCACATAAGCATCCCTGCTTTTGTACTAGTTGGTAAGTTTTAAAGATGATCACATAAGCATCCCTGCCTTTGTACTAGTTGGTAAGTTTTAAAGATGATCACATAAACATCCCTGACTTTGTACTAGTTGGTAAGTTTTAAAGATGATCACATAAACATCCCTGCTTTTGTACTAGTTGGTAAGTTTTAAAGATGATCACATAAGCATCCCTGCTTTTGTACTAGTTGGTAAGTTTTAAAGATGATCACATAAGCATCCCTGCTTTTGTACTAGTTGGTAAGTTTTAAAGATGATCACATAAACATCCCTGACTTTGTACTAGTTGGTAAGTTTTAAAGATGATCACATAAACATCCCTGACTTTGTACTAGTTGGTAAGTTTTAAAGATGATCACATAAACATCCCTGACTTTGTACTAGTTGGTAAGTTTTAAAGATGATCACATAAACATCCCTGACTTTGTACTAGTTGGTAAGTTTTAAAGATGATCACATAAACATCCCTGACTTTGTACTAGTTGGTAAGTTTTAAAGATGATCACATAAACATCCCTGACTTTGTACTAGTTGGTAAGTTTTAAAGATGATCACATAAACATCCCTGACTTTGTACTAGTTGGTAAGTTTTAAAGATGATCACATAAACATCCCTGACTTTGTACTAGTTGGTAAGTTTTAAAGATGATCACATAACATCCCTGCTTTTGTACTAGTTGGTAAGTTTTAAAGATGATCACATAAGCATCCCTGCCTTTGTACTAGTTGGTAAGTTTTAAAGATGATCACATAAGCATCCCTGCCTTTGTACTAGTTGGTAAGTTTAAAGATGATCACATAAACATCCCTGACTTTGTACTAGTTGGTAAGTTTTAAAGATGATCACATAAGCATCCCTGCTTTTGTACTAGTTGGTAAGTTTTAAAGATGATCACATAAGCATCCCTGCCTTTGTACTAGTTGGTAAGTTTTAAAGATGATCACATAAACATCCCTGACTTTGTACTAGTTGGTAAGTTTCAAAGATGATCACATAAACATCCCTGACTTTGTACTAGTTGGTAAGTTTTAAAGATGATCACATAAACATCCCTGCTTTTGTACTAGTTGGTAAGTTTCAAAGATGATCACATAAGCATCCCTGACTTTGTACTAGTTGGTAAGTTTTAAAGATGATCACATAAGCATCCCTGACTTTGTACTAGTTGGTAAGTTTTAAAGATGATCACATAAGCATCCCTGCTTTTGTACTAGTTGGTAAGTTTTAAAGATGATCACATAAGCATCCCTGACTTTGTACTAGTTGGTAAGTTTTAAAGATGATCACATAAGCATCCCTGCTTTTGTACTAGTTGGTAAGTTTTAAAGATGATCACATAAGCATCCCTGACTTTGTACTAGTTGGTAAGTTTTAAAGATGATCACATAAGCATCCCTGACTTTGTACTAGTTGGTAAGTTTTAAAGATGATCACATAAGCATCCCTGACTTTGTACTAGTTGGTAAGTTTTAAAGATGATCACATAAGCATCCCTGCCTTTGTACTTGTTGGTATGTTTTAAGCATCCGTGCTTAATTCCCTACAAATTAAAAAAAAAAGATGGCCAAGCCGTTTTTTCAAACCGAAAAACCGAATTCTTTTTATAAGCTTTTTTGCGTATTCATTTGTTTGTTTTGTTTGCACATAGACACACATACAGCTTCTCTTTAAGAAGAAAGCTAAGCTAATTGCCTTTGGCAGATAAATAGGGAGCGGTTGTTGGAGGAACGCAAACAAGCAAGAGAGAAAAGAGGAAGTTCTCACATTTCCTTTGCCACACTAGCAGCAGCGCACCTTTCAAAGCAGGCACAACGTGATGACGCTGCAAATGCTCCAATTAAAATAGACGGCTTCTGCTGCAGAGAGTTGTATGGCATTCGTTTGCCAATAACGCTTGTCCAACTATATTCGTTTTTTGTCTTGCATGTATAAAATTGCCGACTGAGGTTTTTTTATACATACAAAATCTAGTGCATTGTTGTTTCTTTTTTTAAATAATTACCCTTTTTGGTGAAGTAGTTCACCATTTGTTGCCTGGTAAAATGAAAACTGTTTAAAGTTGCAAAACCAATTGAAAAAATAAACCCGAGACTCAAGATTAAGTACACTAGAGTTTAGTTAAGTTTATTTATTTTTCGAGGGCACATCTTATTATTTTACGGAATTCATATTGAAACGTATACCAAACGTGTTTTTTGACATTTTCTACAAAATATCAATTTTTGAAAAATAAAAATTTCGACCAAAATTTGATTGGGAAAACCCTCGACTTAACCTGGTCCCCCGAGTTAAAAAGTCAGATTTTAGGCAAAAAAAATTTTTCGTTAAAAAATTCATTATCCTAGGACCAACTTTGCAAGTGGTCATTCAAGCTTACTGTTAAAGCTAGTGACTTCAAATATTTTCGCCCACCAATTAATGATCGTTGTACATCTTTGGCATTTTCGCACGCCTTCTTCTGAATGTCTTTCGATATTCTGGCATAACTTTGATCGGCGTGCTTTACGTACCAAATGAGTGTCTCCACTTTCTGTTTTTCTCGAGTATTTTATGGCTAAACATGAAAAGAGTCTGACCAAGTATCAAAAAAAAAAGGTGATGGATAAGATGTGTTGTACCGCAAAACTTGTAATAGAACGACACCCCCTAATTCAAAAAACGTGTTTGTGGAATCGTGTTTTTGGGCCACTTTTTGCAGGCTACTCTTAGGCATGTCACCACACATTTTGTAGCTCATCTCACTGGCTACGAATTCAGTAATAACTTGTGTAAGAGTAGTCGAGAAAAAGGGTAAAAGGACAGTTGGCACCGGTGCCAACTGTCCACTTGGTTATCTTTCAATGTCAATACCTAATTTTTAGGTAATTTTTTTTTTCTTCCAAACCACCATAGTAACCGAAATTTCCTCAGAATATGAATCACAAAACAGAATTTCAAAAAAAAAATACTTATTTTTTGAGATATAAGCTAAAGTTGGAAAACAGTCAGTATTTACCTGTATTTTCCTAAATTTGATCATATCACAGCAACCATTTATTTTTTTGAAATTCTGTTTTGTGATTCAGATTTCTGAGGAAATTTCGGTTACTATGGTGGTTTGCAAGAAAAAAAATACCTAAAAATTGAGTATTGCCGTTGAAAGAAAAAACCAAGTGGACAGTTGGCACCCGTGCCAACTGTCATATGTCCGAGAGAAAGTGGGTTAAAACACGAGGCCATGGACAAGGAGGGTGTCGTCCTATTTCAAGTCTTACGGTAAATTGACTTTTTTCAGCTTTATGATAACAAAGAATCGAAATTAAAAAAAAATCATGGCTGAAACAAATAGACCAGACAGGGGCGGATCACCCAATCAAGGATGGACCAAAATTGACTTTAACTTTATTTTGGTATGTTTGTACTTCAAGCTTGTTTTTTTGGGGTATTGACGTTTCAGCACAAAACGAAACTTATTTGGTTTTGTGCTGAAACGTACACGCACCGTTTTTTCTCACTTTCTTTAAATGAATTCGGTTAGTTCTGTTCCAATATAGTCTTTTTTCAAATTTAAAAATATAATTTTTCAGTGAATGATTACTGGATTTTTTCTGAATATATTCAACCAGCCTCTAATACTACTGTTATTGGTGCTCACACTAGTTTGTGGTATATTGATAGCCTGCTGCTGCATTCGCAACAACAGAAGTCAGGGCAATAACAGTGGTCACTATGCTCTGGATCCGTCAATCGGCGAGGTGACTAAAACTTATCTATTGACAACAGCATAATAAAGCGTAGACCTTTATTTGTCATTCAATTTCCGCCCTTTGAAAATTTTTTTTGTGAAAAAAGGTAGTATTTCAAATACTACTTCAAGTAAGAGTAGTATCGTAGCTACTACTTTTTAGGCTTTTGCCTCATGATAAAAAAATTTGCAATACCACTTTTTTTCACAGGGGGATCCAGTCCAATAAGTACCTTTTTAGCCCCCGCGCCTTCTTCGAAGTTGAAATGCGCACATACCTTAGACATAAATCACTCGAAAGTGACTCTGGATGCATGGAGGGGGCTTGGGGTTGAGATGCGCACACCCACATACCTGAGACATAAATCACTCGAAAGTGACTCTGGATGCATGGAGGGGCTTGGGGTTGAGATGCGCACACCCACATACCTTAGACATAAATCACTGAAAGTGACTCTGGATGCATGGAGGGGCTTGGGGTTGAGATGCGCACACCCACATACCTTAGACATAAATCACTCGAAAGTGACTCTGGATGCATGGAGGGGGCTTGGGGTTGAGATGCGCACACCCACATACCTTAGACATAAATCACTCGAAAGTGACTCTGGATGCATGAAAAATGTATACATTCAAGAGTTTCTTCATGTGATAGGCCCCATTAACCAAAACTATGTTCAACATCTTAATTTTTTAATCCAGTGGGCCCTCTAAAATGCCTCCAAAGGGGCTCCTATTTTCCCTTCTCTTCCCGAAACAGCTTTTTGAGACAGGGGGGAGTGTAGAAGCCACGGGGGGAATAAGAAAATAGCTGTTTTTAACCCTAGGGCTATTTTAGATCGACCCAGACTAATTATTTTTCTAAAAATTCTTTTAACTTAAAAAAACATGTAGCTATGGAGTAAACTTTTTTTGTAACTTATAAATAAATGTCTACGGAAAATTATTGTTTTTAAAATTTTTTTTCAACCACCTTTTTAACAGGAAATAAAATTGATCTTCAAAAAACTAGCATCTTTTACCTGTGGGGTCGCCGGCGACCCCAGACTAATTATCGCAAGTTTTATGCTGATTTTACTGTTATATATTACTGTTATTTTAGCGCTCTTTCTGATGGTATCGATGGTTACTCAGTAAAATCTAAGTTTTCTAAAAATTTAGCCAGTTTCTGAACGATTATTTTTTTATTACACAAAAAAAATTTAGTTTGATAATGCCAAAATCAAGCGCAAATTAGATATTTTAAATCAAATATTGTGGGATTGTAGTAACGTATTCTTTCTAATAGAAGCGCATGCGCTTCTATTTTTCAACCTCCCTCGGGGGCTGCGCTTCTATTAGAGAGTGCGCTTCTAATAGAAAGTGCGCTTCTATTTTTCAACCCCTTCATAAAATATACAGTATTGAGCAAAAATTTCTTTATTTACAACCATGAAAAAAAAACAATTAGCACTCAATGGACGCATCGCTTTTATTCATCATATTTTCTTCCTCTTCACCGAGGTTCACTTTTTCCATTAGCTTGGACAGTTTTTTTGCTCGCGCGCCAGCTTCAGCTTCAGCTGACCACTTGGAACCGGTCCATCTTCTTTGAAGCAGTGGATTTGACCGTCCTCTGATCCATCAGCGGAATTTGTTACGCCGCACGACTTGAACGAATCAATGATAAGCTTCTTTGAAAGGCTGTTCAGGCTTCGACGATCCACTCGAGGTATTAGACATTTGGCTTTCAATGTTTGACGCACCATCGTCTTCAGTTTGCTCTTGATCGCTCATTTTGGCTGGAATCAGTACAAATTAGAGATTGACAAAACAATTGCTGACACGTCAAGCAGAATGGCACAAATGCGTGAATTGCAGCCTTTTCGTAGTCTTTACCACAAAGTCTATTGAAAAAAAATTGAAAAGCGCCAACTTAACCTAATTTTATTGTATTTTTCTCAAAAACGGTGTAGATAAAAGTCCTAGGGGTGCGCTTCTATTAGAGAGTGCGCTTCTAATAGAGAGTGCGCTTCTATTAGAGAGAATACGGTAAATACATTTGACAGAATTTTTTTAATCAAATATTCAAGATACAGCCTTTTGAAATTGTCAAGACATGCCAAAAAGTGGCTAAGTTTCGATATTTTTGGTCATTTTTCGGCATGATTTGACAATGTCAAAAAGATGTATATTGATAAATATTTAATAAAAAAATTCTGTCAAATGTATCTGGTAGAGGAATAAAGTCACTACAATCCTGCAATACTTGATTTGTAATATCAAATTTGCGCTTGATTTAAGCCTTGTCTAATTTTAAAAAAATTGTAAAATAAATTGTAAAAATAACCATTCACAAAATGGCTAAATTTAGAGAAAAGTTTGATCTCATTGGGTAACCATTAATACCATCAGAAAGAACGTTGAAAATGCTACAAAAAAGTTATATACATCAATATATAATGAACAGTGAAATCAGCATAAAACTGGCACTAATTAGTCTGGGGTCGCCGGCGACCCCACCCGTAGTCCTAGGGTTAAGGAGGAGGGTATAAGTATTTTTTATGTTTTTAACGTATAATAAATACTCAGAATAAATACTTTTGATAAAATAGCACTGTTTCAAACATTAAACGCACACAACCGAATAAACCGTCAACTTCTACAGGGTATGACAGCAAGCAGAGGTGCAAACAAACCAACTGGCTATCCGCCAAATGTCATTAAGCCTGAAAGAGAATTTTACGTGTAGATAAGACAAAAGCTAGTTATACTTCAGTTAGCTGTGATACAAAATTGCTCAAATGTTTTATGTTCAACATATTTGGTACAATAAAAAAATTTTTTAATACAGATGGTCGCATTATTGTTTTGTGGTATATTATGCTTTAGCTACAGTTAAGGCGCTGTTTTCGGATGCTAAAACAGACTACCGTATAACCTCTTTTAATCCCCCCGGGGGGATTATTTTTCAACCCTCCCAAAATCGGAAAAATTTTGGGTCGATCTCAAGATTTTAGGGTGAAAATCCAAAATCGAAAAAGCGGAACCGGTAGAGCTCATGGCAGTTAAGAAAACGCAAAAAACAGATTTGTAAAATATTTAGTTTAGGCTGAGATATAGGTCTATAAAGTCAGGGGGGGGGATTATTAGAGGGGGTGATTAATAGAGGTTATAGACAGACGGACAATTACGGACCAATTTCGCAAATGGTCATTCAACCATACTGTTAAAGCTAGTGACTTCAAATATTTTTGCCCGCCAATTAATGATCTTTGTACAGGATGGCGTAAAGTATCCTACCCGCCGAGTTGTCTTAGTCCACAACTTTTTAGTTTCTTTTACCAATTTTGCCAATCTTTTTCTTTAAATGCTCGCAAGAAAATAGGCAATCGAATGGTGCAAAACAAGTCAGATGTGGAAATTTGTATTAGCACTTACGAGCGCGTTTTGAAAATGTTGAAATTTTTTGATCATAAGGAAAAATTTGAAAAGTTTTGTCGCTACACCTTCAAATTTTGTCTCTACACAGTACAAATCTCGTTTAAGTGTCTAACGAGAACTAAAAATCTCAATCCTAGTATAAGAGCCTTGTGTAAGAGTAGTCGAGAAAAGTGGGTTAAAACATGATGCCAAGAACACTATTTTGAACTAGGGGGGTTTCGTTCTATTTCAAGTCTTACGGTAAATTGACTTTTTTCAGCTTTATGATAACAAAGAATCGAAAATCTTTATCTCAATTTTTCAAACAATATATACTTTGCCAATAGCTCATCTGGTAGCCCTGAATCTAAGCTACAAGATGGCACCAACAGAATAATTTAATAAAAAAAATATGGCCATTTTTGTGTGACAAATCTGATTTAGCACCCGCAAACAGCCTCCTCACTGTGTTTGCGCCTGTAACCGACTTTCTAATGTATGAATTCTTCTGGTTTCAGATCTCCATACAAATTTTCGAAGTGAATAGTGATGGGTGAGCTTTATCTAACAATACTGTAAATTTGTAAATGGCGTCGGTAGTCATTTTTACGAAATTCTCAGAACACGGAGCAGGTAAGTAACAACTCTGTGGACTGCCATTCAAATAAAATATTTGACCGCTGTACTGGGTGTCCAATGAAAATACAGACAATTTTTAAATTTGTTTGAATTAGTGCCTTTTATATTCACGAACTATATTTGGCTATATCTGTTGCGTCTATGCATTTTGCTCTCTCTCTCTAACTTTTACAAAAAAAGTCAGCTGGTGAAGTAGCAAATGACATCGATGATTTCCAAAGAAGAATTGGCGTCTGATAAAAAAAACCGTCTTTTATTAGTTACGTTTAGAGATGTGCACGGCATCGGTATCCCTCCCGAATCACGGTCCCGATCCCAAAGATTTTGGCGGTTAATAGCGATCTCGAATCATTCTGGAAATCCCGATCTCAAAAATCGCCAAATACCGATACATTCAACCCTCGCTATACAGTCAACTCTCGCTCTACATTCAACCCTCGCTATACAGTCAACTCTCGCTCTACATTCAACCCTCGCTATACAGTCAACTCGCTCTACATTCAACCCTCGCTATACAGTCAACTCTCGCTCTACATTCAACCCTCGCTATACAGTCAACTCTAGCTCTACATTCAACCCTCGCTATACAGTCAACTCTCGCTCTACATTCAACCCTCGCTCTACAGTCAACTCTCGCTCTACATTCAACCCTCGCTATACAGTCAACTCTCGCTCTACATTCAACCCTCGCTATACAGTCAACTCGCTCTACATTCAACCCTCGCTATACAGTCAACTCTCGCTACACAGTCAACTCCAACCATACAGTCAACTCTAGCTGTATAGTCAACTCTCGCTACACAGTCAACTCTAGCTGTATAGTCAACTCGCTACACAGTCATTCTAACCACACAGCAACTCTAGCTGTATAGTCAACTCTCGCTACACAGTCAACTCTAACCATACAGTCAACTCTAGCTGTATAGTCAACTCTCGCTAAACAGTCATTCTAACCACACAGTCAACTCTAGCTGTATAGTCAACTCTCGCTACACAGTCAACTCTAACCATACAGTCAACTCTAGCTGTATAGTCAACTCTCGCTACACAGTCAACTCTAACCATACAGTCAACTCTAGCTGTATAGTCAACTCTCGCACAGTCAACTCTAACCATACAGTCAACTCTAGCTGTATAGTCAACTCTCGCTACACAGTCATTCTAACCACACAGCAACTCTAGCTGTATAGTCAACTCTCGCTACACAGTCAACTCTAACCATACAGTCAACTCTAGCTGTATAGTCAACTCTCGCTACACAGTCATTCTAACCACACAGTCAACTCTAGCTGTATAGTCAACTCTCGCTACACAGTCAACTCTAACCATACAGTCAACTCTAACCATACAGTCAACTCTCGCTCTACATTCAACCCTCGCTATACAGTCAACTCTCGCTACACAGTCAACTCCAACCATACAGTCAACTCTAGCTGTATAGTCAACTCTCGCTACACAGTCAACTCTAGCTGTATAGTCAACTCTCGCTACACAGTCAACTCTAACCATACAGTCAACTCTAGCTGTATAGTCAACTCTCGCTACACAGTCAACTCTAACCATACAGTCAACTCTAGCTGTATAGTCAACTCTCGCTACACAGTCATTCTAACCACACAGTCAACTCTAGCTGTATAGTCAACTCTGGCTATAGCGCGACTCTCGGTGTAGTGTAGTTTTTCGCCATCGTCATCCACCGCCCTATATTTAGAGTTGGCTGTAGTCGTAATTGTTCGGGTTTAATACAAACTGTTTCAATATGCCTTCTTAGTTCCTCGGGTTTTCGGAAGTTAGACTAAAAGTTTGTAGACTAAATAAGGACAAAATTCCGAAATTTTGATCGGAATCTCGACAGGATCCCTAAAAAAAATTTACGTAATCACGATCCCGAACATTTTTGAGTCTCAATCCCGATCCCGAAATCCCTCCCGATGCCGAATGTACATCTCTAGTTATTGCTTTAGAAATTGTTTTTTGCATTCTTCTGACTACTGAATTTGTTTTTAACTCTAATAACCCTTGTAGCTGACGCTTTATTCAAATTTTTGACTAAAACCCAAAAAAATTCTGTGGTTTAATTGGTGCGCGGAAACGCTTTCTAAATTTTTCACAAATCTCCGTGTTTTTATTGGACACCCGTATATCAAACTTGTTACAGGCTGTTATAACATTGCAAAAACAGCTTTTCTATCTAATTTGCTACTTGTGTTTGTTTTTTCCAGGTAATTTATACAATAAAATTTATAAAAAATATGATAAAAAACTTATATTAAACCCTTATACATTGCCTAAAAATACTAATTTATCTTCCTCTATTGATCTATTGGTGGGCCATCGCCCAAGACCGGTTTATTTTCTTTATTTCTTCTTTGGTGAGGGTGGTAGTGAAGGTCGCCCTTGCAAATCAATTATTTTATTGGGGGAAGAGGTTGGTAATCATTACTTTTTCGTCGACCGACCAAAAAGTGGTGTCTAGGCGAAAAAACTCCCTTTTCAATAACTTTATGCAAAAAATAGCAAAGTGAAAAAAATTGTCCAATTTTGATGTCAGCTACTTCAAGAGTGGAGAAGTTCCCGAAAAAAATTTCGGTTTGATTAAAGCGGGGTGTGTAGCAGTACAACCACAACAACAACAGTTTCCCGCTGCTTTATTAGGTGGAGTTGGAGGTGGAGCAGCAAAACAAAGCGCCAATAGGTAAGAAAACAACAATGTGAACAGTGAAACAAGAGTTTTCATTCTTCGGTCTAGTGTTTCTGTGACAATGGTTTGTATGAGAATTGGTTTTTTGATAATGAAAAAAGTATGCTATTGGTGCAATTTTTAACGTTATAGTTCTGAGCGAATCACACCGTTACTGTTTGAATTGATATTTACTGATTATTGTTACTTTTTTAATTATTACAAGGTGGCCGAAATTCGATTGGCCTCAATTCTTTTGTTTTTTGGACTAAATTATACCATACCCGCCGGAACTCGATTATACCCTGCCCCCAGCAGTCAAATAGCTTGAGGGACCAAGGCAATTTTTTTTGAATTTTTTCGAACTTCACTTTGTTTGCATAAGAAATGATTTAAAAGTGTAAATACCGTATTTTCTCTATAAGGCCCTGAGGGCCCCTATAAGTGTTTCTTTTTGACAAATATTAATTTTTTCAAGAATAATTTATCACTGGTAATCAAAATTAATACTTGTCTCAAAACATGCACTGTTTCAGTAATAAAAGTTCGAAATTTGCATTTACATTTACACTCGTATCGTGAAGGCGTAAGTGTAAATGAAAAAATGTTTTTGGCATCGTGAAGACCCCTTAAATTTACACTTACGTCGTGAAGGAGCCATAAGAAAATGGAATTTGCAACAACAAATCTATATCGAATTCAAAATGCGATATGCCTTATGTAGAATAGTTCACATTGAAGGTGTTTGGAAATCGGTCTTATTATTGGTTGAACCGTCAGAGTGAAATGTGGCTTAAGATTTATCTCCATTTGTTTAGATATTTCGAAAGCTATGAATTCTGCGTCTGCGAATTCGGTGTATGGTAAACTCGTGCTCAAGCTGGATAAGGTAATGAAGCTTTTCGTCAAGTCTGATGAAGAGGCCGTGGAAACGCTAAAGAGCTATGTGGAGCGCGCCCAAAATTAACTGAAAGACGGTGGTGAACTCTTTGCAAAATACGTTAGTGTTACAGGTTAGTAAGCTTTTGGAGAGTTCGGGCCTACACATTAGATATGGTATTGGCGAGCTGACCGAAACTGGTGGTTGAATTGTTGACCAAATGTGGCGTAGACCGACGGGATTCTGAGACCGAAATAAGTGTGATCCGTCTAGTTGGTGGTGCACCATTCCGTGGTTCTCTCGTGCCTTGGCTTTTGCTGCTCAAGTCCCGCTGATAGATGAAAGTGCCTTCGCTGGTCGTACTGTAGCTGCTGGTGCCTGGATTCTTGCAACCCGTGAAAATTTGACGGCGAGTTGATTCGTCTTGTGGAAGCTATACCCACTTTGACTTTGGTTGAGCAGCCGAAAAACTTCGAGATTGACTTAAAATTTTCCTAACAGACCCTTCCAGAAGGTTACCAGAGGTTACCGTATTTCCTCAAACATCTGCGCTTATTTTAGGCATAATTGATTCGGTTTGCAAAAAAAAAAACTGAAATATGCTACGAAAAAGAATATTTCTGCCATAAAAAAAATGGAATTCCACAAAAAACCTACCACAAAGGCCGAAATTTGCCATGAAAAAGCTAAAACGTGCCATAAAAAAAACTTTTTGCGTGTCACCTTTCAGCTTTTTCGTGCAATATTTAAGCCTTTGGCTAAACTTCGTTATACCGCCTCCTCCCAAAAATGTGTTTTGACCACTTATTCTTGCTTTTCACGTCTTAATTAGTCGAGAGAACATGTTTTTATGTGGCGGAAAGACATTTTTGAAAAAAAAAATTTTTGAGGAAAAATCATTCTTTTTGTAAATGTTGTGGTGTGTGGTCGTGTTTTATTTGCTGTTGAATTGTGTTGAATAAAGAATGTGAAAAGGTTAAATTTAAAGCGGAGAAATGGTGAAAAAGTCAATTTTTCGTCAAAAAAATTTTTTTTCAAAAATGTCTTTCCGGCACCTAAAAACCATGTTTCCTCGACTGATTAGGAACTGAAAAGCAAAAATAAGTGGTCAAAAGTGGTAGGAGGCGGCATAACAAAGTCCTGCCAAGCCTTTTAATAAATTTTGAGTGGCATATTTCAAAGAGGCCGCGTAATTAGATCCAATACGATAGTCAATGTTTTAATTCAATTGTTCTGTTCTTTTAACTGGTCACCACTCTAGGTTCAACCTATAAAAAACGCTTTCAATTATAATCAAACTGTTTGATCTCTTTTCCTCAAATAAAAAGACGAATCACTTCCGCGTAAAACCAAGTAGCAGTGGTAGTAAACAAGTTTGGCAAAAGTAGTAGTAGTAGTACTAAATAAACAGTGGTAGTATTGACTAGTTTCACCATGTGTATAAAGTCCAAAAGATCTGGAAAATATTTTTACACCCGTTTTTTAGTTTTCGAATTGGCGCGTTTTCGATATTCGAAGAGACAGAAGCGATGCGATATATCGCATCGCAATATCGCATCGCAGAAATTTTTGGTCAAAATATCGCATCGCAATTACTCACTGCCGAAAATATCGCATATCGCATTTTTGAAAATTTCTGTCTCTATTTTAAAGGCTATTTTACAGCACACAGTTTATTCTATATTGTAAAATGAGTATCGGGAAGCTCAAAACCGAATAAATCGTAAAAAATGGCTTTATGAAAGCCGAGCTATAACCATTTGAATTTGATGGATGACCAGGTTTTGCTTTTTTTACTCCTCAACTTTAAATGCCTATGGGGAACTATTCTACCTGGTACCCATCCCAAAGTTTATTTTTTTTCGTGACCTTTTTTTAACTTTTTTGTCTTTTAGTTAGGCTATGCATTTAATTTTGTTAATTCAAAGTTAAGTCCAAAGCCATAAATAAAACCAGTCAAAGCCTTAGTAAGCTTTTCATACTCTTTCGTGTAACTTTTTTTCTCAACGCCTTAAAGACTCCAACAGTCTGTAAGTTTTTGGTCGTAGGCCAAAAAAACACAAAATATCATACTACAGTCAAACCTCGGTTATCAGGCACCACTGGGGACCGGCCTCAGGGTGCCGGATAAACGAGGTGCCGGATAACTGGAGTGTCAGTTGACAGAGAATAAGCCAATCTCAGCCAAATGAAGTATATCTAAGGTGCCGGATAACCGAGGGTGCCGGATAACTGGAGTGCCGGATAACCGAGGTTTGACTGTAGTATGATATTTTGTGTTTTTTGGCCTACGACCAAAAACTTACAGACTGTTGGAGTCTTTAAGGCGTTGAGAAAAAAAGTTACACAAAGAGTATGAAAAGCTTACTAAGGCTTTGACTGGTTTTATTTATGGCTTTGGACCAAAACAAAACAAAAAAAGACAAAATGAAATACACAGCTAAACTAAAAAGGCGAAAAATCTGTTAAAAATTTTTTTTGACCTTTTGGGAGTTCGTTACCAGGTTGAATAGTACCTCCTATGTTTCCTTCCAAATTACTGCTCTCTTCTTGGTCTTTGCTGTCATCCTTTTGCTCTGGCCTCAGATATCTTATATTTTTGTTTTTTATTCCCAGCCTTCTATAAAAAATTCGTGCTCTTTTCGTTTTTGATGGTGGAGCCACCCTGTAACATGGTTATTAAAATTAAAAAATTGCAAATTTTGTTTTCCGATCATTCTCTCGCATTTTTTAAAACACCAAAAAATGGACGGAATTCAAGCTTTTGCCAACCTGATTATAATATTTTTTTCAAAGAGAAATGCATGATCTGCCTGCGGCGTTGTGCGTCTCTGGACTGCTAGGTAAACCCAATGCTCCTGCTGTATACACACTTTTATTTATTTATAACAGCCAAAAAAGGTGGGAAACTAGTTGTGCTTCATAGCAAAAATTATTTGACTGCAAATTTTGCTCTTTGTTTCTTTTTTGTATTTTTGTAGTGGGTAAAAAGCGTATGAAAAATGACATATTATCTGGTGTATATTTTTAAAAGCAAAACAAATATACACTCCTTTCCAGTTTTCAGTTGTTTCTAGTGTAAATACCGTATGACCCAAAAATTGGCGACGCTTTGTTCTATTTGTAACTGTTTTACGTGCATTACTTTTGAGCAATCATTTTTTCGTTTCAAAGCTTAGATTTAAGGAAACCAAATGACTAGGGTTGTTGGTAGTCTTATTTCGAACCGATGACTAGTTGCTGGGTTTGTGAGCACTTTTTCAAGAGGTTTTAAAATCTCCATTTCTCGCGTTTTATACATTCCGTTTGAACAGTTATTTACACAAAGGAAAAATCTACAAAACTGTTCAAACGGAATTTTTGAAATGCTAAAAATGAAGACTTTCACAGCCTCTTAAAAAAGCACTCACAAACCCAGCAACTAGTCGTCGATCCAATTTATCACTCTACTTTTGAAAATTGGCCAGGTCTCATTTACAAAAGCATTTTTTGAAAGGATTTTTTCCAGTTGTTTTGTTAAGCATGAAATTTGGAACAAGACGCACACTTTAGTAAGGTCCATCGTTACTGTGTTATTGATAAAATAGAGAAATGGGCAGTATAGCAGGTTACATTCGAGCACTTTTATCACTTCAACTGGTCAATCGTTTGATTCAGGATTTAGTGTTTAAACAATAATAGCCTCATATTGTGAAGCAGTTCAAGAGCTACAAAACCTATTTTACAGAATTTTTTTTTGAAAATCTGAGTATTGAGATTTTAGATTTTCTAAATTTTAGAAAAATACCCAATACTTTTGAGAAACCCCGTAGGGTTTTTAAAGTTTTCTCGGATTATAAGATTAATTTTGACTTATAGTCGTTTCTAGCTTTTCCTCGTGGTCGATAATCTCAAGAAGTATCATGAGCTGCTTTTCCTCTTCGAGAAGCACAGCAAAATCAGTAGGGCTGAGGTGGCTTAGCAGCTGGAGTAAGTCCTCGAAGATGAAATATCGTCCGAGTGGTGGTGTTAATCCAGTTTGCAAACAGAGAAAAAAACGTATGTGACATGAAAAAGCCGTTTTGATGAATACAAGCTGTACAAAGCAGTGGAAGTCGACTCAGGGATCACCCAAAAGAGTTAAAAACTAAAAACAAGATCAAGGCCTTCGTCAGCGATTCTTTGACTTCAAGTGTTTTGACTTTTTTGTCCGTGGGTTCACGGATCTTGTGGATCGATGGAACGCAGTGATCAAGTATAAATCAAAATGATTTGTTGTTGCTGGATTTGTGATTAAATTAATCGAATTCAAATCAGAGGGAACTCGTTAAAAAATCTAGCTACATTTTAGTATCAAACATGCTCAATAACCATGTATATATGGCATACAGTTGTCACTCTCCAAAGTGACCACCCTCTTAAGTAGCCAGCAAAATTTTATGGCTTAACTGTCCACAGTGAGATTCTTTGTACAAAACTAAGTGGCTGGCCAGAGACTCTTTGTAAAAAACTTAGTGGCTGGCCCACAGAGGCACTGTGGAGAGTGTTGGCTGTATAACAATTAGTCTTCCTGTCTATTCAGGTTATTTTAATGTTACAAGATCAAGTTAGATATTTAGTTATCATTGACGTCACAATAGTTGAGTCGAAGTATTTTTTAAATTCAGCGAATTTCCGTTTTTTCTTACAAAATACGCAGACAATCTCATAAGAAAATACAAAAATGTGTTTTCATTATAGTTTTTAGTTGACCATGAATTACGCCTTCCTTTTCTTCGCCAAGTGTCTTTTACAAAAGCTGTGGCCATTTTGTAATGTTTTAATGGTTAATGATTACTACATCTGATTTTTCTCAAATTGAAGGATTTTTCGCTGCTATTGGGTTGGTCCATAAGTTTGCGGCTTATTATACGTAACAGACCATACTTGTGTATGGGTTGCAAAATTTTAGTTAAATTAGAATTGGCACTCAATTAATTGCTGGGTTTGAAAATCGAAATTTCGACTACACAATTTACGATTTGAAACCCATCGGTTAATTAATAAACGATGATTAAGCCAGTTGCAAACAGAGACAAAAACGTATGTGACATGAAAAAGCCGTTTTGATGAGTACAAGCTGTACAAAGCAGTGGAAGTCGACTCAGGGATCACCCAAAAGAGTTAAAAACTAAAAACAAGATCATGGCCTTCGTCAAGCGATTCTCTGACTTCAAGTGTTTTGACTTTTTTCTCCGAGGGTTCACGGATCATCTGGATCGACGGAACGCAGTGATCAAGTATAAACCTAAATGATTTGTTGCTGCTGTATTTGTGATGTATTTGTCAATTCTCATGTTAATTAATACCGTATTATCTCTAATAAGCGCCCCGGGGCGCTTATTTTTCAACCCTCCGAAAATCGGAGAAATTTTGGGTCGATCTCGAGATTTTTGGGTGCACAACCAAAATCTAAAAAGTGGAATCGGTAGAGCTCGTGGGAGTTAAGAAAATGCGAAAAACAGCTTTGCAAAATATTTGCTCTGCCCCGAGATACAGACCCTCAAAGTAGAGGGGGGGCGCTTATTAGAGAGGGGGCGCTTACTAGAGATAATATGGTAAACGATTATTAATTAACCGATGGGTTTCAAATCGTAAGTTGTGTAGTCTATAAATCTAAAATTTCGATTTTCAAACCCAGCAATTAATTGAGTGCCAATTCTCATTTATGAATACATAAATATGGTCTGTTACGTATAACCACCCGCAAACTTATGGACCAACCTAATAAAACGCACAAACAAAATATATTTGATGTATCACTGTATTTCTTTGAATAAACACCCTCACCAAAAATGATAGAATGTACTTAGTAACATTTTTTAATCCCTTTTTTGAGCCATACATTAAAAACGCCACGACGAGAATTCCGCGGTAAAAAATTCCACGGAGGATAATTCCGGTAAATTTCAATTTTTGATGTCCAAAAACAGGGGGGCGAAAACCAAATTTTGACACCAGATTCGTGTTCAGCAAATTTGATCGCATACCCAGGTGCTTCTATATGTCAAACTCGAAGTCAATTCTTATTTTTTCAAATGTTTTTGTCCCGAAAGGAATATAAATTGGAGAATAAGCCAAATTTTGAAGTGGTGCATAAGAAATCGACCACGCTGAATACGAATCCGGTGTCAAAATATGGTTTTTGCGTAGCAGAGACGTCCAAAATTGAAATTTCTTGGAATTATCCGTAGAATTTCCTACCGCGAAATCCTCGCCGTGCCTTGATAAGATGGGTGTAAACACAAGCTGTGTAGAATTAAAAGTTGGATTGTAAACTTTAATGTCATGATTTCTTCGAAAAATGCTCTAAAAATTGGGAAAATAGTCAATGTTTTCAATATTTGCGGTTTAACTATAAGAGCATTTTTCAAAAAAGATTGCAGTCATGATATTGTTGTTCCTACTTTGGGCAAGTTTTTTTTAAAATCTAAAACCGGGTGGTCAACAAAATATTTCTCCAAAACTGCAGATAACTTCAAGTACATTTTGTTACCTTTAGAATTTATGTATTATAAGAAAATTTTATATTTTTTGACGGTTGTACTCAGTTTTTATGCAATTTCGTGTTTTTTCTATGAAAAAACACGAAAAATGCGCAAGCTAGACACATTTTTAGATCTCATAACATTTTTTCCATATATTTTTTTGAATATAGCCAAAGAATATTCGTCCCCACCTAGGGTCCTGCACTTATTCTAATTTTAAAAGTCTTTTGTTGATTCTGATTCAATTTACCATTTAAGCTTTTGACACTCGGCTTAACATGCACCTATTTCGAATTCAGAAGCTTGTTAAATTGAGTATTAATGGCCTACCGTTTTTACTCTGATAGCTATACATGTCAAGTTATTTTCGAATCACCCTCTAGGGTGTCGAGATATTAGAGACTATCGTACTATTGAAGACTGTCAGGTTATTTTTTCGATCAAAATTAAAAAAAAAAAAAGACACGATAATCTTCAAAATTTTATCTCAAAAATGGTTAGCAACAAAGTAAAAACAATTTTTTATCTTCGGTGATCAATTCCCTAATCAAGGCAGTCAAGAGTTTGGAGGTTTTCCTCTTCATCTTGCTGTGCAGTGATTTCATTGGCCTATCTAGGCAAGCTTTTGCATTTAGAAGCATCAGTCATCCTTCTGATCTTCTCCGTGTTTTTTGAACTTCCATCGTGACACAGAGTGATTGCGCAGTCCGAAATAAAATTAACAGTCGTAAACAATTTGATAAAGCAACCCTTAAACGGCCTTGAAGCCATACTTTACTGAAGCATCGCCCGAATGTTTGCAGCAAGCAGTCGGTTGTGAACAAGTCATCCATCCAAGTCTTCCAGGCCCGTGAAAAATTCAACTTTTCAACGATTTTCATATAAGGGTGCTTACTCAGAACAAACCGCTTGAGCTTCCTACCAGTTGAATTTGCAGTAAGTCGTCTTTCTTCCCGAACTTCTTTCTGTACTCGACTTGGAATTGTTTCGGCGTTCCATGCACCCCGTACCATATGACACTCCAAACCTTTTGCTCGATCGTGTAGTCCATTTTGCCTAAAAAGGGCAAATAGGGCAAAATTAAGACACTTTTTAACTTAGAATATTTTTATCTGTTAACAGCGATAACGATACAAATGAGGTGTCATTCGATCGCCTAGAATGTCAGCTTTCAAGCAACAAAAGGTCGGTTCAAAACACCCCACATTTTAAAATTTTATGAACAAATTAAAGCCTGACGAAAATTTGGTACATCCATTTTTAGCAGCTGAAATAAAATAATGAAATTTTTATGTTAAATCAATGCAGTGAACATAAAATCAACATTAAGCGGTGTCGAGTTATTAGAGACTGTCAGGTTATTTTCAAATCACCCTCTGGGGTGTCGAGCTCTAGAGACTGTCGAACTATTAAAGACTGTAGAGCTATTAGAGTAAATACGGTACATTGTGAAACTGTAGTGTTTCTCAGAGAATCGGAATCCTGACAATAGTCTGGAAAAGACTCTAATTAGAATCGACCAAAGGCTTTAAAAGTTAGGTTAAAAAAATATCGGCAACCAGGCTTATTTAGCCAAGAAGGAAAGATTTTCTGAGCTCCCTTCCTCGAAGAGTTTGCTGAGAGGAAGGGCCCATCCTTTATGGACCAGACATTAGCTGCCCTTCCCGTGTTTCGGTCTAGCATTGCCTTCACTTCTACTTACTGCGCACGCTTGCATTACAAGAGAGCCATAGAATTCTCAATTGTTTACGGATATGGATTTTTTCTGGTGCAAAATAATTTCTTTTTGGTGCAAATCAGATCTTTTTGCATCCGATTTGCATCAAAACAATTTGCCGATCATTTTCCAGAAACCTGAGATTTTTTTCTTTAAGAAGAAAAAAACTCAATTTAATGACATCCTTTTCGATTGTCGTTCAATCGAGTTTTGACTCTATCACCTCCCTTAGCTGCTGGCACAACTACATTGAACAATTATTTGCCTATTCTATCTGCAGAGCATAGTTTCACGGCCACAAATTTGGACTCCCGGGCGCCGGCACCGGCGCAGGTCTACCAAAAAATTGGCGCCAGCGTTGCCCTGATTTTGCTCAAATTTCGGGCGGCGAACCGGCGCCGACCTTAAGAATTTTCGGGCGTCAGCACCAGCGCCAGCGCCCTCTTAGGGCTCAAATTAGAGCGGCACCGAACGGGCGCCGCCCGTGCAACTACGCTCCAGACTGGTGCCTAATGCACTAATTATTTCCACACTCGGCGAATTTCTAGTGCAAAATCATTAGACACTAAAAGTTTCTGTTCTATGGTCACTTGCATCTACGTAGTTTTTTGATCTGTGCAAATTCAATCAATGGAGCAGAAGGGTGGCAACATTCTGCCCCATCTTTCGATAAACCTGCCTTCTTCTTATCCCCCCTTAAAAATCAACATGTAAACGAAAATTTGTCTCACCTTCACAGTTAAAACACAATGTCTTCTCCCCATTAATTATTTTTTCTGCCTCCACCCGCACATAATCAAAACAAAACATGCACTTTGAAAAGAAAAGACTTTTCCAAGTTTTTTATAATTCAATAAAGTTTCTTGGATTTTTTTTTGGAAAAAAATTGTTCGTTGTACATTTTTATCACTTTTCATTACCTAAATACAGTCGACGCTCGATGTAACATAACTGGGGGGGATGGTTTTGACCGCCTAAAACATTATGTTAAATCGAGTTATGTTGTATAGAGCGTTACTATTACTAGAAAATAGAACTCGATTTAACCTAAACTCGATTTAACACAATGTTTCAGGCGGTCCCCCCAATTATGTTGAATCGAGAGTCGACTGTATGTTCTTTAAACGTTTGTATGAGGCAATTAAATATTGGAAATTTTGCCAAAATTTGACTTTTCACTTAGAGGAAATAAGCTAAACCACATTTTTTGCATATATGTCTCTGCTCTAATAGACATAACTGCAAAAAATCCGGTAAGATTTTTTTTTATCAAAAAACTGCACTTAAGAGTATTTTTGACAAGCTCCAGTATTAAAATCACTAGGCGAACTGGCGCCCTTTCGGGCGCCTGCATTATGAATATGAAGTTCAGTGTAGTGCAGCACTACAGTACCAATCAGGTCGTTTTGACATGCAAACCTTCGATTAGAAGTTAGAAAATATACAGGGGCTTCCCAATGAGTACAAACATGCTTAATAAAATATCTCACTAAAAAAAATTTCCCTTGTGACCAAAAATGTACTCAAAAGCGTTACCCGCCCACTCATCCACCCGTCCCAAATACTATATAGAGATAGGGGAATATCTCAAAGGCAGCAAAAGCAGGTAATAAGTCTAATTTTAGTTTAAAAAATTAGTTTAGGCAAATGTTGGGTAATAAAGTAGAAATACAGGCACTTGTTCGGTTGGGCGGCCCCTTTACAAAATTTCACTTGTGGTCTAACGGCCACTTTTTTCGTAGCACAAGTTCCGTATTTTTTGAACTTTGATTTTATTGAGTATTGTCTTAGATAATGGACGAGCTTAAAAGTTTCAACTTGGACAAACTGTAGGCTGTAATTATTTGGTCAAAAATATCAGGGGCCCCCCAACCGAACAAGTACCGAAATACACGTTGTGAAAAGGTCGATTACAGAATATTACTTACTCCGGCCCAAAGATGTCTTTTTGCGATTTACAGTGGACTCTTTCTATGAGGGTACCTTAAGGCCGGTTCCTAGGGGATATGTTATAGAAAGAGTCGACTGTATATACTTTTTTTACATGTAATTATACTTTTGGGTAATAGATAAGGATTCGTACATGGGCGTCTTTTATAAACGGAACAATTAATTAACCGTATTTTTTCTAATACCTCCCCATGGGGAGTTATTTTTTGGATGCCCGAAAATCGGAAAATTTGGAATTCGATCTCGAGATTTTCGGGTGCTCAACCAAAATCTCAAAAATGCAATCGGTAGAGCTCGCGGGAGTTAAGAAAACGCGTAAAACAGCTTTGCAAAAAATTTGCTGTGGGCTGAGATATGGGTGCTCAAAGTTAGGTGGGCGGAGTTATTAGAGCAGGGGGAGCTATTAGAGGTAATACGGTATGTCACTATAACACATGGCTATTTTCAGATTGTTTTCCCAAAGTATCGGATTCAATATTAGATATAGTTTTGTTGCCATTAAATTCTTCATATTTGCTTGTTCTTAATTGCAACTGTCTGTAGCTAGCCAGTATGGCACCACCTCATTCGGCAGTAGTGCCCATAGATAGCAAGGATGTTGCTGACACTGAGCATACCAATGAATCCCCACCAGACTCACTACGCAAAAGGGTCACAGCCCAAGCTAGACCCTTTGGAGAGCGCAGAAGGAGCTCTATTCTGGTGGGACAGAGGTCGCTGGACCTTCTGGCCATGGATGATCCTGGACAAAAGGTACGACAAATACATCTAGACTTTGTTGCAAAAATAAACGTTAAAGTATTTAGGGACCCAAATTTGTGATGTTTATTATTAAACAGTACAAAAGATGGGGCTATTTTATTGCGAAACATGACTGGAAGGCTATGATTGTGTGTTTGTTGATCAGTGGCTTAGGGCTTTTCAAGGTGCGTTTGCTTATTTGATAAAATACAGAGTGGAGAAATTTTTTCGCCACTTTGATCAAAAGCTGTTAAAATTTTTGGCCTTTTAATGAAATTGTTATACACAAAAGGTGAGATTTAAGAAAATCGAACAACATCAGAGTGCTTACTTTTTATGTGGGGTAAACTTCGTTATACCGCCTCCTCCCAAAAAACCGTTATATCGGGGGTAAACTTTGTCGGGTTACTCTGTCGGCCATCCAAATCTCTCCCAAGGTGCCGTTATAACGGGGGTGCCTTTATATCGGGGTGCCGTTGTATCGGCTCTTGACTGTACTCTTAAATAAACGACCCCTTCCCATTTAAAATTGTATCTTGCAGGTCCTTACTACACCGTAAGTTTTTTAAACTGTTAAATTTTCAGTTTTTGGTTGCTAATAAAAATATTTAGGCAAGAAAATGACATCACTGGCTATTCACCATATGGAGCTAGGGCTAGGAACGAATACAAAACGTATGTTCTATAAAAAAAATTAAAGTACTATAATGATTAGGGATCGGATTCATATGCTCTTAAAAAAACGTGAAATATGCGCATAAAATATACCCTAAAATCAGCAAAATATGCCCTAAAAATAGCAAAATATGCTTCAAAAATGACCAAATATGCTCGGGCCAGCCAGTCTTTTGTATAGTCAACAAATTTCACATAGAACTTTACGGGCTTTTCTGAGCCTGGCAGCTTTTGACCAAAAATGGCCTGAAAAAGTGAAATATGCAGTCAATATGCAAAAATATGCCGCATAAAAGACCATAAGAGAGGTCATCCCTGGGATCCCAGAGAGCGTTTGTAAGGCATACTTTGTCCAGAGCATATCACCAATAAATATGCAAAAACATAAAAATCCGGTTCCTAATAATGATGTCTTGGAATTTTAGCTACAATGAATTCTTCTCTGAAGATGGTCTGGGAATTACAGTCTACGTATTCGCATTAGCTAAGGATGGAGGTAGTATGTTAAGGGAGACACATTTGGAGGAGGTGGTCAATGTGGGTACATTTATATCTTCAATGTGACTTGTCTGACTTGCAAAGTTGTAGATATTGGATGATGCTTTGGTTAATGTTACCATGTTTGACAAGGACAGGAATAGTTCAGTGAGCTTCAGCGAGTTCTGCCACTCTTTTTGCCTCATCAATGAGCCTGTTCGACAATTCTATGTGAGTTAGAGACATCTTCAGTGCCGTCACAAGAATTGACCACTTAAGAAAATTTTAAACGAACACTCCGTTGATCGGTTGACCCCAACCGTCAGAAATCTTTCACTTACTTTAAGATTCTGCGCGCAATCACCAGAGACTTCAGAACTTATTTTTATTATTTACAGACAGAAGACAAACGAACAGCAATTTTTTCTTTACCGCGCTTGAGCCTTTTGAGCAGTGTGCAACTTCAACCCCTCCGCTAAAATATTTGATTTTGAACGATTGACCAACATGAAGTGATTGAAATTGAATCAGCGATTTGACAGATGGCTTTTCCCTCTTGGCGAACTTAGACGAAAGATGTGCGAAGTTTCAGCAATTTTCACTAAAATTATGAAACTATTAATACAGCTACACCTACACAACAGACAACAGTCGTAAAATTCGTAAAAACAATAGCATAAAATTTTAATGACACAGCCTGCATTTTTTTAGTAAGCAACCAACTAAATTTAAATTTAGAATGGTTTCCACATACAAAAAGAATTGATGGAAAAAGGACAACCCCTGAATGGTCGTCTCAATCTGTCCTACCCAATAAGCTCAATATTTGGCAGAAGTCTTACCCTGCAGCAAAACTTCTATGGCATTAGATACTATAATGATCACAACAACACACTCGAAGACAATTTTAACGTCACTGCAGCCTTGCTGTCTAAGGCAATAGCTGCTGCTGACACTGCCATTCAGGATGAAGACGGTATGCTATTTTAAAGTTCAAAAAGAGATTTCAGCTTCATCGTAATTTCAACTTAAAATCGAAAGATGGTTTCAGAAGAACCTGGCAACTTTACTTTGGAAGAGACAGCAAGTGCTCAGGCACATCATGTAACTAACATGAAGGTAAAAATATCATTTATTTTACAAATATAAAGCTTTGTCTTTAAAGTCTGCTAAAATAGTTGTGCTGCAATTCCGGGCAGAGCATGAGAGTGGATGGACAATTGAGGGAGTCAAGAAATACGAAATGGATATGGTCAATCATTTTCAGAAGTAAGTTTTTGTAATTTTTTAATATAACCACACAAGTATAGCTAAAACATTTTTTGACAAGTTAGCCCATATAGAACACGCCTCAATTTAAAATTTTTCCTGACTCTTGGTGGGTTAGGCATGTTTTTGTCCTATTGACTCATATTGACCATGATCACCCACTCATTCTGACTGAGAATAAGACCCACTAAATTAACTGTAGAACTTCCCGTGTAATACACGAGAAATCGTACAGTTAATTCGGTGGGTCTCATTCAGAATCATTTTGAAAAAAATAGTCGACGGGACAAAAAACATTTCTAACTTTCCAAAGTCAGATGTAAGTTTAAATTGAGGCGTGTTATATACAAGGTGGTGCATTAGCGTAGGAGTTGCTTCTGCCATAAATTTTTATGGTAAAGGACGTTTCCGGTTTTTTTTTCAAATGAAAAAAATAACCGGAACGGCAAAAAGTTATTTTTGTGAAAAAAACTGCCTTGGTCCCCTCCTCCCGTTTTTTTGAAAGTTTGCTTATTGGCGTTTTCAATTTTCATTTTCATTTGCTGAAAAGTTGAATTTATTTTTGAATAAAATATATTTCAACACATTGAATCACTTGTTCGTTGGTCAATGAATTTTTGAGATAGTTATTGCTCATATACTTTTTTACGGTTTTTCAGATAGTCATTGCTCATATAGTCAATTTTCATCTAGTCGATTTTTGATTTCATTTAACTAGTCAATTCAGTAGTTTATATTTTATTTATAGTTGATAGTTTTAGTATGGCATGTTCAGTATTTTCAAAACTTTATCTGATTCTGATATTTCAAAACAACAGGGGGGACCAAGGCATCACTTTTTGCCGTTCCGGTTTTTTTCATTTGAAAAAAAAAACCGGAAACGTTAACGCACCCTTTTTATCAGTAAAAAGACATTCTGGCTACGTGTTTGACACAAAATACTTGCTGTATTTCCTCTAATAGAGCCAGCGGTTGCTTCATTTTTGGATGCCCAAAAATCTTGAAATTGTAAATCAAAAATAGTCGTAACTCTGAAATCTTAGTCAAAAAACCAGGTGGGTAGTTGTAATAAGAGGGGTGGCTATATTAGAGGAAAATATGGTATTTAAATTCACTTTTTCAATTACAGAAACTACAACTCAGAACTTTTGACCACATATGTCTTTTGCAAAACATATGTGGAGGAGGAGATGGTGCGTGCAGGACTCAGTCTAGTTCCTTACCTCAGTATGGGCTTTTTCGTTATGTAAGTTGTTTTCAGTTGTAGTTGTTAACAAATAAAACCAACATTCAGGTCAATTTGCTCAGTGACTTCAGTGGTCGCCAGAGCTTTCTACATGCACCAACACTCTACTCCTAAGGTTGTTTTTCGGCATGGCGAGATCTGCGGATAAACATTTGCGGCAGGTCATTTGTGGACGTAACATTTGCGTGAAGATTTATGCGGGGTCCTACTGAACAATCCATTGCCAAAATATGCCTCGGTCCCCCCTGTTGATTTTTTTGTCAAATTTGGCTTGACATTGGGGGGATCGACCATGGGGGGATCGTGCGGACATAGATTTGCAAATGCATATTTGCAGAAGGGTATTTGTGGACATAACATATGCGGAGACGACAGTTGCAGACTATCATTAGCGGTAGGACATTCGCCAAACGACTTATGTGGAGCGACGTAAGAGGAAGTAATTTTACAGACAGAAATTTGCGGCAGAACATTTGCGGAAACGACATGTGTGGAAATAACTTATGCGGAACGACATTTGCGGCAGAACATTCGCGAAAAGGACATTTGCGGTAGAACATTTGCGGAAACGACATGTGTGGAAATAACTTATGCGGAACGACATTTGCGGCAGCACATTCGCGAAAAGGACATTTGCGGAAACGACATAACACCTGAAATTGTATAGAGTTACTTATTTTTCTTTTACTTATATATAATTACTTGAGTTACTTATATATATTAGGTTGATCCAAAAGTTCTTGGGCACCTTGAAAAAATTTATTTTCGATTTTTTATTCGCTTCTTTTTCGTCGTTTCATCTCATCTGTCTTTTTTAGATGACAGACGATCATTTACGCCACATTCTGCTGTTTTTGTTTTAACAGATCTGCAAGTTTATTTTGATTCGAAACCGATTAGATTCTTTGTTAAAGGTATTGGGAGATTGCCTGAAAGATGGCAAAATGTTGTTGATGTTGAGGGAGATTATTTTGTTGAATAAAGATTTTGGAGAGCTGTTTTGTTGATGTGACTTCGAGTGATATCTCCTCTGAATTAGATCTGCAAACATTGGAATGATAAACATCATGCTAAAATATTAACACGTTAATAAAAAATCGAAAATAAATTTTTTCAAGGTGCCCAAGAACTTTTGGATCAACCTAATAATTTATTGTCCTTCGTTGTTATAATTAAGAAGCACTGGTGAAAATAATATTAGGTTGTTCGGAAAGTGGCGCTACTGCAGAATCGGTTGCAAAAAAGTGCTTGGTCCCCCCTGTTGTTTTTTTGTGAAAAACAGCTTGGTCCCCCCTCTTGTTTTCAAAAATATTTGTCAAAAATATTTGTTTGAAATTTTTTGAAATTTTTATTTTTGAAAACAACAGGGGGACCAAGCTATTTTCAAAAACAACAGGTGGGACAAGCACTTTGCAACCATTCTACAATAAACGGAAAGTCATGAGAAAAACCACGTCATTTTTTTTTCGAAATTTTTTTGTCATTTAAAAGACTCAGAATTCATTTGTTTATTTATTTGTTTCTAACATTTTAATCATTCTTGAACAAAAAAGGTTTTTTTTGGTATAAAAATGTTGAAAAAAATTTTACCTTGGTCCCCAAATTTTTATTCAGCTTGGGGGACTAAGGTAAAAATTTGTTCAACTTTTTTATACAAAAAAAAATTATTTTGTCTAAAAATGATTAAAATGTGTGAATCAATCAATTCTGAGTCTTTTGAACGAAAAAAAAATTCAAAAAAAGTTTCTTAAGACTTTCTGAACAACTTAATAATTTTTAAAGACCTTCTATACAGTATATGGTTCTTTATGTGATTCCGAAAATGTCGCTCCGCAAAATTTATTTCCGCAAATGTCGTTTTTCGCAAATGTGGCACCGCAAATGTCGGTCTGTAAATGTCCTGCCGCTAATGTCGTTCCGCTAATGTTGTTTCTGCAAATGTTGCGGCGCAAAAGTCGTTCCGCTAATTTCCTTCTGCTATAGTGACTCTGCAAATGTCGTCTCGCAGAAGTCTTGCCGCAAATGTAGGTCCGCAAAAGTTGTATCCGCAAATGTTTATCCGCAGATCTCACCATGCCTGTTTTTCAACTCCGCCATTATATAATTTTAATCTTTGTTTTGCAGATAGTGTTAGCCATCATGGCTTGTGTATTGCCGTTTATGTCTTGTGCCACTGCTCTAGGACTTATGTTCACATTTGGCATGAGATTTGCCTCCATCCTCTGTGTCATTCCTTTTCTAGTGCTCTCTATAGGTTAGTCAAGTGTATGGGTCAGTCGGCTCGTTATGTGTTCAATGTGCCTTGGTCCCCTCTGTTGTTGTCTTTTTACGAAAAATTTAATTGTTGCCCTAGTACCCCAAACTGATTTTTTTCTGGAAAAACTTTTTTAAATGTCTCAAAAATCAAAATTTTTTGTGTTATATATAATAAGCTAAAAAAATTAAGCACACAGACTAAAAACTGCTGCCAATTCATAGGTTTTGTGATAATTAAAAAAATTTTTTTTTGCAAAAAAATAACAAAGGGACCAAGGCCTATTTTTTCGGCGTCGGCATGAACACACACAGAGCCGGTCAGTCAATCAACTAGCATTAATTTGCAGGAGTCGACAGCTCCTACCTGATGATCCACGAGTGGCAGAGGGTGATCAAGCACTGCAGAGACCATCCCAACAGAAAAAATGTCGATGTGGGCTATCGCATATCCGAGGTAGGCCATTTTTTAGTGAGTGTGAATTTACTGTAAGGTGAATGGTCAGGTGCTGTCGGAGATAGGTCCTGCTATTATGATCTCTACATTGACCAATGTGTTTGCTGATGGAGTAGGCGCTTTCACATCCTCTCCTGAAATTACCCTTCTTTGTGTGGGCAATCTGGTTTCAATGGTGATCGCTTTCATATATCAGGTAAGAACCTTGGGTACTTAGGTTAATTGCATTATACTAGTTTTTTGAAATTTTTTACACTCAAAGACCACCAAAAAAGTTGTCTAGATCAATCAAAAATGTAGATGTAATTAAGTTATGCTCGATCTCTCAGGCAATTGCTCGATTGAACTAACTTATCAGCGATTATCGATGTACTTCGGCCATCATTCGAACATGATAGTTGCCCGTTAAAAAATAACGAGTTTTTTCAACGAATAAAATAAAGCTTTCAAAAACACGTCGACTAAATAGAGGCAGTTTTTTCAACAGAGAACTTTGACCTAAAAGTCAGATTTGTAAAATTCTAAAAACAAAGCATAAAAATTATGATTAATATAATAAATGGCATACAGTGAAACCTCGATATAGTGGCAATCATCCCCCTTCCCCCCCTGATATAGTGGCCCCTGATATAGGGGCCGCCTGAGCTCAATTTGCTTGGATAAATCTAAAATTTAGATAAATGACCCCCCAATATAGAGGCCTCCCGATATAGTGGCCCCTCTAATATAGTGCCCCAAACAACAAACCCCCCAATATAGTGGACCCCTTTTTTATACGGCTTTTTCATAGCAAAATTAGAAAATTCTGGAAAAACGACCTACAAAATTAGAATATTTGTGATATTTTGAGCTAGACTAGCGGAACAAATCAGCAAAACTTTTTAAAGATTAGGGCGAAAAAACTGTCAGAATATAGGCACGAACGATGTTGGCTTAGCGAGGGTTAGCTGTAAAGTTAGACCTCGATATAGTGGCCCCCTAGGCCTGTTCCTGAGGCGGCCACTATGTCGAGATTTGACTGTAGGTGCATTTTGGTGGTTTTTGGAACATTTTTTTAAATTCGCGCCTTTTTCGGCATTTTTTTTCATACTTCTAGGTAATTTTTTACTTCTCCTAACCGAAGTATGTTAGGACGTGCTCAAATTTGTGCCGCAAACAGCAAAAAAAACTGAAATTAAAAAAATGTAAATTCGAAAAATATCCCAGAAAATGGCCAAACACCTACGCATCATAACAAATATTATCCCGATCAACCCAAATATATTTTAGATGACGTTCTACGCCGGTCTGATGTCTTTGGTTGGTCGATATGAAGTGTTGTCAGAGAAAAAGGACCGCGCAGAATACCAAGCCAGCATTCGAGCAGCTCAACTTGAGAGAATAGGCAACGGCGTGTCCAAACACAAACTAACTGTAAGTTATCTAATGATCATAGCCAAATCGTCCTAACCTAATTTTCAGCGTCAAAGCACCAAATTCCACGACAACACCAAACATGCCTTGAGCGCAACCATGCATCGCTATGTGAATTTTGTATCGCAGAAAGCAGTTGCCTTGACCACAGTGCTCATATACTTTATCTATTTGGCATTCTCTATTTATGTAATTGTGACAGATTTAAAAATCTTGGATTAAACTTTTGATTTGCAGGGAATCTCACACATGGACATCAACCTGACCACCCAGAAGCTGTTCACTGCAGACTCTCCTTTACTAGCTGTAAGTAATATTGCACCTAAATATTTTCTTAGTGAGGATCTGTAGTTTTGATTAAAATTTAAGTTTTTAAAATATATTGATGCATTGGAATGAAAAGATTCTAGGCAGGTCATTGATATTAACTGTGTAGAAATCATAGTTGCACCTCCACCAAAAACGTCGCCGGCGCTATAAAATTATCGCCGCCGGCGCCAGCGCCATAGGAAAAATTCGCTGTAAATGGCGGAATGACTTAATTTCAGTAAAATTTTGTTATGGCCGCTGGCGGCAGTGCCATCCGCCACGAAATCGCCTCCGGCGTGCCGTCAGCGGCGACGCTCCAAAATTTTCGTCGCCGGAGCCTGGCGGCGCCTTCGGACTTTTTCAAAAACAGCGCCAGCGCGGGGCTGGCGCTTGGCGGTGCCGCCGGCGGCGTTGCAGCTATGGTAGAAATATACTTTATTGAACGATAAAAACAACCGAAACAAAGTCTTAACAGTATTCTTTCATTAAAAGCAATGAAAAACGACGTAATGATACTTGGAGTTCTTGCTTTTCTTCCAAATCAACTGAAAATTTCTTCATCCATCCATAGTTTTCGTGCCAAATAGTTGTTCTTTTCATTCAGCCTGGCTAAATGTATTTCACTTGACCCTGATTTATCTTAAAACGTCTTCTTGGAGCTTGAGATTAGCAGTGCTCACATCCACCTTAAAATTTAAAAAGAGTAAATAACACCAAATGGTACTGAAATTAAACCTATTTCGGGCAACTATTCTTTGCGTAACAACTGATTGACCAAACGCTAAACCGAATATTCCACCATTTTAACTTAAAACAAAAAAAAGTTCGTCACGTTAGAATAATAAAATTCAAAACAAAATCACTAATCGATTTAAATCGATTTTCGGCTCTACCGGAGTATACCCCACTCATTTTAAAAAATATGAGCAAAATCAATAGTTCACTAAGGAGGCATGTATTTTTAATACAATCAAACCTCGATTAAACGTTCCTGCAGGGTCGGTCTCTGGGAGGTCCAGGTTTGATAATCCAGGTTTGACTGCTGAAAGCCTCCAATAATGCGATACCCTCACTTTAAGGACTTATATCTCAATTCTGCAAAGTTGTTTCTTGCGTTTTCTTAACTACTACGAGCTCTACCGATCCCGCTTTTTCGATTTTGAATTTTCAACCAGAAATCTCGAGATCGACCACGCCTTTTTCAGATTTTCGGGGGCTTTGAAATATAACTCGACATGTTGGACTGTTAGAGTGCCGTTAAACCTCTATTAATTTCTCACCTTCTATGAATCCCTCACTTTCTAATGATTCCCCACCCCCGAGGGGGGTTGAAAAATGATCCCCCGCCCTCTAATAATCCGCCGCCTTTTTTAAACGTTTTCCGAGTTGATTTCCATGTTAAAACTCAACTTTTATCATTTCAAAAACATAACCTTGACCCTGTACATTAAACTCTTTTTGAACAATTTCGAACAGCTCATTTTCATTGACATTTAGATAGTATAAAAGTAACGAATCCTTTCCCTAAAGGCTTAATTCCAGCTCACGTCTGAATGAACTTTGTGCATCTGCCAAGAATAAATGCAGTTTTAATATCCAACTCTTTTTGCACCGCTATGGTTGTCTCTTTTTTGTGGCTCGCAAAAGCATCCCAGACCTTCTATTTCGATTCCCAAATAATTTTTTATCGACTTGAAACGTCTTAGCTGCCGAGTTGACTAAATATTTGTTGGCATAAGTGATTGTTTCAAGTTTGATAGAAGAATTGTTGAGGATTGTTGACTGGTCCTTCATTATCATCGTCATGCAATCGATACTTTTTAACAGAGAATCGGATAATATACCAAAATGGTATCAACAAAAATACCCACTTCATTTCCCGTGTTCTTAGCATTTGCACCACTAGAGTCGGTGGCTCGATTCATAGCAAATGACATCTGGGTGAAAGAAAAATATGTCATCGAAATTAGACCTGTATATCTCGCTGGCATTGCGTAGAGTTGAGAGACTCGTCGCTACCACAAGAGACGAGAAGGAGTGCTCGGAGAGCTTTTGGACCACTAGGGTCTGAGATTTGGCTTTGTCGGAGAGCAGTTGCACCACTGAAGTTGCGTTTTATAGTCGATTTCCGGAATGGAAAAATAAATAAGAAATAAATCTAAGGAAAAATTAGACGTCATGTACACGCGGGACAAAAATGAAGGCGGTATTTCCAATTCCATTAACTAGAATTGTAGTTTTTTTTTAAATTTTTTTTCAAAATTTGCTGCGCCTTCGGCGCTAAAAAAAGTTCAAAAAAAATCCCCTATGGGGATTAAAAAAAGTTATACTGTAAATACGGTAGTCATGATTTTTTATTTAGCTGGACAAGATCCGAGTGCAGTACCAGGTGCCCCACTTCACCATGGCCACAGTGTTTGTCAACCGTCCAGGAAATCTAAGTGATCCTGCTCGCCTCAAACGCATGAATCAGTTTGTAGAGGACATGGAAAAAATTCGTGGCTCCTGGGGTCCAGTTGGCACCCAATACTTTGTGCGTGATTTTCTCACCTTTGAGAGCTCATTTGAAAGTTCGTTTTTTATAAATTTTTTATATGTTTTACCAGACCATTTGTAGCCTCAGATTCTGAACTAGTGGATCTGGATCAAGAGCCTTCAAGTAACCAAACCACTACATTAGCTGTTCCACTTGCCACTCCGGATGGTGTATTCAAGGAAGAAGACATAAGAAACTTTATAGATTGGCCAGAATACAGCTACTGGGGAGGCTTTCTCAAGCTCAACAATGAAACGTAAGTAAAAAAAGTGTGATTAGTGTTTACAGAGTAGGCTCTGCCGAAAGTACTCCAAAATGTTTTTAATATTTACTGCTTTAGAATTTACTGCTACTTTTTTTACTACGGTTTATACCTTTACTTACTACTAGGGTGGTGCGGTTACGGTTAATTTATCACTACCCGGTTTTCGGTTAACCGCATTTTGTTGTACCCGGTTTTCGGTTACGGTTTTTTAGTTTCGCTTCGGTCGGTTAACCGGAAAAAAAACGCGGTTTCGGTTATTTTTGTCGTAAATTAACCGGAATTTTGTTGTACCCGGTTTTCGGTTAACCGCATTTTTTCGTACCCGGTTTTCGATTTCGGTTAATTGAGCAAAAACTGATCCGGTTCGGTTAACCGACCGTGCACCACCCTACTTACTACCTTCAAATTTTTTGACTTCTAGGGTTTGAGATGAGGTTTAAGGCGTACTGACAAAAAATAGTAACTGGTGTTCAAATAGTCTTTGGTGGACTTCTGAGCATTTATTTAATTAGAAAATTTATTTCATAAAGACGTCTTAACATATGCTATTGTAGATTTACATCTCCTCTTTCAAATGGTATACGAAACATAGTATAATAATTATAGAATACCGTATTTCCTCTAATAAGTCACCCGGGTGAGTTATTTTTTGGATGTCTGAAAATCGGAAAATTTTGAAGTCGATCTCGAGATTTTTGGGTGAAAATCGAAAATCCAAAAAGTGGAATTGGCAGAGCTCATGAAAGTTAAGAAAATGCAATAAACAGCTTTGCAAGATATTGACGCTGAGCTGAGATATAAGTCCCCAAAGTTGAGGGGGGTGAGTTATTAGAGGAAATACGGCATTGAACATTTGACTTTAAACACTTGTGAGGTTATTTTGAGAAGTTGACAAGCATTTTCATCACGTTAACTGGTCAAAAGATTGATTAAATGTTTTGGGCTGTTTTGACATCTTAGAACCATGTTGCAGCGCGGTTCTTTTTAGAAAGCTGAGTATTAAGATATGGCTTTTCGAGAAAAAATTGTTTTCTCAAAAAATGAGCAATCTCTTGAACTGCGCTACAAAATGATTCTGGAATATTGAAACAGCCCAAAAAAATTTAATCAATGTTTTTACCAGTTAAAGTGATGAAAATGCTTGTCAACTTCTCAAAATGACCTCACAAGTGTTAAGAGTCAAATGCTGACTTTTCTATTATTATCATACTATGTTTCATACACCATTTGAAAGAGGAGATGTAGGGCTACAAAACCATATGTTTGGATTGCCTTTACGAAATCAATTTCCTAATTAAATAAATTCCCAGAAGCTCACCAAAGACTTTCCGACCCTAGTATAGAATACCCCCCCAAACTTATGCCTTCTAAAATTTAAATAAAGAGCACCCAAATATATGTTCCAGACCGCAGAAAAAGTGCGTAAAAACTTATTAGTCACAACTTCCATACGCTGGCCTACCCTTAAGACTGAGGGCTAAGCCTGAACTTGTTGTTCCAAAGGGTAGTTACAACGATTTTTAGAAGGTCTGATTTGGGGGGGGGTATTCTATACTAGCGCCGACTTTTCTAACACCAGTTACTAGCCCCCTCATAGTCTTTAAGAGTTAGCAAAAAGGGGTAGAAATCAATCGTAAAAGCCCAAGCGCACCCCCGCCCTCTCGAAATTTTTTTTGTACTTTTAAATAAAAGTACCCATTTTCAGCTGAAAATTTTCAGAGGCGACAATTCCTCAGCAATTGAATCGTGAAGCAGAATTTGAAAAAAATACTTAGTCGCTGAGATATGGCCTTAATTTGAAGTAAAGTTAAATGGTCATTTTTTTTAAATATTGACACTCCAACTTTAGGTCATATCTCAGCGACTAAGTATTTTTTTCAAATTCTGCTTCATGATTCAATTTGCTGAGGAATTGTCGCCTACTGGGGTGCCTCAGAATGAAAATTTTCAGCTGAAAATGGGTACTTTTTTTTAAAAGTATAAAAAAATTTCGAGGGGGGGGGTGCACTTGGGCTTTACGGTGGTAAAGTGGCCAAGTACTGTGAATGTAGGTTATCGGTTTGATTCGGACTGTAGGTACAATTTTTCCTAAACTTTTACCAAATTTCGTCAAATTAATTCTTGTTTGAATTGACCTGGTACCCGTTTTCCAAAATATTCCCATCGGCGGCGAGCATGCCTTTTTAAGGGCAAGCAAAATAAGTGCAGTCTAAGTAAAAGACTGGGTCTGACTTGGTCACATTGAGATTCTGGATTCAGACCCTAAACCCAGAACCTAGTCACATTTTGAAGTTTTGGGTGTGCGGCTCGGCACCTGAGTCAATATGAAGTATTTAATTGATCTTATTGTATAAAAAATTTGTAGTCTGGGTACAGAGTCAGGGGTTATTGTAGCTACTAAGACTCCGACGTGGACCCCAAAGCGGTCGATTCTCAATTTTCAAAATGTTAAGCTAAGTCATAAGCTTTATTTAAAATTTATAAAAAGGCTGAAAAGATCTGCTTTACATCTAAAATCAACATTTATAGAGATCGAGTAGAAAAGTTCTTCTTCACTACAGCATACCACGGCAAAGAGCTTTCCATATGGACTGAGAGAGGCAAAATGCTGAATGAGTGGAGGAGGGTGGTCGACCAATACTCGTAATTTATATTTACGGTCTTTAACTAAAATAAAATAAAATTTGAGGCCAGAGTTTAATGCAGCAGTATTTCATGAAGATGGTAAAAATTTTATAAAAATCCATAAGCTATTTACGGTACTTATACGGTTCCCATATCGGAATTTTTTCAAAAACAGGTTTTAACCATTTCTAAGCAATTCTTTAAAACCATCAAACGTTGTTTTGACTTTTAGATTTTCTACCTGCCTGGTTGCCTGCCTTCGGCAGGCAACCTACTTCAATAGGAAGCCCCTTTGGGGTACATGGGTCCGGGCCAAGGGCTGACCCGTTATATATCAAGAAATATATATCTTGAAGATATATATTGGTGGTAACTGTATCAGGTGAAAAAGGAGCTGAAAAAGGAATTGAAGTAGGTTGCCTGCCGAAGGCAGGCAGGTAGAAAATCTAAAAAAGTCAAAATTTTTGATGGAAAGTGGTCGGAAACAACGTTTTTATCGGTTTTAGCGTGTAAGAATTGCTTAGAAATGGTTAAAACCTGTTTTTGAAAAAATTCCGATATGGGGGGGGGGAACCGTATAAGTACCCTATTTACTAATTGTGTGCTTTAGGAGTATTTCTTGATCTAATCGAAAACATGCCTACAGACACATGGCAGAGTGTCCTGGGCACTTTGGTCTGTATGGCAGCTGTCTGCTTTGTATTTTTGAACAGTCTCTTCACTGTGGTCATCGCTTCCAGTTGCGTGTTGTCTATTTGTGCAGGTAGGATTGTGAAAAGGTCTAAAGTGAAAAAAAAATCTTAAAAGAACTGAAATCGACCGCTTTTTTTTCAGTTTTGCTTATTTTTGTTATTCCAAAATTTTTTGTTTTAATAATTTATAAAAAAATTTTTTTATGAAATCGGCATTTTTAGAACAAACTTTTTTGGACCCCCAACTATATACAAGCTGTATCAAGAAATGTGGACACTTTTAAACAGCCATAACTTTTTTTTCCTGATCGAATTCCGAAAATCTGTAAACGCCAATCGACTAAGAAAAAGTATACAATTTTTTGGTATATAATGTCAAAAACTCAATTTCCAACATTTTTGCTTGGTCCCCCCTGTGGTTTGGGTCCTGGTCTGTGGATGGACTATGGATGGGTAAGGCCCAAACCACAGGGATCCAATCAAAAATGTTGGAAATCGAGTTTTTGACATTATATACCAAAAACATTGTATACTTTTTCTTAGTCGATTGGCGTTTACTGATTTTCGAAATTCGATTTGGAAAAAAAGTTATGGCTGTTTAAAAGTGTCCACATTTCTTGATACAGCCTGTATGTTAGCTGACAGCCAAAAAATTGTATATTTTGCCGAAAAACTGATATTTTTGTTTAAGGAATCCTGGGTATCTTGAGTTGGTGGAGCATAGATCTGGACCCTATAACTATGGCAGCCATGGTCATATCTATAGGTTTTAGTGTGGACATTCCAGCTCATGTCTCCTACCACTACTACCAAGCTTGTAAGTCCATCTTATTTATTTTTTACGCCTAAATTTACTAAATATTTTTAGCGGTTCGAGAGCTAAACGCTACTCCCCAAACAAAACTAGTGAATTGTCTTTCTTCAGTCGCTTTCCCTGCCCTTCAGGCTGCATTGTCCACCATCCTGTGTGTTTGCAGTCTTCTGTTTGTGCACATCTATATGTCGGAAGTGTTTGTCAAAACCATGGTTAGTCAATTTTGTAATGTTTGTTCTGAAAGCATGAGGTATCACAAGTAATTACTATTGTCATTGAGTTAGAAAGCTATAAAAGTAGGTTAGGGCCCACCAGCAGTGTTGGCAATTTGAATCATTGCCAATGATTCAAATTGCCAACACACCAGCCAACACACATTTGCCCACCAGCCTACATTCCTCTAACTAACTAATTCATGGCCTTTTGCAGTCTTTCTGTTTTAGCTATAGCTTGCCTCTGATCTGAATAATTGAAATTTTTCTGAAAATAAATGAAAAATAAGGTGTACTCGCAAAACAAAATAATTTAACGGGATAAAAACCTTTAGGATTGTACAATTGATCGGTTAAATAAGAAAATCGGACCCTAATATAGAATACCCCAAAAAAAAACTTATGTATTCTAAAACTTAAGTAAAGAGCACCCAAATATATGTTCCAGACCGCAGAAAAAGTGCGTAAAACACTTATTAGTCACAACTTCCATACGCTGGCCTACCCCTAAGCCTAAGGGCTAAGCTTAAACTTGTTGTTCCAAAGGGTAGTTACAACGATTTTTAGAAGGTCTGATTTGGGGGGGGGGTATTCTATACTAGCGCCGAAAATCGCTTTATTGACCGGTCAGTTGACAACAATCGACCGAAAAGTGGTCAATTGTAAAAATTTTGGTGCGTGAATATTTGTATAAACAAATTAAAAATTTTTTTTCAAAATTTTGTTTATGAAATCGGCATTTTTAGAACAAATTTTTTTGGACCCCCAACTATATACAGGCTGTATCAAGAAATGTAAACACTTTTAAACAGCCCTAACTTTTTTTCCTGATCGAATTCCGAAAATTTGTAAACGCCAATCGACTTAGAAAAAGTATACAATGTTTTTGGTATATAATGTAAAAAACTCGATTTCCAACATTTTTGCTAGGTCCCCCTTGTGGTTTGATTCCTGGTCTATGGATGGACTATGGGTGGGCAAGGCAACAGGCGGTCGATCCTCCTATTAATTTTTTCATAGTTAATTCTTCCACACCTTTTTTTGTTCGTTTTAACATACGCTGGCCTACCCTGATCCCAAGCTTAAACTTAAAATTTCTACGCCGAAATTCGACGAGGAATTCGAAAAAGACATCAGAATTTGCAAAAAAAGTTTTCTAGGCGAATGTTAGGATGAACGAAAAAAAAGTGTGAAAAAGTTAACTATGAGAAAAGCGCGCAAACGTTCCTTTACCAAAATTTCCGTCTGAGTATCTTCTACCGTTTTTATTTCCGTTGCAGTTAAGCCCCTCAATAGATAAATCCTTATAAAAGTTAATCCCATATTAACATACCGTATTTCCTCTAATAGAGCCCCCTCTAATAGAGCCCCCCCTAACTTTCAGGACCTATATCTCAGCCCAGAGTCAATTTTTTGCAAAGCTGTCTTACGCGTTTTCTTAACTCCCACGAGCTCTACCGATTGCATTTTTCAGATTTTAGTCCAGCACCCAAAAATCTCGAGATCGAATTCCAAATTTTCCGATTTTCGGGCATCCAAAAAATACAGCCCCCGGGGGCTCTATTAGAGGAAATACGGTAAGTCCAGCCATGCTTTGGTTGGTCTACAAAACAACTTTTGTTTGTCGACCCTCCCATTAATTTAGGTACTATTGAGAGAGTTGACTGTAAGGCGAGAGTCGACGGAATTGCGAGAGTTGACTGTATTGGGATAGTTGACTGTATCGTTGACTGAGAGTCGACTGTATTGGAATAGTTGACTGTATCGTTGACTGAGAGTTGACTGTATTGAAATAGTTGACTGTATCGCTGACTGAGAGTTGACTGTATTGGGATAGTTGACTGTATCGTTGACTGAGAGTTGACTGTATTGGGATAGTTGACTGTATCGCTGACTGAGAGTTGACTGTATTGGGATAGTTGACTGTATCGCTGACTGAGAGTTGACTGTATTGAAATAGTTGACTGCATCGCTGACTGAGAGTTGACTGTATTGAAATAGTTGACTGTATCGCTGACTGAGAGTTGACTGTATTGAAATAGTTGACTGTATCGCTGACTGAGAGTTGACTGTATTGAAATAGTTGACTGTATCGCTGACTGAGAGTTGACTGTATTGAAATAGTTGACTGTATCGCTGACTGAGAGTTGACTGTATTGAAATAGTTGACTGTATCGCTGACTGAGAGTTGACTGTATTGAAATAGTTGACTGGAGCCCAGTTTGCAAATAGCGGGAACAATTGACTGTATTGAAATAGTTGACTGTATCGCTGACTGAGAGTTGACTGTATTGAAATAGTTGACTGTATCGCTGACTGAGAGTTGACTGTATTGAAATAGTTGACTGGAGCCCAGTTTGCAAATAGCGGGGAACAATTGACTGTATTGAAATAGTTGACTGTATCGCTGACTGAGAGTTGACTGTATTGAAATAGTTGACTGTATCGCTGACTGAGAGTTGACTGTATTGAAATAGTTGACTGTATCGCTGACTGAGAGTTGACTGTATTGAAATAGTTGACTGGAGCCCAGTTTGCAAATAGCGGGGAACAATTGACTGATTTCTTATCGACCGGTCAAATAGCATTAATTGACTGGTCAATAGACCATTGTCCAACCCTACCCTAATTTGACGGGAAATTTGAACCTTTTGCGGGAAATTTAAATTTGACAGGATAGAAAACCAATTTGACAAGATTTTGAACTTTTGGACGGTAGAAATTACTTTGATCCGAATTAATTGATTGAGTTCAGCCTGTTGTTGCTTGACATAGCCAGTGTTTACTAGATACTTTCTTAAATAAACTTGCTAATTTCTTCTCTATTTTCAGGTCATTTGTGTTGTGCTGTGCAACATTCACGGACTAATATTCTTGCCTGCTTTCCTCATCCTCTTCGACTCCGCCGTTCAATTCTTCAGAAAATTATCCATGAGAGCTAGGAGGATGCGCAGAAAAGACGATCTCGATGAACAGGGCGATCAGCTAAGTTCCCCCTCATTCAAGCCAAATGCCTGTCCAAATCCAATCAAAAATGGCAAACCATCTCCAGCCGGCAAAAAACACAAATTGGAGGAGAAGCAAAGACCCAACTTTTCTTACACTTCTCAAGACTCAGCAGCCGGCCATATACCTCAAAGGCATAACTTAAGTAGGATTTCCAGCACCACTGATAACTCTAACTCCACAGTGTGTGATAGGCCGGAGTTGGACTTTGCATCTGACAGCGAGCAGACTAGGACGGGTAGTCCGGTGGACACCATAACATTGCAGGAAACAAAGCCAAAAGTAGCAGTAAAGGCAAATCTTTGAAACTACTCAAGTGAAGTAGCATCAAGAGTACAAAAAATTTTTAGCGGGCCTTAAGGTGACAAAATGTTGCAGGGTTTTCAGTTAAAGCATATTACTTTAAGTAAAAAAAAATCTGACACTACTTGGAGTTATACCACTCTATCTGAATCAACTTTTTTGAAAACTTTCACGAACACCACATATCAATCTTAAATAACCTGAAAAGCTCAAAAAACGCTTAAAGCTTGAAAAAGTTGAGTTTTCATGTTGTGATGTCCTCCAAGGGCAAATGAGCTCGTTCATGGCATGTTTTTGCTCGAATACACCTCCAAAGTGCGTTGGATGTATTAGCCAGAGCGCATTATGAGCAGTCCACCCAAACTGACCCGAAATGATGTTTTTTTTGATGTTTTAACGCTTTTAGCGTGTAAAAAAACATGTTTTTTCGGCGGGAGAAGACCATTTCCAAGAATTTTTTTTGACTAAAAATCGACTTTTTCCAGTTTTGAAGGGTACTCAGATACATTGTTTGGTGGTTTTTACCCTGTTTCGGTCATTGTAGCTTGGCAAAAAGAGTCTCTATATGCATTTTTGATCATAAGTCGTGCTCGGAATCATGTCTAAGGTAAGTGAGTGCGCGCATCTCTAACCCACCAAGCCTCCTGCACCCCTTCGAGGGCTCGGGGGCTCGGGGGCTCGGGGGCTCGGGGGCTCGGGGGCTCGGGGCTCGGGGCTTGGAGTTTAGATGCGCACATCCGCGTACAAACCATCAAACAAGGTATCTGAGTACGTCCCTTTCGGCGGCAATAGGGCTCAGGGCTTAGAGTCACCCAACGCAGCTTAGAGGCATATCACTCGCAAAAAACCCCTGAAATTACCAAAAGAATCTGACACTACTTCAAGTTATACCACTCTATCTAAATCGACCTTATAATTGTAGACGCTTTTTTATGCAGTAGGTGTCCGTCGTAAAAATTTATGTTTGCAAGTTAATCAGAGCTCAAAAAGCTTTTCAAATAATTTTAGTCAAATATTTTGTCTTTGGGAACTTGTTTAAAAGAGTTGATTTGGCGGGCGGGTTATTTAAGAAGCGTCAAATATCTGTGTCAGATTGTAGAAAAAACTTGCCTGCAATCATTTTATTATCTCCTAAAGCAAGATCGTATTTATGAAGAAATCATATACATTTAAGACTCAATATTGACAATATTTGTTTAATCAGTTTATTATTTTTTTGTAAACTCAGCAGGCAGTGATTTTTTTAGTACATTTGGTTTAGAAAAAATTCATTGTACCGTGTTTATTCTAGTGGAAAGGCTGGGCCTTTTTTAGCCTTACTCGATAAAGGAGATACAGTCAAACATCGATAAACCGACACCCCTCGGGACCGTGCCTAAGGTGTCGGTTTATCGAGGTGTCGGTTTAAAAAGGCTTTAAGTTCAATTCTAGTCGGTTTACCGAGGTTTTCAATAAAAGAGATTTCATATACACATATATTTGACACCTTTTTTTAACTTTTAAATCGATTAAACTGAAACAAATTGTCGCGAGCGGCCACGGCCACCAGCTCGTGAATTGGAAAAAGGGGAATAAAGGGGATATTTGATCCCACTCCCTTTGGATCCGCAGGGAATCGCCTTAACCAATAGGCCACCAAACCCCAGGCTGGAAAAGCGAAGAATTTTGTAGACATCACTTGCATCGAAGACGCAACAAAATTTTTATGAAGTCAATAATAACTGTTCAAATTGTTTTTCATCTAAATTTTATTAAAAATAAGCCAATTTTAATTGAAAATTATCTATATTTGGTTCAAAATTGAGGGGGTGTCGGTTTATCGAGCATGATTTCCTTTGTAGTTGCTGGCTGAAAGTGTCCATTTAAAGAGGTGTCGATTTATCCGGGTGTCATTTGACTGAAATTTAGTCAAATCCAACCAAATCAGGCTCAGAAGTCGGTTTAACGAGGGTGTCGGTTTATCCGGGTGTCATTTGACTGAAATTTAGTCAAATCCAACCAAATCAGGCTCAGAAGTCGGTTTAACGAGGGTGTCGGTTTATCGAGGTTTGACTATAAGTTCTATGATAAAAGCTCTTTTGACACATTGTCGCAGGCAAGTAAAAGACCATTAATGCGAGCCATTTTAAATCGATTTGATTTTTTTTGTTGAAAAATAATTTAAAAAAAAAGTAATAATAAATTGTTTTCGAGACTATTAGAAAAAAAATATTTGAAAAAAAACAACAGAAGAGATCAAGGCAGTTTTTGAGGGGCTACACCAACACATATAGATTAGAAAAAGTAGAGTAACAAAATTTTAAAAAGTAGATAAAAAGTTTTCTGCAAAAAAATCTTTTTTATAAGTAAAGGCACGTTCACATATAGTGACCCAAGTGTCGACCTAAGCGTGTTTTTAAGGTGGGAAGGGCTGTGAACTTTTTTACTCCATAGAAACTGTTTTTTTAGTACCATCTTGTAGCTAAGATTCAGGGCTTCAAAACGAGCTATCAACAACCTACATCTTACCGAAAAATTTTGGTTAAAAATGCTTAGGTCCGCACTCAGGTCGACATTCAGGCCCACACTCGGTCGAGTGTCGACCTGAGTGCGGACCTAAGTAGTTTTAACCAAAATTTTTCGGTAAGATGTAGGTTGTTGATAGCTCATTTTGAAGCCCTGAATCTTAGCTACAAGATGGTACTAACAGAAAAAAAATTGATGCTACTCGGTAATACTCCACCCCCCCCATCCCCCAAAAAAAAATCGGACCTACTCGGTTATACCCTTGAACGCTTCTTAATAATTGGCCCCTGTTTTGTCCCTTCCCCTCCCAATACAGCCCTTCATACCTTTAATAATTGCTTTTCTGGTGTATTCATGGCAAAATTATTGCATAAAAATGGGTTTTAGACCCTTCCAAAAAAACCGAGTTTTTTTGGAGGGGCGGATTGTTTATAACCGAGTAGCTGCTAGGATTGGGGGAGGGGGTTATAACCGAGTAGCGCCAAAAAATTTTTATGGAGTAAAAAAGTTTACAGCCGTGCCCGCGTTAAAAACACACTCAGGTCGACACTTTATGTGAACGTGCCTTGACACAAACAATACAAAATCTGGCTGTTTTTGATTATTATTATTATTTTTTATTGTGTCTATTGTTTCTATATTATTAAATTGGTGGATATATATGAATATGTGTGCACAATGAAAAAATACAATACGAGTTTATGTTATCCTCTCTCATTGCTCACTTTTTTCTACTTCCTGCTATTGTTAACTTGAAAACTTGGCGTTTATTGAAATTTTTGTAACTTTTGCAAGAAAAAATAATTTTTTGTTGAGGAAAATTTTTTTTATGATAATTTTGTTAATATGGTTTTTTAGGCATTTTGTACAGTTTTGTATATTACAAATGTAAACGTTAATTTTTTTTATAAATAAAAAACAACTGAATAGTGTAATGTATGTTACAAGCAGTGTTTGGACCTCGTACTCGTACTTCGTACTCGTACTCGTACTCGTACTCGTACTCGTACTCGTACACGTACTCGTACTACGAGTACGAGTACGAAGTACGAGAAGAAATTTTTGTGGTACGAGGTACGAGTACGAAGTACGAGAAGAAATTTCAGTGGTACGAAGTACGAGTACGAAGTACGAGAAAAAAATTTGGATGTACGAGGTACGAGTACGAACAGCTTCAAAATATAAGTATTAATAGATTAACTGACAATTTTTCACTTAGTGAAATTCCGTTTTGTGAAATGTTCATTTTGAAATTATCAAAAAATTATATATTGTTGAAAAATAGCAAAAAACGAGGTTTTGATAGACTACAAGAGGTCTTTCTATTTAAAGTCCGTCGCGAGTTCTCTCAGATATTGTCGGACCTCTTCTCTGGCCCTATCTTTTTCATCTCCATCGTCTCGTCTACCACTATGCTTATGCCAATGACTACATCACCCGTTGAGAGAATGTTCAGCCAAATGACTCTCCACAGTGCGAATCACAAAGCAAATACTGGCGCTTCACGACTTAAAAGCCGGATCTTAATGTCTTTTAATAAAAAATACATTGAAAAATAATTTTTTTTGAATTGATTTTCAAATAACTCATGCGTTCTTTTTTAAACACATTAATAAATAATGCTGTGAGAAATAAGTACTTAATAACTAATATTTTTCTTTTAAAATTCATAAATTTTCAAAATAACGAGCAAAAATGAAATAGAACTAAAAACTACTGAAATTTCAAGACTATGGAAAGAAGTAAGAAGTGAGAGTCATTATTTTTGTAGTACGTGTACGAAGTACGAGCAGCAAATGTTTGTAGTACGAAGTACGAGTACGAAGTACGAGCAAAATTTTTTTTGGTACGAGGTACGAGTACGATATACGAGCTTTAAATTTTTGTTGTACGAGGTACGAGTACGAAGTACGACGGCTGAAATTTAGCAGTACGAAGTACGAGTACGACCATTTCCTGAAAGTCCAAACACTGGTTACAAGCATTTGATAATTTTACTGATGTAAGCATACTTGCACGTTTCGGAAAGTAGGGCGCGAGCGCCGGCGCCAGGCTTTGCGAAATTTCGGCGCCGGCGCCGGGGTGCCAGGGCATAATAAGGCGCCGACACCGTCGACGGCAGCCTATTTTAAAATTTCGGCGCCGGCGCCGGGGTGCCAGGGCATAATAAGGCGCCGACACCGTCGACGGCAGCCTATTTTAAAATTTCGGCGCCGGCGCCGGGGTGCCAGGGCATAATAAGGCGCCGACACCGTCGACGGCAGCCTATTTTAAAATTTCGGCGCCGAGCGCCAAGGTACGAACAGGGCGCCGGCTCCAGCGCCGGTAATTTTGTGAATACATGGATGTTTTAAAATAATAAAAGATGTAATATTTAATCTTAATATTACTCAACTAAAAAGAAAATTAAAGAAAATTTTCAAGAAAAATAAGAAAATTTTCAAAAAATTTTTTGAAATTTTAGAAAAAACCGCTTTTGTACAAAAAGTATGATGAGGCTGGCGTCTTTCTTAAAATATTGGGCGCCGGCGCCGACCTTTAAAATCCAAAGAGTGCCGGCGCCGGGCGCCGGGGTTGTAATTAAAATGTGGTTGTAATTAATAATTTATCAATTTTATCGATTTTGACGACCATGATAGGTCTCGAAATTTATATATTTACTTCAAAGTTAGGCTTTCTTAGAAATCCCTTGCTTTACACTAAAAAAATAAGCGTTTCATAAATCGATTAACAATTAAAAGGTAGTGTCTAACCACTGATTTTTATGTTTGCTCATGTTATTGACAGTTACGAAATGTGCAAAAGACAGGCTAGACACCACTGCCACTGCGACAAGAGAGCTAGTTGTATTACAGACAAGAAAAAGAGTGCACACAATCACCTGCATGCACTATACTACCTGATTTTACTGCCACTCTGCGGTTAAACACTCTTCAAGCATGATAGTGGCGGGAGAAGAGACTTATCAGTTTATATATTCAGTGCTTCTATTACTCATGCTGCTGTTAACACGGAAACGGGAACCTGTGGCGACGGGCCAATGCCCTAGACCATCATTTGGCAGAAACTGGACTCCGCTTTTTGTCCAAAAAGAAAAGTTACTTACGCTTTTTGGCTCGCGGTTCAGCTCTTTTTGGCTTAGAGAATACATACTCTTTGGTCATTTTGGGGCGGAATAGCGGTCGATAGGCACTCGTGTAAAACTATTTTTTTCAAATTTTGCACCTTATCAAATAATAATCTAGTACATTGGATCTACTGGAACATCTCGTCGCCACAGGCTCCCAAAGGGGTGTTGAATAAAGCTGTTCTGCAACACTTTTCACTGTTTGACTCATATTTTTTACAAATATCAGTTTTTTTTAATAACCATACTAACAAGGGAACCGATCGAACTGTACGATTCAATTCGAAAATCCTGACAACGCCATCTTGTAGAGCATAATCGATTTAGTATAGAAAATTTTAATATTTTTAGCTAACAGACAGAAAAAATCGAATATGGAGACACGAGAAAAATGACAAATTAGACCAAAATGGCCTTGGTCACCCTGTGGATTTTTGAAAACATACTTTCTACAGTCTGGTCTTTATATAATTACACCACAAAAGTTCAGACACCTTTTTTCAACATACCGGCTCAAAATAGAGTCGGACCCGGCTAGGGATCGAATTTTTAGGGGTGTCACCATATCAAAGGTAGATTATAAACAAACATGTTTTTAGAATCCACAGGGGGGACCAAGGCAGTTTGTGGTTCGATGTTTCTCGAGTCTCCAGATTCGATTTTTTTCTGTCTGTAAATCGACTATGCGCTACAAGATGGCATTGTCAGATTTTTTGAATTGAATCGGTTCCCTTGTAAGATAAATTCGCGTATATTCGCGTCACTCCCGAATAATTTTTTGTGATTTTTTAAGCTTAAACAAAGGTTGGCCAGCGTATGTTAGGAGGAACTCGAACATTTTCCTTAACATACACTGGCCTAATCCTAAAATTTTTACAAAAGAATTCGGAAAATGTTGAAAAATTTGCGTAGACAGCTCTTTGCACCATCGATTTTCCTAGGAAAATCGATGACAGTAGTTAAGCTACCTGGGAGCTTTTCGATAGGAAATACAAAAAACAAGGGTGCAACAGGCGCCTATCGGCGCCTCTATCGTGTTTGTGCCTATTAATAATTTTTTTATCAAACCCAAAACACATGCAGAAATTAAAAATTAAAATTTCGCAGGTTTGAAAATTTCACAAAAATCCGCCCTAAGTCCAGGCTAAAATCCACCATCTCCAATTTGGAGGGCAAGGAAAAATTTTTTAGAAGCAACTTCAATTATACGTGTTTGTTCTTAAAAGAAAGCCAAGATGTTGTTCTTGAGGGTTCCGGAGAGATAGCCGACATGAATTTGCCAAAATTTGCAGAAAATTGGGTTTGAACAAAAAAACCCCTACATCCAGGCTAAAATCCACCATCTCCAATTTAGAGGGCAAGAAATTTTTTTTCAGAAGCAGCTTTAATTATACATGTTTGTACTTAAAAGAAAGCCAAGGTGTTAAACGTGAGGATTCCGGTGAGAAATCTAACACACGCTAGCAAAAAATGGCAGAAAGTCGGACTTAAACCCAAAAGTGGCGACCCACACACACACCTATGCCAAATATCAGGTCATACGGAAAGTATTGACACAAAATTTCAAATCCTTGTATCTCGCTCATTTGTTAACATTTTGTGGCAATCTTTTTTTTGTTTTGTAGCCCTGAGTCTACTCTATGGGAAATAACTGAACTTTATTCAACAACTGTCTTTCAACAACTGTAAATTCGACTGACCAAGGACAAGATCGCTGATCTTGGATGGGAGATTCTGCCGCACCCGCCTTATTCTCCAGATTTGGCTCCTTCGGATTTTCACCTGTTCTTGTCAATGCAAAACTATCACAGAGAGAAACAACGTTGAACAAGTGAAAGCGGATTTGCAAGCGTTCTTTGAGTCAAAGCCAGCGAATTTCTTTGCTAGAGGAATTGCAAAATTGCCAGAAAGATGGGAAAAAGTTATTGATGCGGAAGGATCCTATTTTGTTGAATGATTTGTTTATTGTTGAATAAAGTTCAGTTATTTCCCATAGAGTAGACTCAAGCTAAAAAAGATTGCCACAAAATGTTAACAAATGAGCGAGATACAAGGATTTGAAATTTTGTGTCAATACTTTCCGTATGACCTGATACTATATAGAGATGAGCAGGTCCGAAAATGTGAATGAGTTGCAAATGAAAAATTTCAAAATCGAAAATTTTCAAAATTTTCCGTTTTTTTTTCGAGCCATCTTGTACTTCTTATGTTCGACCATTTCGAAAAGACCGAAAAAGGTAAGAACATTAATATTTGGTTGTTATGATCGGCGGTAATTTAGTCGCAGCTATTATTATATAATTATGAAGCAAATAAATTTTTTGCCTTTTAGAAGGATAGTTTTCAAACTTAAATTAAAAAAAAACTGGTATTTGTCATTTTTATCGATTGATTTTCCTTTCACTTTGTAGTTGTTAACCTATTTAAGTTGTCGACCTTGAGAGAGTTGAATGGAGATCAAATTGAGCAGTCATCTGTGTGAAGTGTATAAATTGTTGCTGTTGTTTACTGCTTCTACATTTACGCAATTTCAATTGTAATTAAAAAATACTGAAATTTTAGAAATGGCTAATTCATCAGAAGAAGATGAAAAAGCCCAGCAGCAAGCGTCAAGTACTGTACCCACCAGATCGGCACCTCCATTGCCTGCTCATCCACCAAAAATTCCACCCCCACCAAGTGAACATCCACCACCCTACACGTTGGTCTAGTTTTTTTAATCGTGCTCAACCTAATAATTTGTAATAAAGTTACAGCCCATTCGGTGGACAAGCAGCCAATGACACTCTTCTACCTACATCTCAGCCAAGAAGTGGACAACCGGCAGCTGCTGAGCACAACTATCGCAACTCAAGGTAATTTACCTTCTTTTAGAAGTGTTGGCTTTATATGTGTTCGAGGGTACGCCAGACATTTCCTGATATCAGGAAATCTCTGGGGTACCCCCAAAAATATGCTTTGCCACCCCCTGTTGTTTTTTTTTGCAAAAAAGATTTCTCTTTAAGTCTGAAAAAGTATTCATAAATATTTTTAACCATTTTAAAGAAAAAATTTTTTTGGTATTTGGGTCAAGCACTTTTTCGAAAATTTGTTGCAAAAAAAACCACAAGGAGGCCAAAGCATATTTTTTGGGCGTACCCTCAAACACATATAGAGCTGAAGTGTTAACAAAAAAATATGGTATTTTCAGGGTTATACAGCCACGAGGTAACGTTTCTATCACATAGTGAGCCATAAAAACATGTCAAGCACTTTTTTAAATTCTGACTAGAAATTTCAGTTTCTTGTATAGTATTTTTTCCATCCCAGACGATACGAAAAATTCTCTACGAATCATTAAAACCAGTTCATAGAATAATGGACCACCTTGCGCTTAACACACCCCGGCCTGACTGTAAGACAAGTACATTCTGGTGCAGAATTTTATGGAGAATCCGAATCTGCAAACCGTTTTAAAAAAGGCCGTTTGGCTCGATCTTCCGACCGATTTCTGAATAATGTCAAATGTGACTTAGGTATGTTCATAAAATCAGCTGGTACTCAAATACTTAATATACACATGGATGACTTCAGAAGCTCGTTATAAAGGCAGAAGTTGAGCTTTCTAATTCTATTCTCCAGCAAGCGTCTATAATAACTAAATGTGAACTTTTTGACCTAAAGAAAAATTTGTGTCAATTTGAATAATTATTGGTTGAAAGGAATTTGTATTTCGACAAGGACTTTTAACTTCGAAGACCAGTTTTCTATGCAAATCGAATTTAAGTAAAAAACACTTTTTAAAAAAATGACACAATTTTTCTTTAGACAAAAAATTTCACATTTAGATATTATAAACACCTGAACAATATTTCATTAGAAAGCTTACTCTCTGTTCTTTCTAACGAGCTATCAAAGTCATGCATCTGTATATAAAATATTCGAGTATTGTTGATTTTATGAACACAGTCAAGTCACATTTGACGCTGTTCAGAAATCGGTCGGAAGACCAAGCCAAACGGTCCTCTTTCAAACGGTTTGCAGATTTGGATTTGCCGTAAAATTCTGCACCACAATATGCTATTCATACAGTCAGGGCTTACTGTGCTAAGCACAATCCTAAAATCTAATAAAAAAAACAACAACAAAAAGGACCAAGGCAAAAAAATGGATTGGACTCAGTAAAAGAGCCAAAAATTTTTAACTTTACGCGCTTGCCGGACTGCCTTTTCCTTGCTTTTATAACTTCTTAGTGTTTCTATAAACAATCTTTATAGGAATTCCAGTTTCTTCTATTATCTTCTTGGCGCTCCAGACGATTCAAAAGAAATCTCCGACCATTAAAAACATGTCTTCTAAATGTTTAAATGTCTATGTCTTTCTTCTTTATTTTTGGCTGGCTTCCTTGCTTCTTTTTTGCTTGGCACTTTTCGTAAGCTTTTTAGGCAACCTGAAATTAACACATTTTTTTTTATTTTGGAGAAAGGGAATTAATATAAATTACATAGTGCTTAAAGTAGGTTCACAAAAATACAATGTGATCTTCAATGACGGCTTTTTCTTCTTTTGCATGGAACATTCTTTTTCGGAAATCCTTAATTGCATTGCCGATTCCCTGCGTGAGCCATTTGTTGGAACCTAAAAAGTGTGGGTCGATAAAGCACCAACCGACCGAATGAAAGTTTAAAAATGCTCTTAAGCAGCACGAGAGATAAGCGACAGTTAAAAAAAGTGACAACTTTTTATGGCTCACCTTATACAATTTTATAAACTTTATTTACATTTTTTGACTTTTTCAGGCATTAGAAAGTATTTGCAATATGCAACTAAAAGAAATCTTTTGATTGCCAGTGCAGTCGTAATATTTCTTTTCATATTTATTATGGTAATGCAATGGTATTGGAGCATGGATAACGAGGCTAACCAAGAACAACAACCACTGCAGGGCACTAAGCCATTGCCGATTAGGGAGCTTGCATTAGGAGCTTACAAAAGCGCTGGGTGAGCAGTACGATAGTGGAATTGTTAATTTTATCAAATATAATTATTTAGCAATCGTTTGAGCTACGATGAAAACAGTGATACTTTATTTTTGTCCAAATACTTGCCAGAACAACACTTGCTCAAGAATGGTAAAGTAAATCCTGATGACCATTTAGACGGATTTATGTAAGTGAAGTTACAGTCGCCTCTCGATTTAGTGAGGGCCCGTGGGGACTGCTAAAATATACACTGAATCAAGAGATAAACTAAATCGAGAGTACAGTAAAGCTAAATCGAAAGTTTTTGCCTTCATGAAAAATTAAAAAAAATCTTTCATTTAATAAACAGTAATAAAAGTACTATAGTCAACTATCGCTATAGTGAGACTCTCGGTATAGTGCGTCTTGTTCGATGACTTGGTTGGTTTACTTTAAACATAAAGCAACTATACCCTCGCTATAGTGCGCTTTCGATATAGTGCGCTCTTGTTTATTACCAGTCGAAAGCGTACTCTCAACATAGTGCGACTGTCATATTTGTCATTACAATAAAGTTATCAAATGGCTTGGTATACAGTCAACTTTCGCTAAAAAGTCAGGTCTTGCTCTACAGTCAACCCTCGCTATACAGTCAACTCTTGCTCTACAGTCAACCCTCGCTATACAGTCAACTCTCGCTCTACAGTCAACTCTTGCTCTACAGTCAACCCTCGCTATACAGTCAACTCTTGCTCTACAGTCAACTCTTGCTCTACAGTCAACCCTCGCTATACAGTGAACTCTTGCTCTACAGTCAACCCTCGCTATACAGTCAACTCGTGCTCTACAGTCAACCCTCGCTATACAGTCAACTCTTGCTCTACAGTCAACCCTCGCTATACAGTCAACTCTCGCTATACAGTCAACTCTTGCTCTACAGTCAACTCTTGCTCTACAGTCAACCCTCGCTATACAGTCAACTCTCGCTCTACAGTCAACTCTTGCTCTACAGTCAACCCTCGCTATACAGTCAACTCTTGCTCTACAGTCAACCCTCGCTATACAGTCAACTCTTGCTCTACAGTCAACCTCGCTATACAGTCAACTCTTGCTCTACAGTCAACCCTCGCTATACAGTCAACTCGTGCTCTACAGTCAACCCTCGCTATACAGTCAACTCGTGCTCTACAGTCAACCCTCGCTATACAGTCAACTCTTGCTCTACAGTCAACCCTCGCTATACAGTCAACTCTTGCTCTACAGTCAACTCTTGCTCTACAGTCAACCCTCGCTATACAGTCAACTCTCGCTCTACAGTCAACACTCGCTCTACAGTCAACTCTTGGTCTACAGTCAACCCTCACTATACAGTCAACTCTTGCTCTACAGTCAACCCTCGTTTTACAGTCAACTCTTGCTCTACAGTCAACTCTTGCTCTACAGTCAACCCTCGCTATACAGTCAACTCTTGCTCTACAGTCAACCCTCGCTATACAGTCAACTCTCGCTCTACAGTCAACTCTTGCTCTACAGTCAACCCTCGTTTACAGTCAACCCTCGCTATACAGTCAACTCTCGCTCTACAGTCAACTCTTGCTCTACAGTCAACCCTCGCTACACAGTCAACTATTGCTCTACAGTCAACCCTCGCTATACAGTCAACTCTCGCTCTACAGTCAACTCTTGCTCTACAGTCAACCCTCGTTTTACAGTCAACCCTCGCTATACAGTCAACTCTCGCTCTACAGTCAACTCTTGCTCTACATTCAACCCTCGCTACACAGTCAACTCTTGCTATACAGTCAACTCTCGCTATACAGTCAACTCTTGCTCTACAGTCAACTCTTGCTCTACAGTCAACCCTCGCTATACAGTCAACTCTCGCTCTACAGTCAACTCTTGCTCTACAGTCAACCCTCGCTATACAGTCAACTCTTGCTCTACAGTCAACCCTCGCTATACAGTCAACTCTTGCTCTACAGTCAACCCTCGCTATACAGTCAACTCTTGCTCTACAGTCAACCCTCGCTATACAGTCAACTCGTGCTCTACAGTCAACCCTCGCTATACAGTCAACTCGTGCTCTACAGTCAACCCTCGCTATACAGTCAACTCTTGCTCTACAGTCAACCCTCGCTATACAGTCAACTCTTGCTCTACAGTCAACTCTTGCTCTACAGTCAACCCTCGCTATACAGTCAACTCTCGCTCTACAGTCAACACTCGCTCTACAGTCAACTCTTGGTCTACAGTCAACCCTCACTATACAGTCAACTCTTGCTCTACAGTCAACCCTCGTTTTACAGTCAACTCTTGCTCTACAGTCAACTCTTGCTCTACAGTCAACCCTCGCTATACAGTCAACTCTTGCTCTACAGTCAACCCTCGCTATACAGTCAACTCTCGCTCTACAGTCAACTCTTGCTCTACAGTCAACCCTCGTTTTACAGTCAACCCTCGCTATACAGTCAACTCTCGCTCTACAGTCAACTCTTGCTCTACAGTCAACCCTCGCTACACAGTCAACTATTGCTCTACAGTCAACCCTCGCTATACAGTCAACTCTCGCTCTACAGTCAACTCTTGCTCTACAGTCAACCCTCGTTTTACAGTCAACCCTCGCTATACAGTCAACTCTCGCTCTACAGTCAACTCTTGCTCTACATTCAACCCTCGCTACACAGTCAACTATTGCTCTACAGTCAACTATTGCTCTACAGTCAACCCTCGTTTTACAGTCAACCTCGCTATACAGTCAACTCTCGCTCTACAGTCAACTCTTGCTCTACATTCAACCCTCGCTACACAGTCAACTATTGCTCTACAGTCAACTATTGCTCTACAGTCAACCCTCGTTTTACAGTCAACCCTCGCTATACAGTCAACTCTCGCTCTACAGTCAACTCTTGCTCTACAGTCAACCCTCGTTTTACAGTCAACCCTCGCTATACAGTCAACTCTCGCTCTACAGTCAACTCTTGCTCTACAGTCAACCCTCGCTATACAGTCAACTCTCGCTCTACAGTCAACTATTGCTCTACAGTCAACCCTCGTTTTACAGTCAACCCTCGCTATACAGTCAACTCTCGCTCTACAGTCAACTCTTGCTCTACAGTCAACCCTCGTTTTACAGTCAACCCTCGCTATACAGTCAACTCTCGCTCTACAGTCAACTCTTGCTCTACAGTCAACCCTCGCTATACAGTCAACTCTCGCTCTACAGTCAACTATTGCTCTACAGTCAACCCTCGTTTTACAGTCAACCCTCGCTATACAGTCAACTCTCGCTCTACAGTCAACTCTTGCTCTACATTCAACCCTCGCTACACAGTCAACTCTTGCTCTACAGTCAACCCTCGCTATACAGTCAACTCTCGCTCTACAGTCAACTCTTGCTCTACAGTCAACCCTCGTTTTACAGTCAACCCTCGCTATACAGTCAACTCTCGCTCTACAGTCAACTCTTGCTCTACAGTCAACCCTCGCTACACAGTCAACTATTGCTCTACAGTCAACCCTCGCTATACAGTCAACTCTCGCTCTACAGTCAACTCTTGCTCTACAGTCAACCCTCGTTTTACAGTCAACCCTCGCTATACAGTCAACTCTCGCTCTACAGTCAACTCTTGCTCTACAGTCAACCCTCGCTTTACAGTCAACTCTTGCTCTACATTCAACCCTCGCTACACAGTCAACTATTGCTCTACAGTCAACCCTCGCTATACAGTCAACTCTCGCTCTACAGTCAACTCTTGCTCTACAGTCAACCCTCGCTTTACAGTCAACTCTTGCTCTACATTCAACCCTCGCTATACAGTCAACTCTTGCTCTACAGTCAACCCTCGCTATACAGTCAACTCTCGCTCTACAGTCAACTCTTGCTCTACAGTCAACCCTCGTTTTACAGTCAACCCTCGCTATACAGTCAACTCTCGCTCTACAGTCAACTCTTGCTCTACAGTCAACCCTCGCTTTACAGTCAACTCTTGCTCTACATTCAACCCTCGCTACACAGTCAACTATTGCTCTACAGTCAACCCTCGCTATACAGTCAACTCTCGCTCTACAGTCAACTCTTGCTCTACAGTCAACCCTCGCTTTACAGTCAACTCTTGCTCTACATTCAACCCTCGCTACACAGTCAACTATTGCTCTACATTCAACCCTCGCTATACAGTCAACTCTCGCTCTACAGTCAACTCTTGCTCTACAGTCAACCCTCGCTTTACAGTCAACTCTTGCTCTACATTCAACCCTCGCTACACAGTCAACTATTGCTCTACAGTCAACCCTCGCTATACAGTCAACTCTTGCTCTACAGTCAACCCTCGCTATACAGTCAACTCTCGCTCTACAGTCAACTCTTGCTCTACAGTCAACCCTCGCTTTACAGTCAACTCTTGCTCTACATTCAACCCTCGCTATACAGTCCACTCTTGCTCTACATTCAACCCTCGCTATACAGTCAACTCTTGCTCTACAGTCAACCCTCGTTTTACAGTCAACCCTCGCTATACAGTCAACTCTCGCTCTACAGTCAACTCTTGCTCTACAGTCAACCCTCGCTTTACAGTCAACTCTTGCTCTACATTCAACCCTCGCTACACAGTCAACTATTGCTCTACAGTCAACCCTCGCTATACAGTCAACTCTTGCTCTACAGTCAACCCTCGCTATACAGTCAACTCTTGCTCTACAGTCAACCCTCGCTTTACAGTCAACTCTTGCTCTACATTCAACCCTCGCTATACAGTCAACTCTTGCTCTACATTCAACCCTCGCTATACAGTCAACTCTTGCTCTACAGTCAACCCTCGCTTTACAGTCAACTCTTGCTCTACATTCAACTGTCGGTTGACGAGCGCACTTTATCGAGATATTCGATCTGCTAAAGTAATAACGGGTTGCTTTTTGGAGCATTCAGTGATTAATCTATAAAAAAACAAATACATGTACATATTAGAATCTTCAATTTTATGAAATTAGAAAAAACACATTAAATCGAAAATTGTTTTCTTTGTCGGGACCGAGAAAAATATAGACTGAATCGAAAGTTCCACTAATTCGAGAGCACACTAATTCGAAAATATGGTTCCTTGTATTTTTAAATTATCGTAAAAAAGTATACACTAAATCAAGAGTTACACTAAATCGAGAGGCGACTGTACAAATTTTCTACCTTAAAAGACGATACTTGTTGAGGACAATAAGAATTTGGCAAATTTATATGCGGGACACTTTTTTCGTTCCGAAAACATTTATTTTTAATCAGTAATAATATATTAATACTATATAATTAAAAATAGCACAGCAGAGGCGGGAGTCGAACCTGAGAGAGACGAATATCAACACTGCGATGCTAAACAGCTGAGCTACGTTGACTCTTTATGGTCATTCTGAGTCTGAATGAGACCCACAGAGTAAACTGTAGAATTTTTCAAGTAATATACGAGAAATTTCACAGTTAACTCTGTGGGTCTTATTCTGAGTCAGAATGAGTGGGTGGCAGGGCTGCACCGGATATCCTATATCCGACACTTTTTAACATCCGATATCCGATCCGATACTTTTCATATCCGGTGCAGCCCTGGTGGGTGGTTATTCTGACTCAGAATGACCAAAAATAGTCAGCGGGACAAAAACACACCTAACCCCCCCAAAAGTCAATCAAAAACCAAAAAGTTTGTTTGGAGGCGTATTATGTAATATTCGATTTTGTAGCTTAGACTCACCTTTCTTAAAGAAAGAACGAAATGTATGAACAAAAAACTTCTTTGAAAGAAGGGTCAAAAATAGTTTTTTCACTTACAAAATTTAAATGATACAGTCGAACCTCGATATAACGACACCCCAAGGGACCAGCTCAAGGGTGTCGTTATATCGAGGTGTCGTTATATCGAGGGTTCATTTGACTAGATTTTAGTCAAAGCTGACCAAATTGATCAATTTTTGGGTGTCGTTATATCGAGGGTGTCGTTATATCTAGGTTCGACTGTAACAGCAATCAATTCCTAAAATATTAGATTCTTTTGCTAAAAATTCAAAATAAAAGGATGGAGTGTAAACCGAATTTACTGATAGTCCAAAAGTCCTTGCCGACTTTTTTAGTTCATTGTGGTAATAATTTATATATTGCAAAATTATTTCAAGCACGAAGTTTTGTAGCATCGCATATCTTTTTTTATTTGGTACAAAATATTTATCATGATTCTTTCGAATAAGTCACCATTTGGCTTTAAACAATTGTGAGGTCAAAATCTGAGTGTTGACATATTGTCTTTTGGAAATGACCAAAATCCAAGTTTCTCCAAGTTTTCGGATTTTGATCTTTTTTTAAAGAAATTGATTTTTTTCCAAAAGGTAACTTCTCAACCATGGCTGCACGCGGTCCAAAAACTAGCGTCAGCGCCGGCAATTTTTAAAATTGAGCGCCAGCGCCGTAAAAAGCGTCGACGTCATTAATGGTCCTACAAAATACTAATATAATTTTCAATATTACTTTATATTAAATATTTATCAGGGCAGAATCGTAGACCAACATGGTCTTGCTATTGAGTAGTTCATGACCAGTTGAAGTTTTTCGGACAGATGAATGCATAGCCATAATGCTAAACAGTCTCTCCACAGCTGCACTGCTTGCAGGTATTGCAAAAAATGTCGACTTTTTCTAAGGTTGGATATACCTTAAGCTGGTGAAAAGCTGGTGACCCTAGTATAGAATAACACACCACTGTTGCTAATGACATAAAAATACTTTTGCAGCTGTAAATCAACACTAGATTTTCAAAAAACATTCCGTAAAATATGTTTTGTGACTCTTGAATATGCTTTAAAACATGGCGCTAAGATGTTCCCTAATATTCAATAAAAATTTTTGATCCCTTAAAGTGATAAAAAATGCTTGTAAAGTTTTCAAAATGACTTCACAAGTATTTGGAGCCAAATGGTGACTTATTCGAAATAATCATGATAAGTATTCTGTACCAATTGAAAAAAGAGATGCAGGGCTACAAAACCTTATGTTAGCAATAATTTTGCGATATAAAAATTAGCACTAAAAATGAGGTAAAAATCGGAAAGGATTTTTGGACCACCACCTAGTACCAACCAGGGTGATAACCTGAACGGCTGACTTCAGCCGGCTGATGGCTGAGGAAAAATTTTTGACCCGGCTGAGGCTGAAGACAATTTTCCAAATTCAGCCGGCTGAGGCTGAGGTAAAGATGTAGGCCCGGCTGACGGCTGAAGCTGAGGAAAAATTTCAGACCTCAGCGGGCTGAGGCTGAAGGCTGAGGAAAAATTTTTGACCCGGCTGAGGCTGAAGACAATTTTCCAAATTCAGCCGGCTGAGGCTGAGGTAAAGATGTAGGCCCGGCTGACGGCTGAAGCTGAGGAAAATTTCAGACCTCAGCGGGCTGAGGCTGAAGGCTGAGGAAAAATTTTTGACCCGGCTGAGGCTGAAGACAATTTTCCAAATTCAGCCGGCTGAGGCTGAGGTAAAGATGTAGGCCCGGCTGACGGCTGAAGCTGAGGAAAAATTTCAGACCTCAGCGGGCTGAGGCTGAAGTCTGAGGAAAAATTTTTGACCCGGCTGAGGCTGAAGACAATTTTCCAAATTCAGCCGGCTGAGGCTGAGGTCTGAGGTAAAGATGTAGGCCCGGCTGAAGCTGAGGAAAAATTTCAGACCTCAGCGGGCTGAGGCTGAAGGCTGAGGAAAAATTTTTGACCCGGCTGACGGCTGAGGCTGATGGCTGAGGTGATCGTCGAGTATAGCACCTTGGTACCAACTAAACTTTTTTTGTGCTTTTCAGATTGAGCACACAAAATGTTTCGGAAGAGTATGCGGAATGTATGCAGTTCACAGATGAAGCATTTTGCTGCTCCACTTCTACACACAGTAGACATCATAAGACAGATTGCTATTTGCAGAAGGACGGTTGGTATTCAAACACAGCTTATTAACTATTTTTAAGCATTTGTTTACAGGTGAGACCATCCACTCTGTCGCAGGTATTTGTTATTTTGCAAAAAATTAAAAAGTTTACAATTTAATTTTGACTAGTCCTGTAAAATCCCTTTCTTTTAGTCAAATATGACCTAATGAGCAGTTGGCAGAGTCTTGCTGATGACGAACGACTTTTGATAGTTTACAATAGACAGAGGCATGCTGTGCTTGACTTGGTGCGCAAAAAGTTGGCCAAAAAAGTTTATTTTTACTGTAAAAAGTGAATATTTTAGAATTTACAAAATAGAAGAGAATCGCCTACCTCACAGCTATGTGTCTGTTGGCTTCTTTTTCCCGATGGACACTGCTGAGGAATTGGATGAATTAGGTTGGCCGGATGTCTTATGACTACAAAAATATATATTTTTTATTGAATTTAGTGAGGAGCGGAGACGATTTTAGAATTTGTGAATATTTGAAAACTACCCATGGAGATTATGCTTTGAAAGAGGAAAACTGTAAGATCACTGCGTAAGTCTCATGCAGTTTTAATCTTTATGAATACCTGTGGTTGTAGCTTCAAAGTAGAGTTCGAGCTTCCAAAAGTACAGTTTTGCTCCAATCCATTGTACACAGCTGTGCTGCAATACGGTCATGTGCAGGGAGAAGAAGAGGACTTGACTTGGCATTTAAGGGTAACCTACTTTTTGAACTCCACTCTACCAGATTTTGACGTAAAATCTTAAAAATAAATAAGATTTGGAGTCCCCAAAATGAGGACAAATCTTATTAATAAGGAAAAATTACATCCCTGTGGTTACCGTATTTTCTCTGATAAGCCGACTGCCCTAATAAAGCGACACCCTCAACTTTGAGGACCTATATCTCAGACCAGAGAATATTTTCAGAAAGCTTTTTATTGCATTTTCTTAACTCCCACGAGCTCCCGCGACAAATTTCATTATAAATAAAAAGGGGAAATACAGTTTTGAAGAGCATCGCTCTGGCCACAAAACCTTTTATTTGCATTTTTTTCATCGCACAATTAATATTTTAAAAATTGAGCTCAAATCTTGTCCAAGGACTTTTCTTCCATCAATTATTTGAAGATTAATAAGACTAATTGAGGACTAAATAGATACACATGGTCCGGTCCCGAGGGTGTATCTTTTATCGAGTGTCGATTGTACCCGCTTAAAAAGTTAGAGATACTTAAACACAAAATAAACAAAACTCTTGAACTTAGAAATGCATTGAAAACTTTTTCTGCTCATCTTCACTCAGGGTCAAACGAAAAAATAGATTAGAGCCATCATTACTATAACTGGTGACAAATAAGTTCGGAACGGAATTTTGTGCTGATTTTTAGTAATAAAATCTTGTTCGAAAAAATATTCCAAACATATGGTTTTGTAGCTCTTTCCATCCTCTTTCGAATGGTATATTCACTTTCTCTTTGTGTTGGATATTTCCTGTAAACGTTGAAGAAAGAAGGAAGGGGGTGGAAAATAGTTTATGCAGAGTCCTTTGTTGTTGCAGTGACTGGACGGCCGCTTCCGATCCCTGTCCTCATTGCTTCCGGTCTCCTCAAATCGCTTGATCGCTTTGCTGACAGTTGAATGTTGAGCAGCGGGGAAATCTCCATCACACCACGTCCTACTTGGTAAAGCCGCACTAGGGAAAGTGAATATACCATTCGAAAGAGGATGGAAAGAGCTACAAAACCATATGTTTGGAATATTTTTTCGAACAAGATTTGATTACTAAAAATCAGCACAAAATTCCGTTCCGAACTTATTTGTCACCATTTATTTAATTTTGTTTTTAAACTAATTTTAATTAAAGGGGCATGCTCGCGCCCGATGCAATAATTCTTGCATTGCAAATGCGCGGGTACCAGGCACGCCAGAGATTTGAAATTCAAAATCGTTTTTGAAATCATTTTGAATGTTTTGTTCTAGTGTGCCAATATTTTCGCTTGCTTTTTTCTCAGTGTCCTCATGTGTATTGTCCTATTGACTGTAATGCTAATGACTGAAGTCATTCCATCCTAAAGCTGTTAGTGTCTTTTCTATGGTTGCTATGTTGAAATGAGTGATCTTTACGCATTTTCAGCCTCTACTCGGATAGCTAAGAATACGTCGTCTCTCATTAGATAAGTTTTTATCACATTTAATTTTTATTTTTTTTTAAGTTTTATCTTCTGCTTTTTGTCTCTTGTGTATTTTTAGGGGCTTGAAGAAGGATTCCACAAGATCAAGCAAAAGATTCGAAATTATATGTACTGAAGACATTCAAAATCACTAGCGCTCTTCAAGGTCTTCAGTACATACACACTAGAACAAAACATTCAAAATGATTTCAAAAACGATTTTGAATTTCAAATCTCTGGCGTGCCTGGTACCCGCGCATTTAAAATGAAAGAATTATTGCATCGGGCGCGAGCATGCCCCTTTAAAAACCCAAAAAGACTATATGAGTTCTGCGTTTTTTCTATGAAAATTTAAAACGTATACCCTGCCCTTGTTTGCTAATGTATCATTTGTTTAAGGTGAAATATGACAGTTCTCCAGACGTGTACAGTGCAGCCAAAACAGTGGCATCCAAACTAGAGCAGTTGGTAATTGATTGTAATGACAGTGAACTGGATGTTTTTGTGCTGGGAAGCCATGAACTCTACCAATTCAGTAGCCAGCTGCCTAATTTGAGATCTGAGCATTTTGTTCAAACACGGCGATTCTAATTATGATTAAAATTCTACGTGACTTCAAAAAAATATTGTACTTCAGACTAGTCACAGTTAAAAAAATAAATAAAATTGATTTACAACTCAAAATTTTAGCTTGAAGTTGGTTAAAAGAAGAGTTATCTCTTTAACAATTTAATAAATAAGACTATTTGGACAAAATGCTTTGTTGGGCGTAAAAACAATGAAGAAAAAAATTGAAAAAGTAATCGGGGGTGAGATGCCCTTCTGAACTATCCCAGTCTAGATTTCTGCTCATGGAACTTCAAACGGGCAGACCTTCTCAATTTTTTGTTGATCAATTTGATTATAAGCCTAAAAAGCGCAGGTCAAGGGCTTTCTAATGAGATATCGTCGTGGAGTTTGTGATAGGTACATTTAAAATTTTTAATCCAAAAAATTTTTTAAAACTTTATTAATACTTTGGCACTACCGGAGTATATCCCCCAAATGAAATTTTTTTTGAACTTTTTCAAAACAACATTTTAACCATTTTTAAGCATTTCCTACACGTTGAACACGATAAAAAGGTGTGTTCACCTACTTTTTTCTATAAAAAGTCGATTTTTTTTAAATCTTGGATTTTGTCGTATATCAACAAATATCGTCAATTTTGTTTTGATTAGAGCATGCTTGAATAAGCCTTTAAACATTCTTTTTCTCGGGCATTCAAGGGCATTCAAGTACCCTTCAAATACCCTTTACCTTGGTCCCCCAAGGCATATAAGTGAAAATTTGGTCAATTTTTTTTCCTAAAATGGTCGACCGCGCCTTACAAACATGTTCTCTACACGTTTCAGCAGCTAAAACGCACAAAAAAGTGGTTCAAACTGATTTTCGGGGACCCGCATATACGGCAGTTTAGCCGGCTGCAGTTAACAAAACTATGGGCACTTATGCCGTTGGGCCCCCCCTCTATTTTGTCATTTATGAACAAACTGTATATTTTTATTTGTATTTAACAGGGTACAATTCAGCAACATGGGACCATAAATAAAACATTACATCAGGACCCTTAAACTTCTTCTTCCAAACATATTCAGAAATATAGAAACATTCGCAAGAGTGCAAAAGTTTCATATGCTGAAGCCACTCGATGAATTCTTCATTTGTCCACTTGAATTTTTCGTACAATTTTTTTAGAGTTGTGTTTCGAAGCTCTTCGATTGCCAATATTGTATCTAGTAACAAAAAAAAGTTACAGACGAACACAATAAACACACATGTTAAAAAGTGCCAAAATAGAGGGGGGGGGGCCCAACGGCATAAGTGCCAAACTATGTTCAAACCCTATCTTCATTGGTCTTTATGGGGTATTCAGATACCTTCTAATTTCGGACCATGGTATCATGGTTTATGTCATTTTAACCAAAAAAAAATGTTTTCTGGCGAAAACTGTCGACCCTGCCCTAAAAACATGTTTTCTGCACGTTTTAAGCGCTGAAGCGTTGAAATGATACTCTAAAACCATTCTTTGGGCGAGTTGGTATAATTGAGTTTAGCCGTGATATTTTCTCGAATATTGTAGGTCAAAATTTGTCTGCGATCTTGCGTCATTTTATTCAAGTTCAAGCGGTGCAAGTGACGTAAAATGTTGTCGTTTGCTACCCATCCACCCGCAACTATTTCAACGCTATTGACAAGAAAAACTGAGAAAGAAAATAGAAAGTGAGTCTATGACTGGTCAAAGGGTTTTGATTTATAGCTGTTCTAAGCAGTGGTTGTGTTGATTAGTGTTACACCACTAATAAGGCAATATGATGATGAGCACAGATCACTAGTCTCATCATCATCCTTTAGTTTAACAAACGTGCGCCAGTTAACTCCCAAGAACTTTTATTTAGTCACTTGTGTTTTTTTGTAAACATATTATATATTAGTTAATTATGGCTAAGCCTCTAGCGAGAATATTAATGTGTAGACCTACTTTTTTCCAGGTTAATTAATATAAATTTTCAAATTACAGTCAAACCTCGGTTATCCGGCACCCCTGGGGACCGGCTTCAGGGTGCCGGATAAACGAGGTGCCGGATAACTGGAGTGTCAGTTGACAGAGAATAAGCCAATCTCAGCCAAATGAAGTATATCTAAGGTGCCGGATAACCGAGGGTGCCGGATAACTGGAGTGCCGGATAACCGAGGTTTGACTGTAATACATTGACTGAATAATACATTAGCTAACCTTTAACACGGGAACCTACGTCGACAAGATATTCCGGTAGGACCAATGTCCTAGACTATCACTTGGCAGAAACGCGACTGCCCTTTCTGTCCAAAAAAAGCATTTTGGGAGCACTTCAACTATTGCCCCACCACTTCAGAACTGGCGCCACCACTCGATTCAATCCTGGCCCCACCAGGGGCTCCCACCATTTCGCTCTCCTGGAAACCATACGAGAACTTATCTACCAGGCGATTTAGCAAAGTATCTGTCTATCCTTTGTTTCATTGTTTACGTGTCAATTTCTTAGTTTTGTGTCTTTTTCAGATGGCTCTACGCCGCGACAGATCTGCTGCTGAATCCAGTGGTGGGGCCAGGGTTGAATCGACTGGTGGGGCAATAGATGAACTTAGCCGCGTTTTGCCTCTTTTGGCTTACAAAATACATACTCTTTGGTCATTTTGGGGCAGAAACGCGGTCTTTAGGCGGCCCACGCGTGATTTTTTTTTAAATTTTGCACTTTATCAAATGATAATCTAGGACATTGGCCATACCGAAATATTTCGTCGCCACAGGCTTCCAGCGGTTGTTAAAAAAACATGTCTTAGTCAGCCAAGTTGATTAAAAAACTGTCGAATGCCTCAAAAAGCATTCAAATGCACTTTTGTGTTAGACATATTTACTTATTTATTTTATTTGTAAATGTTTTTTGCAGGTTAAATACTCCATCAACCCCTGGATGGATCCTTGCACTGCAGTGGACAACACTAAAGCAATGAAACAATGGGAAACTCTCAGGCAAAGCATTGTTCAAGCCGGTGGTCAAGTGGTCGTGATGGAGGTAACAGATTATTTGTTATTTTTTGCATAATCCTCTAAGCTGGGTACTGGGTAAAAAGCGGGCTGGTAAAAAGAGGGCCGTAAAAAGCGGGCCAAATAGTTAACTTTTTTTATGACTCAAAGCTACTTCTGGGGCTGCTTTCTGATGTCATATTGATTTCTATGTACTAAACGCAGCATAATCCTAATACTGCTTAATGTGAGCATTAATATATCTTCTTTCGTATCTGTACACTTTATTTGTAACAACTCTCACAAAATATTTCCTTCTATAACATAACAAGCGGGAAAGGGTATTGATTCAGTTATTATCACCGTTATCATCTGCATCACTTAAATCGCTCTCCGTTTCTTCTTCTGGAAGCACTTCCTCCACCAACTCTTCTGACTGCTCTTCTGTGTAGAACTTCGACATATGGAATTGCAAGCTTTTCAGATAAGGAAGGCGGCGACGGTTTTGTGGTTCCACATTTGAGTAATCACAGACAAGCTTTAAAATCTGGCGTTCTGAATTGACGACCTCAGTGCTGAACATGAAGTTTGATACCTACTAGAATTTTAAACTCTCACCTCAAAGCCAGTTGCCAAGTAGTATGCTCTTCTTCTTTCAATCGAACAATAAAATGACTTAGCTTTGTATTACTTTACATTGACGTCTTGGGGAAAAGTGTGGATCGCATCAACGCTGAGATTTGTTTTTACACTTGCAACTATCGTCTGTGCAGGAACACCGATTTGCACATAAGCCATATTTCTTACATCAGTCAAAGCCTTCCTCTTCTAAATCACACAAAATAAAAATAAATAAAATTAAGCAATTGAGCATAACCTGAACTTCCACTGGACTTGCGCCGTGGGTGTTGTGCGAAATAGTTTCCTTCAGAACTGTTTAACCATAAGCTGACACTGCACGTCCTCCACAACCAGACTTTTCTAGCTGACATCGCCAGAATTGGCGCAGGCCATTGGCGCTTGACTTCGCTTTAAGCATCAGGTACCCATTGCACAAAATAAACGGCATTCCTTTGTTCATTTTAATATCCATAGCCCTTAACGATGTACATTATTTATTGAAAATACCTAACGTAATATCAATTAGACTGATAAAAAGATGTGACCTGATATTACTTATTATAAAAACTAATAAACCGTTATCAGCAGTAAAAACCGTCAGATTTGGACCCAAAAAAAAAGAGTTAACTATTTGACCCTCTTTTTACCGGCCCGCTTTTTACCGGCCCTCTTTTTGCAGCCCTCTTTTTACCCACAACCCTAAGCTCGCTTTTTTGAAAAACACAGTATTTTCAGTTTTTAACGGAAAACCAATTTTCGCTAATTTTTTTTGAATTTTCTTCTTATGGATTTGGCAAAACACTATTAATGAATTCGACAGATGAAAAAAGATAATGAAGTATGGCTGCTACTTAGTTGTTCAGTTATAATCCCTCAGATGGTAGCTTCACATTATTTGTCTATCGACCAAGCACATACCGTATTCTCTCTTATTGGCCCACATGTGGGTTTATTTTTCAACCTCCCTCTAGAGTATGGGTTCATTGGAATGTGTGGGTTTAATATAAAGTGTGCGCCAATTAGAGAGAATACGGTAAACCAAATGTCTGAACCTGTTGACCTTCAAAACCGAAGTATAATAGTTTGGTTTTTACTGCTTAAGCAGCCAGAATTCAAACTAGGAGGCAGGCTGTCGGAGGTCGGATGTCGTAAATTGGTAAATCGACACTTATATTTTTTTTCAAAAATAGGACCGTGAGAATTGATAAAAATTAATTTATAAAATATAAAAATATTGAAAACAAGCCGAACAGGCGCCTTAACAGGCGCCAAAATAAACTAAAAATGAAAAAAAAATTTGGGGTCACAGGTTCGAAGACCCCCTTGAGCATACCTGGTTTTTCCCACTTTTCTGGCAAAACTCAAAATTTTAAGCATCACATGTCAATTCTGATAGCATTAGCGTTCTCAGCGACCCCGATTTACCCTTAGATATGATGAGAACAAAATATAATACAATCGGGAAGTGGGTTAAAAAGCGTGGCACGAAAAAAAAGCGTGACATGCCGACAAAAATACTATATGTAGATTGCAACAACTTACGTCTGACTTCCGAACTACATTAAAGGCATTTATATTAATAGGTCAATTAATCTCAGCTAAATTTTTTCAACGGTGGAAAAAATATATTCACCAGAAACAGTAAATTAATTTAAGCCAACTGGAGCTGATCTCTACCCCGACCTGGTGTTCACAGCAAATGCAGCTGTGGTTCGCAACAAAAAAATCCTATATTGCCAATTTTTTCTATCCTGAACGTAAAGGAGAGAACTACTTTTACAAAAGATGGTTTCAAGAACATGGCTACACCACATGCCAAGATTTGGAGATCCCATTTGAAGGTCATTAAGTTTTTGTGCTGCTAGATGATGAATATGAGCCATGTTAGTTGCAACTATTTAATTTTTCATAAATTTTCAGGTTCTGGAGATGCTCTTTGGGTGGGCAAAGACCAGAGCAAGTTGTTTTGTGGGATTGGACCTCGCACTGATGTCAGAGCTCTAGATAATGTAGCTGAAAAGCTGAAAGATGAAGAGCATCCTTTCAAGGTTATTTATGTTCAGAAAAAATACGACTTGGAATTTTGTCTTAATATGTCAGAAATTTTTTGACCATCTCCCAGCCAAAATTTTTTTTTAATGCAAATACCGTCGTGTCAACAAAAAATTTCGGCTTTCATCCTTATTTTTTTTCTATGAACCGGTCGACCACCGTCTAGTCAAAGCCGGCTACGTCCCGCCACGGCGGAGAACGTGCAGGATGGGCCAGCAGTTACTATGGTCACTGGTGGGAGCGGAAAAGCAGTAGTTGGCCGGCATAGGTAGGCATGTGCGCGAAAATCACCATTTGGCCGAGTATTAAACGGGGCAAAAAAATTTGCATGGCAAAAATCATAGTCTTTTTTTTAATTTTTTCTTATTTGATGCTATTGCAGGGTTGCCAAGTACGATGACCCGAAAATCAGCGAAAATTTTTCAAAAATCAGCGAATAACACAAAAAATCAGCGAATTTTTTTGAAATCATATTTATTAGCTAAACTTTCACAACAAATCGTAAAAACAAAGCTGCTTTGTTATCAGTTAGAGTCGGTGCTACCAAATTTGGAAGAAATTCGACCAGTGATTGAGACGATGAAGCTTCCCTAACTGCAATTCTGTTCTTTCCCGTTGCTAAAAAATGCTCGAAAATGTCAAGTACATCGATGAGAAAAAACCTAGATGTAGATCGATTGCAGCCTTGCCAGTAGAAGTTATATTGATGTCGAAATTGCACGAAATACATCGAGCGTGATGCTGGAAAAAAGTCAAAAAAGATAACAGAATAAGGTCAAATATACCTTTGATTTACTGCTCTTTGTAATCCCTTTTATTCTCCCGTACTTTTCCTTGTACAAACGCTTTGTTTCCTTTTTGACATTAGGAGGCATTGCGAACAACATAAACACCCAATATATGGTTCAATATGAATCAATGAAATAAAATTAGACAGGGAACGGGACAGTGCGCAGAAAATCAGCAAAAGTGATCGAAAATTTCAAAAATCAGCGAAAATCAGCGAATCAGCGAATTTATTTTTTAAATCAGCGTTTTGCTGATAAATCAGCGAAGATGGCAACCCTGTGCTATTGCCTGCAATGGCGACAACTTACTTTTTTAAAATACCTAAAAATCTGTAAATTTATATTAAAACTTGTGTATTCAGGCTTATGGCTTGAGACTTATTGACCCCAGGTAGCGTCGGCTTTTTTCACTGTTAATCAACTTAAAAAAAACAAATAATTTTGCAGGTTCTACCACATTGACACCTGTTTTTGCCCACTGACAGATGATCTCGCTTTGTACTACCCACATGCATTTGACCCAATATCACGGCACAATATGGCTAATGAATTGGAATTAGTGCCAGTAGATGAGCAGGATGCCTGCAGATTTGCCTGCAATGCTGTAGTTGTCGGCAAAACAGTCATTATGCATCAAGGCAAGTGTTTTTTGCTAACTAGTTTGATATAAAACTACTGAGATTACTATATTTTTTTCTCATTAAAGAAGTATGCCCGTGCGTTTCAAAAGGGTAAAACGGAATTTTGCAGCAACATCTCTCTAAGTTTGCAGCGAATTTCTGTTTTTGCTTTTTTCAAATAAATTTTCTGAACTTTTTAAAAAGTAATAACATCGTCATGTAGCCTCGCGATTATAGTTTCTGACAAGGTATAGATCAGTGGAAGATCTCTGCAAAATGTATCCCAAAAAAGTAAAAGTAATTTGGTTCATACTTTTATCTTTTTGTTATAAATTTTATGTAGATCTTACACTGATCTATACCTTGTCAGAAACTAGTATCTTACGGCACTTTTTTTATAGATGCCTTACTAACTCTATTTAAAGACCCCTCTCTAATAGACGGCCCCCTCAACGGACCCTATATCTCAGACCAGAAAAATAATTTTTTGAAATTTGTTTTTTCAATTACCAATTCAATTTTCAATTTCAATTACCACAGCTCGCCTGATTTTACGGAACTTCTGTGCAATGTGTCCAGGGTGACCATCTTGCCGCTTTTTAGTCAACTTGCCGCTTTTTTGACATTTTTGCCGCTTTTTTCGAAATAAAAAAAGCGGCATTTAAAAGAGAATATTAAAAGAGAATATGAACACGATTCTGGCATCTGTTTAATCGTTTTGCTGATGTTTTGGTGCTATTCAAGAGCGAAAACATTGTGGTGCTGCGAAAACTGGTCTTTGCCTTGCTCTCTATCTTTCCTTCGAATGCGTTCTGCGAATCAGTCTTCTCAATCGTGGACAATGTGTGGAGTGATGAAAAGAGTCGTCTTGGAGTGGAAACATTGGATTCCCTTATCTCCGTCAAGTGTAACAGTGATATGAATTGTTCAAGGATGTATGAATTGTTTTTATCTGACAAGCAGTTGTTGAAGCAGGCTCGAGGTGTTGAAAAATATGCCTTCGGTCAATAAAGATGTATGATTGTATATTGTAGTTTTACTTTGTGCTTGAAATAACACATCTAATTTCAAAAATGTGCTGTTTTTAAATAATTTTCGCAATATGCCGCTTTTTTTTTAAATTTACCCTAAATGCCGCTTTTTTAAAGAATTTCGCCGCTTTTTTCGGAATTTGGGTTGGTCACCCTGAATGTGTGCCCCAAAAAGAAACAAATGAAATAGACATTTTTACGTCTTATTTTTTAAAATCTCTATTTAAACACATCATGATCCCATTCGGAATCGTTTTCATGGTGAAAGACTTTTTTATTTTTTCGTGCATTCAGTTATTCTGTATTTTTTTCATTCGTGCGGTTTTTACTAGAACTTCCTGTCTTTATCCGTTTAAGTCTCATGTCTTTCCCCAGTTCATGTCTTTACTACGTTTAGACCAATGGATTGCTTAAAGGATCTGAATCTGCGAGAACTCTTCTAGCTGCTTGACTCCAAAAGTGATGATGAGTTCATTTCTTGTCTGCAAGAATTAGGTCTTCTTCGTTCTACTCGATCGTGTTCGTCTTGTGCAAAGCCACGGTTCCGAATGGGATCATGATGTGTTTAAATAGAGATTTAAAAAAATAAGACGTAAAGTGTCTATTTCATTTGTTTCTTTTTGGGGCACACAATGTACAGAAGTTCCGATTTTACTTTTGAGATTTTGGCTGAGCACCCGAAAAAATCTCAAAATTGACCCGACATTTTTATGGTTGAAAAATATGATGAAAAAATGACCCGCACCCTTTGATTAAGTAAATACAGGGTGTGTCAAAAAAAGCGGACACTTTCGAAAAATGTTGTCAAGGACTCCCGCAAACCGTCTAAACTACAGATTTTTTCGGTGTAAGCAAGGATGTTTAAATAACGGTTGTGAGGCCTGTTTTGAGTCCTCTCATTCTGCCGTAACCCTAGGTCTAGCTCTCTAAGCATGAGATTAACGTGGCTCGCTACAGAGGGCTTACTCACTGCGTGGTTGATTCCTATATGCGTATGCTCGCACTTGAAGCTCACCTTTTGACCTTTCAACTGTCCATCCTGGTTACACCATATTTAATAGGAATTCAACACAACTTTCTAACAAGCTTTTTAGCAAGCAACAATCTGTAGAAAAATTCATAACACAGTTAAAATTAAATGAAAACAAACATTATTTTAAAATGTCCACGTTTTTTTGACACACCCAGGAGGGTAAGTCATGAACTCTGAGGTGAGCTTATATTTTTGGAAACTTTCTGTCTGGTTCTATATAATTCACTGTCCTTTATTTGAGACGCAAAAGTTTCAGAATTTTTCACGTCAAAATCTTCATTTTGAGCGCTTCGCTAGTTCCGAGCGGTGTGCTATATGCATCAGGGTGAACCGCGATCAAAATGCTTTGGTACTACTCCACGCTTAAGCCAAAAAAATATGCTTGGGGGAGCAAGACATTTTTACCTTGACAAGTATAGAGTCAGACTTCCTACATCTATTATGGCTGCTATAATGCTGAAGACAGGTTTTAAAAGTCAAAACGCAATGCCCGAAATCCTGATCACTAAAGGACTTAGACTTCATGCAATAATAATTTGCCACACATAAATCGGCCCTATACGAAAGGAGGACAGTTTTTTTTTGTCTTGGTCCCTCTGTTGATTTTCCTTAACTTTTAGGCTTTGGGCTTAGGACTTTTTAGGACTCGCTTTTTAAAACATGGAGAAGTATTTTTGAGTCCGTCCTAACACACGCTAGCCTACCCTTGACTAAGCAAAAAATCAACAGGGGACTAAAGCAAAAAAGCTGTCCTCCTCTCGTATAGGGCCGATAAATCAAAAATCAATTTCAGGCTCAGAGAATACAGCAAAAATGCTTGAAAAGATCGGCTTCGAAACTCACTTCCTAGACATGTCCGAATTTATAAAAAGTGGTGGATCAGCCAAATGTTGCACATTGAGATTGTAAATTTGCTTTCTATTCAAATAAAAATGTTTTTGTAAATAAACATTTTTCAAGCCATTTTTACTGCTGCTATTTTTTATTTGAAAATTGCTGCTGTTGTAATTTTAAAAAATTGACAAAAGTAATAATTATTTTTTAGTTATTTATTTTTATTATTATTATTATTTGTTATTATTTTAATTAATTTTTAGAATTTACTTTTAATTTTTTATGTTTGTGTTTTGTGTTTCAAACCACTAAAGCTTGCATATAACGGCTCTCTTCAAATCGAATGTAAAAAAAGCATTGGAACTTTTTGAGTTTTCTCCTTCCATTTTCGGATTTTCGAAAAGCCATTAAAAATTTGCTGTTAAAAATTGGCTTTAAAAGAAAAAAACTTAGTGTACAATACCACAAACAGATCATTAACTGTTGTGTCCTCGGTATAAATCGTCTGTTGTCTTACGACGATTTATACATATTGTTGTATTGAACAGTATATAAGGATCGGAACGTCTGTGTTCAGATCAGTCGTTAGTGGAATAAACAAATAAGCTAGTCGTGTGTGTCTCTCTCTCTCGCCTTCTCTCGCTCGCTTGCCCCCTTTCTCTCTCTCTCCTTCCGCTAGGACTCAACAGTAGCGCAGTCAAAATGGATGTCAACGAACTCAAAGCTCTGGTGGCTCAGCAATCAGTTGCAATGGCGCAAATGATGGAAATGTTCCAGCAACAGCTCAATCGTGGTGGTGGTGACAATCTTCAGCCAGCTCCTGCCGCTATCTCAACTCTTCCGCAATTACCAGATATGGAAGTATTCTCCGGTATTCACTTTAATGAGTGAGTAAGAAGATCAACTTAAAGGGAGTAGAAAACGGCTGTTTGGCAAAACTACCCAGCTGAAGCAGTGTAAGGAATAGTGTTTCAAGGCTGAAAAAGAGGCCAGGCACTGGAGGTCAAAGCACACAAAAGTGAAGGAGGAACAAACCAAGTTAGTACAAGGTAGTACAAGGCGACGGGCGTGCCTCTTCAAGTAACCAAAATTAAAAGAAAGAGGTGTAAACGAAAATACAGTGTGGTCCATCCGTAGCGGACGCTTGGTTTCGGCCATAACTTTTTCTTTTAGATATCCGATTTCGATTATCTTTTTTTTTTAAATGCTCGTGACAATGGGGCTAACAATATGACATCAAACTTGCACAATTTTTTGCGGGTCGGCAAATTTTAAAATTCTGAACAATTGCCTTGGTCCCCTGTGAATAAAAGTTGAGTCAATTTGGCAAAAGAAAGTTTGGCGCTAGTGAAGAATAGGGTTCCAAAAATCAGCTTGGTCCCCCCTGTTGTTTTATTTGTAAAAACAACAGGGGGGACCAAGCTGTTTTTTATTAACACGGGAAAGGCCGACCGGGACAACGGTTCACCTGGGGGGTTTTCGACCTGCTGAACACGAATTTCCCACTTTCAGCAATTTTTAGATATCAAAATCTCCTCAAATGACCCCCATTTAGTTTTTGTGTCCCATTTTGGACACCCTTTTTTACTTTCCTATGGATTGTATCATTTTTGTTGGGAGCACACGCTCATCTTATACTCATTAGAAAGCTCTGTTTCTGCACTTTTCAACGCGCCATCATGCGCCACATATAGCTAAATATATGGCCACTAAAATGCAAAAGAAGCCGGGGACAGCGTTTTCAAAAATCGACCTTCCGACGAAAATATGGGTCTATTTTCCACCAGAAATCTGTAACCGTGAAAAGAAGAGCAGATTCGGAATCAGCGCTAAAAACTGCGTCGAATAGTAATTTTTTGCAGCATTTTTGTCTTAGAAAATATCGGGATATTAACGTCTAAACAGCAGGAGAAATATAACAATGAAGTATAATTTATATTTTTTCAATATAATTTATACAAATACATAGCACAACATCAAACGTTAGGCAAAGAACATTCTTGACAAAGAAGATTGTTACGTTTAGAAGCTAGTGTTGGACACACTGTCTTGTCATATGCTTCACATTGATGGCGGGTGTTGACCTTCTGGTTTGTGGGGCACAGCGCACATCTGCCGACGACTTTAGGATCCATGGATTTCGCTTGGCTCCGAGTCAAATGTTGTGTCGCAGGGGGAGCTGACACTTTTCTCGCAGGTGAAGTACTCTTGCAGTCCTTGCAGTAGACTACTTGGTTGGCATCATTGAGGCAAACGTGCCTGCCACATTTCTGAAAAGATTTATTTATTGTAAACGAGATTATTGCTATATAAAACTTGGCAGTCCTTCTCATCCCGACTACGCTCCTTGCATATTGGGCAGCGAGTAGATCTCCTTTGGCTTTCTTTGCAAGATCGGCCTCCATCTTTGCTATCTCGCAGTATTTAGCAGTAAGATAGTTGTCGGAACGGGAACGGAGGTTTATCTGTGGTTCCATCAGCTGCTTGCTTGGACAGGAAGTTCCTCCTCGTTCCCGTGTTTGTTTTAAAAATTAACCTCTCTAATTGGTGCCAATTTATCGCCCTTTTTCCGCTTAAGCTTGCTGTCAAATCGAATTGCGCGGATGAGGATTTTGTACCGATTTCGGGAGTAAGTGAGGTGAGCGATAAGCGAGCCAGACCCAGCAGCAAATATTGAGTCGACAGAAACTCCTTGGGAAACCGCTTATACCAAGGTTCAGCCACAATCCAAAAAGCTATACAATAAAAATTTGAAAAAACCTAAAAAAAGGGCATTATAACATACTGCTTTCATCTCGTTTTCATTTGTAGGATCAAGTGGAAGAGGTTTGCCTGAACCTTCGCGCTCAAACTTCTTTCTTAGAACGTCAAACTCCTCATTGTGAGCTTCACAATACTAAAGAATTGTTTATAATATTTTACTTGAAAATTTAGACTCACATTTTGATAATCCCCACAGAAATAAAACAGCCAAACAGATCTGACTCGGAGTCAGGATTTTTGGGCTCTTCAGGCAAGGGATTGTAGGGTGTAGATGTCTCAACTCTAGGTGGCGGATCGGCTGTCCAGGTTCCTGCTGTCGATTCATATCACTCTCGACGACAGGCGGGTTGCAAGTCCGGCAATGGAGATTCGTCGTCCTCAAAGTCAGAGACATCATCATCATATTCAGCTTCACTTTGCTCATTGTCACTTGAGCCAGAAAACTCAAAATCAGTCATGGCAATTAGCTAAAACAAAAATATACACAAGCCCAAAAAAAATAAAAGTAAATAAAACTAAAATGCGTGGGAAGCAAGTGATTTTTTATCTTATATTATCATCACGAAATCTCTTATCTGCTGTTTAGGCGTTAATATCCCAATATTTTCTAAGACAAAAATGGTGCAAAAAATTACTATTCGACGCAGTTTTTAGCGCTGATTCCGAATCTGCTCTTCTTTTCACGGTTACAGATTTCTGGTGGAAAATAGACCCATATTTTCGTCGGAAGGTCGATTTTTGAAAACGCTGTCCCCGGCTTCTTTTGCATTTTTAGTGGCCATATATTTAGCAATATGTGGCGCGTGATAGCGCGTTGAAAAGCGCAGAAACAGAGCTTTCTAATGAGTATAAGATGAGCGTGTGCTCCCAACAAAAATGATATAATCCATAGGAAAGTAAAAAAGGGTGTCCAAAATGGGACACAAAAACTAAAGGGGGGTCATTTGAGGGGATTTTGATATCTAAAAATTGCTGAAAGTGGGAAATTCGTGTTCAGCAGGTCGAAAACCCCCCAGGTGAACCGTTGTCCCGGTCGGCCTTTCCCGTGTTAAAATTTATAGGACCAAACTAGTTTCTACGAAAAACAAGAGGGTGCACCAAGCTGTTTTTTACGAAAAAACAACAGGGGGGACCAAGCTGATTTTTGGAACCCTATTCTTCACTATAGCCGAAAGTTTGCAAATTGAATTGTTCCAAATAAACTTTCATTCAAACAACACCAAGAAATTATCTCATCTCGACGCTCGCTCCATCAACTTTATTGCACTTGTCCATCCTTCGCCGCTAGTCGTCAATAGCCTTGTCCACCATCGCTTGTGGGAGATCATCGAAGACTCGCGGGATCCTTGATTGAAGATCGTCCAAATCTGTCGGCTGCGTCAGACACACTTTGCTCTTGACCCATCCCCACAGAAAGAAATTGCACGGCGTGAGATCCAGAGAATATGGAGGCCATGGCAAGTTTGAAGATGCACGACCCATCCAACGCCCTGAAAAATGATCAAATTTTTCAAAAAATTTTCCTTTTCCAAAAATTTTAAATTTTTTGAAAACTTGTCCGTAGCCACTCTCCTAAGCATATTGTCTACAACAAATTTGTTGTCATATTGTTGGCGCCATTGTCACGAGCATTAAAAAAAAGATAATAGAAATCGGATATCTAAAAGAAAAAGTTATGTCCAAAACCAAGCGTCCGCTAAGGATGGGCCACCCTGTAAAACTGAGATATTTTTCTTCAATTGCGTTAGTTTTATTTTAAAACTTACAATTAAAATTTTTAATTTTTTAATGTATTAAATAATTTTTAAACTTCTAATACTTCCAATGTAGCCTTTAAAGTGCCATAACTTTTATTTGGGTCATACTTTTTTTGTCTCAGATTTTTTTGTCTTTTTCTTGATAATTTTCTGACTTTTTTTCAAAGTGTTAACACCATCGTGTAGCCCTGCGATTCTAATTTCCAACGAAGTATGATTTTGTGCAGGTTTTATTAAAAATGCACAATAAAAAATTAAAAGTATGGATCAAGTCAAAAAAAAATAATTTGGTTCATACTTTTAATTTTTCGTTTTTTATTTTTAAAAGATCTTGCACGAAATTATACCTAATTAGAAACTAGAATCTCACGGCTACACAATGGTATTATCACTTTGAAAAAAAGAAAATAAGAAAATCATAATTTTGAAGAAAGAAAGTCAAAAAAAAATCCGGGACAAAAAGAAGTAAATTTGGGATAAAAAAAGTATAACCCGTTTTATTTTAAAAACTTTTTAAACTGGTGAGTCAAAAGTTTGGAATAGACTGGGTTACAAAGAAATTTCAAAAAATAGGTTTTGTAGCTGTGTTCATTCTTTCGTGTGTGCTCTGTTATACGGGCAGCTTCTAATAGACGCGCTCACTTTAATAAACGGGTGTGTCCCAAGGAGTGCTCAAAAATAGACGGTCACGCTTTAATAAACGGGAACGTCCTAGAGGTGGTCAAAAAATAAACGGGCACCTCATTAAACCACGCGAACAAGGATCTACGGACGCACTTGTCTATTAACCACTTAAATGTTTAGCTCTTTTAATACTGCCATAGTCTTTACCCGCTTTTGTGCATCGAATATATTCACATTAAAAGCCTTCTTCTTTCCTTCGGGCACCCTCTCATAGACGGGCACCCTCTCATAGACGGGCACCCTCTCATAGACGAGCACCCTCTCATAGACGGGCACCTCTCATAGACGGGCACCCTCTCATAGACGGGCACCCTCTCATAGACGGGCACCCTCTCATAGACGAGCACCCTCTCATAGACGGGCACCCTCTCATAGACGGGCACCCTCTCATAGACGAGCACCCTCTCATAGACGGGCACCCTCTCATAGACAGGCACCCTCTCATAGACGAGCACCCTCTCATAGACGGGCACCCTCTCATAGACGGGCACCCTCTCATAGACGGGCACCCTCTCATAGACGGGCACCCTCTCATAGACGAGCACCCTCTCATAGACGGGCACCCTCTCATAGACGGGCACCCTCTCATAGACGAGCACCCTCTCATAGACGGGCACCCTCTCATAGACGGGCACCCTCTCATAGACGGGCACCTCTCATAGACAGGCACCCTCTCATAGACGAGCACCCTCTCATAGACGGGCACCCTCATAGACGGGCACCCTCTCATAGACGGGCACCCTCTCATAGACGGGCACCCTCTCATAGACGGGCACCCTCTCATAGACGGGCACCCTCTCATAGACGGGCACCCTCTCATAGACGGGCACCCTCTCATAGACGGGCACCCTCTCATAGACGGGCACCCTCTCATAGACGGGCACCCTCTCATAGACGGGCACCCTCTCATAGACGGGCACCCTCTCATAGACGGGCACCCTCTCATAGACGGGCACCTCTCATAGACGGGCACCCTCTCATAGACGGGCACCCTCTCATAGACGGGCACCCTCTCATAGACGGGCACCTCTCATAGACGGGCACCCTCTCATAGACGGGCACCCTCTCATAGACGGGCACCCTCTCATAGACGGGCACCCTCTCACTCTACTATTTCGAGTTGTTTCGAACGACTCAGAAGAGTACACTTCCAGACGAAAGAGAAATGTCCCCCACCAATCGATATTTCGACCATGTTTTCCAATGATCAAAAGTTTTATTGATTATTAGGCGTTACCAAGCCTTACTAGCATTATGTTTAATCGCAGTTTAAGAGTTCCAAAGTCCATTCCAAACTTTTGATTAATTAGTTTATCATTGCCATTTTTTTCTAATAAAACATTCAGTTCTTGTAAACACACAAAGATTTGGTGTAGACTTTGAACTTTCTGCCTAATCATAAACTATACAAACAAATCGATGCACGCTCATACACACCTTATCGGCTACAATACACCGACTTTTTCAAATTTTTTATTTTATAATGAGAATTTTGGATACACCACTGAATAATTTCGGTTTCCGGACGCAACTCAAAATACCTGAAAATAATATTTTTTCAACGTCTTATCACTGAAAACATGCTTAAAACGTGTTTTTAGATTGCACTCGACTATTTTCGTGGAAAAAAATTTTCTACCAAAATTTTACGATTTTTGAAAATTATACCAAAATTTTTTTGAATACTCATTTTCTAATTTTCACGACTTGATTGACTGTTTTTTTTTAATTTTTAAGCTAAGATTGTTCGCTTTGATTGTTACAGAAAAACTTATTTTTTTTATTAATTTTGTGATTCGAAAGGAACTGGGCATAAAATTTGAGAATTTGTGAATTTTCAAAAGAAACCGTAAATTTGCAAATTTTGACCACACTAGCGAATAACCTCCCCCCCCTTTTTTTCAAAATTGCTGTAACTACCCTTTTCAAGCTCAGGCACAGGAGTAAGCCAGCTCATAAAAAATGCCTTACGCACTATTTGGGGCTCTTGGACATTACTTCTTACAATGGTTTTGTGAGGAAATGGGGGAAGGGGTGGTTTGGGGAGTGGTCAAACATTATTATAATGCTCTATTTTCCAAGCCTAAGTTTATATGAATTGAGTAGATTTTATAATTTTTATAAATTTCTCAAGTTTTGCAGAATTTAGAATTAATAAAAAAAAGTATACCCCCTTAATGAACTTTAACAAAAAGAGTAAAATTGCTACAAAAAAGTTGAACAAAGACTTTTATTGGTTGGAATTTTTTTACTCATCAATAAACTAATAATAAGAAAATTTGGTAGTAATATTTATAGTAAATAGGCTTGGTCAGTTTTGGTGCAATTTCAGGGCTCTGTATTTGGAGAGGACGTTTTTTTGCCTTGATGCCGCTGTTGTTTTTTGTAATTTTTTAGGCTTGGGGCTTAGGCAAGGGTAGGCTAGTGTATTTTAAGACGGACTCAAATATATATGTTAGACTCATGTTTGAGTCCGTCCAAAGATACGCTGGCCTACCCCTGCCTTAGCCAAAAAAAATTACAAAAAAAACAACAGGTGCACCAACACAAAAAAGCGTCTTTTCTTAGTACAGGGTCGATTTTAGTCTTCTTTTAAATTTGTTGGTCTGGCAAGCCCTAGTTCTAACCATATTTTGATCATATGTTAAAACTTCAAAAGGTTTTTTAATATTCACTAAGCAGCAGAAGGAATTAGCAATTTTTTCAAACAGTAAATGTTTTTTATCACTCTTTTTACCCTGTACATTCTAATTAGTTAAAACCTAATTTTAATCAAAAAAAAAATACTAAATAGAGATAAATAATCTGCTGCCTATTTTTATATATTTCTTTTATAGTATTTGCTCTCTCCTCAGTCGTTTTTTAGCTCCCTTTCTTCTCTGGCCAATCGATAAGCAGCCACAGCTGAGAACTAAAAAATTGCTGTCTGTAAAACTAAGCAGTCGTTGGACAATTTATGCTGCATTCAGACATTTTTTGGACCTTGCGACCAGACTTATTTCTTTTTGATGACATTTTTTATCCTTGAACACAATTTTTTTCACGACGTTTTCTTCAAAATGTTTGGAACTTTCTCTTTGCAATTTATTTGTAAATTCAATGTCATTTTTGTCTGCTGCTATTAGGTATCGTGACTGAAAGTAAGAAAATGATTTTTGCGCTGAAAAACATCGTTTGAATTTTGTTGCAAAATTCTTAGACTTAAGCTAGGCATGTGCACAGGTGGGCCGGTTTGAAAACCTCCACTGGCCGGGTCGAAAAAGTCACGGGCCGGCCCGAAAAAACTTGAAAAGCTGGTTGACTATGTATTATTTGTTAACTATGTAAAATTGGTTGACTATGTGAAATTGGCTAACTATTTAAAATTCGTTAACTATAAAAATTATATTAACTATGAAAGTTTCGTTAACTATACTTGAAAAGTTGGTTGACTATGTATTATTTGTTAACTATGTAAAATTGGTTGACTATGTGAAATTGGCTAACTATTTAAAATTCGTTAACTATAAAAATTATATTAACTATGAAAGTTTCGTTAACTATACTTGAAAAGTTGGTTGACTATGTATTATTTGTTAACTATGTAAAATTGGTTGACTATGTGAAATTGGCTAACTATTTAAAATTCGTTAACTATAAAAATTATATTAACTATGAAAGTTTCGTTAACTATACTTGAAAAGTTGGTTGACTATGTATTATTTGTTAACTATGTAAAATTGGTTGACTATGTGAAATTGGCTAACTATTTAAAATTCGTTAACTATAAAAATTATATTAACTATGAAAGTTTCGTTAACTATACTTGAAAAGTTGGTTGACTATGTATTATTTGTTAACTATGTAAAATTGGTTGACTATGTGAAATTGGCTAACTATTCAAAATTCGTTAACTATAAAAATTATATTAACTATGAAAGTTTCGTTAACTATACTTGAAAAGTTGGTTGACTATGTATTATTTGTTAACTATGTAAAATTGGTTGACTATGTGAAATTGGCTAACTATTTAAAATTCGTTAACTATAAAAATTATATTAACTATGAAAGTTTCGTTAACTATACTTGAAAAGTTGGTCGACTATGTATTATTTGTTAACTATGTAAAATTGGTTGACTATGTGAAATTGGCTAACTATTTAAAATTCGTTAACTGTAAAAATTATATTAACTATGAAAGTTTCGTTAACTATACTTGAAAAGTTGGTCGACTATGTATTATTTGTTAACTATGTAAAATTGGTTGACTATGTGAAATTGGCTAACTATTTAAAATTCGTTAACTGTAAAAATTATATTAACTATGAAAATTTCGTTAACTATGTGAAATGTGTTAACTATGTGAAATGTGTTAACTATGTGAAATGTGTTAACTATGTGAAAATGGTTGAGTATGTAAAATTCGTTAACTATAAAAATTATATTAACTATGAAAGTTTTGTTAACTATACTTGAAAAGTTGGTTGACTATGTATTATTTGTTAACTATGTAAAATTGGTTGACTATGTGAAATTGGCTAACTATTTAAAATTCGTTAACTATAAAAATTATATTAACTATGAAAGTTTCGTTAACTATACTTGAAAAGTTGGTCGACTATGTATTATTTGTTAACTATGTAAAATTGGTTGACTATGTGAAATTGGCTAACTATTTAAAATTCGTTAACTATAAAAATTATATTAACTATGAAAGTTTCGTTAACTATACTTGAAAAGTTGGTCGACTATGTATTATTTGTTAACTATGTAAAATTGGTTGACTATGTGAAATTGGCTAACTATTTAAAATTCGTTAACTATAAAAATTATATTAACTATGAAAATTTCGTTAACTATGTGAAATGTGTTAACTATGTGAAATGTGTTAACTATGTGAAATGTGTTAACTATGTGAAAATGGTTGAGTATGTAAAATTCGTTGACTATTAAAGATTAGGTCCGGGGCGAAGATATTTTTACTCGGGCCGGGCCGCCAAAAGTAAGACCCGTGCACATACCTGGCTTAAGCTTTTTTTGAATGATCTCTGTCTTTTTTCTCTACATTTATGTCTACTTTTTGTCGGTTGTCAATCATTCTACAGTTATGAACATAAATTTTATCTACAAATTTGCAAAATCTAATTTCAATTCACAGCTTTTTGTGCTGGCAAAGAAATTCTCTTAACTGTTGATTTTGGTCAATTACATAAATAGCTCAAAATATCTGTCATACTCAGGGCTCCGAAACGTCCTTTATTTAAAGATTTGTCTGTTATTTGATACCCAAAATCTAGATAATTTTTGAACTTTTAAGTCAAAATTTTTATTTTTGGTACTTAAAACTAAGCAAGCACTGGATAAATTTTTTGACCAAATGTCCTTTAATTTTAAATGAGTTCGGAGCCTTGGTCATACTCAATTTGATTGCTAAAATGTTAAAAGGTTTACCAATCGAAGTTTTCCTTTCCCCACTGCTTGAAAGTTTTTTTAGGCTTTTAAATCAGGGCTCCGAAACGTCCTTTATAGAACAATTTGGTAGCTGTTGCGTTGGCACCACCAGCCGACCACCTCACTTGAAAATTGAAGCACTTTTTTCAACTAAATTAAGATACTTTAAAGCCGAAATGAGGCATTTCTTAAGATTTTTCATATTTTCCCAAATCATGAATATACTAAAAATTATCCAAAAAATCAGGAAAACATACGTAAAAACACATTCAAAAAACGGAAATTCTTTTATCACAACTTTACTTCGCAGATTTGCCAGAAAGACCTGTTCTCTATTTTCAATCTTTTATAATAGTCATTTGGCGCTAGCAATGGAGTAGCCCACTAAGGGGAAAGCATTTTGTTGGCGATCTACAACTGTCCTTTTTGTCGTGTATTGTAAGCAATGCTGCACATTTTCAGCATTGATAGTTATCTTTTTTATTGATTTTGTAATTTTACTGCTTAACTTTTGAGATTTTTATCATGGTTCTCAAAACCTATAAAATGCCAAAATCTATATAAAATCTTAGTCTGAGTTAACTATTCAAATCTATACAAAATTTGTCTAGAAATTTTGTATAGGTTTGTATAGATAGCTAATGCCAAATTTTTTATAAATTTTGGTATTTTGTATATTTTGAGAAGCATGATTTTTATTGCTTGAATTTTGAATGTAGCAGGCATGTTAGAGTGCACAGAGTGTACTAACCATTCTAGCCCTGCTGTATTTGCTTCTTTGGAAGAACTAGAAATTCATCTAACCAGTGACCACTTCAAACTGCACATCTATGAATGTAGCTACTGCCCCTACGCTAAATTTCCCACAGAAACCACGCTGGTGGACCACTATAACAATATTCACAAAATCACTTCCAACATACAGGTAGACTAGATTTTAATATAGAAGCAGGCGCGGGATCTAAAATTTCGGGCAAGTGTCCCATGTAAATTTACAATAGAATATTAATTAAAGCCAAAAATAATTTTTTTTTAATAAATGAGTGCTTGAAGAAATCGGCACTTATTTAGTCGGACTTTTTTCATAATTTATCGTAAATAATGTTTAATCATCTATTAACTAACATTGGAGCACATAAACCTAAGCTCTGAGCTCCCTCCAGTCAAATCAGCTCATAAGACCAGGGCAATTTTTCTGTAATTTTTTTTACGCCAACATTTATATTATGTACCCTAAAAACGACTAAAAAGTTGTTTTCTGACGCTTTCTAAACAAAAAGCTGATTTTTTAGAAAACAAATTGACCGAAATTTGATCAATAAAAGGTGGTATGCCTGGAAAAAGTCAAGGAAAAAAGTCAAATATTTATGGTTAATTTGTTTTCTTTTCAAAATCAACAGTAATCAATCAAAATAGTAAACAGCTTTTTTTTGTTAAATTACCTAAAAACGTTTAAACGTGTTTGACGATAACTATAAAATACGGCTCTAACTAATTTGCTGAGATAATTTTGGGTTGTTTGGACAGAGCTATGGTTAGTCTTTTTGGCTCTATTCCAAAATAGGGTGTTTTTCGCCAATGTCCCCTTTTGGTTTTTTAAGACTTTTAAGCTTTAGGTTTAGGCAAGGGTAGGCCAGCGTATGTTAGGACGAACTTAAACATATCTTAGACTCATGTTTGCCCAAGATTAAGTCAAAAAAATCAGAATAAAACAACAACAGGCGGTACCAAAGCAAAAAACCCCCTATTGTGGAATAGGGCCGTCTTTTTTAACAAGCCGGCCAGGACCACTAAAACTTGGCCCATTTATATGAATCTGCTAACTTTGTGGCGGTATAATTTTTAACACGAGATGGCCGGACTGTAAGACCGGCTGATTCTGCTGCAGCACTTATATGTCATTTGAAAGTTCTTTTAATACCCTTCAAAATGGTCAAAAGATCAAAAAAGAGGGCCAGTTATGGCCGTTTAAATTTTAAGCAAGTATTCTAAAATGACAATTTTCAAAAAATCAAAATTAAATAAATCCAAAAAAAGTAAGTCGGATTCTACATTGAATTCTGCAGTGAGGCCTTCCTAAGTTAAAACTTAGAGTTTGTTTTTCAGTATCGTTCTGCTCGAAAATATCTTCAAGGATATTTATTTCAGATCTGAACTCTCATATCTTTATTTTCAGGTCAAATACAGCCTCGACCCCAACTCTATAAAAACTCGTCGACGTATCCGCCACATTCTCAATTGTTCAGCCATCCTTGTCAAGCAAGAGGGCGCCTCATACTCGCATGTGTCCTACCCTTCAGAGTCCAACCAAGGACCTGACCTCATAGTGGATGAAACCAATATTGAGCAGGATGAGGTTATCTGGTTGGAGGAAGAACCTCGAAAAAACATCAAGCTGGAAAAAGATCTGATCCAACCAATCCAATCTACCATCCAAGATGTATTCAGTCAAAATAGAGCTGACTCTCAGCTCTCTACAGCAAATACTGCTTATTCCGAGATGCAGGAGTTGGGCTCAGAACTGCTGGAATCTATGTCACAGACCAGCTCTTCCACACATAGTATTCCTGCCAGCTCGACTAGTTGGGATTTGCCAGCTCCTTCTATGATGGCTCCAGTAAATGCTGATGTCCATTGCTCACAACAGACCAAACAGAATGTAAGTTATGATTATAATTAATTATAATTTCAAAAGAAGATGCCACTTTTGCCCTCCTTAATTTTGGTCATCTCTATATAGTATTTGGCATGTGTCCGTCCTACTTTTTAATGGACATTTTGACCACATTCAGGCCATTTTTGCTTATTTTTCCGATTATTTTCGGCAATGTCTCGACGGAACCCCAAACTTCAGACAATTCAGCGTCTTTTTATGCCGAGACCCAGGAAAATGTCTTCGAAAAAGAAAAACTTTTGTGGTCCCTCAAAATTGGAGTTGGAGGATTTTGGGGTAGGCCTGGAGGATGGTTTTTCTGCTTCCAACGATGGCCATTTTTGCGATGTCTCGAAAAGAACGTAGACGTAGATAGACGCGTAGTTTTTCACGATGAATGCACTATCGAAATTTCGAAATACTATAGAGGCGCCGATAGGCGCCTGTGGTCCCTTGTAACTTTTATGTTTGAAATGGTTTTTAAATCATAGGCAACATTTTTAAAAAATTGCTCTTGGTCGTCTAACAAGTCGTCATTTAAAAAAATAATTATTTGACAAAATATACCAAAAAGGGAGTAGGGCAAAGTTTAAAATAAAAAAGTTTGAAATTTTTGTAATTTTTGTATTTTTGAAAATTTCCTATTAGACGGGCACTGTCTATTAGACGGGCACTCTCTATTAGACGGGCACTCTCTATTAGACGGGCACTCTATTAGACGGGCACTCTCTATTAGACGGGCACTCTCTATTAGACGGGCACTCTCTATTAGACGGGCACTCTCTATTAGACGGGCACTCTCTATTAGACGGGCACTCTCTATTAGACGGGCACTCTCTATTAGACGGGCACTCTCTATTAGACGGGCACTCTCTATTAGACGGGCACTCTCTATTAGACGGGCACTCTCTATTAGACGGGCACTCTCTATTAGACGGGCACTCTCTATTAGACGGGCACTCTCTATTAGACGGCACTCTCTATTAGACGGGCACTCTCTATTAGACGGGCACTCTCTATTAGACGGGCACTCTCTATTAGACGGGCACTCTCTATTAGACGGGCACTCTCTATTAGACGGGCACTCTCTATTAGACGGGCACTCTCTATTAGACGGGCACTCTCTATTAGACGGGCACTCTCTATTAGACGGGCACTCTCTATTAGACGGGCACTCTCTATTAGACGGGCACTCTCTATTAGACGGGCACTCTCTATTAGACGGGCATGCCCGTCTAATAGAGAGAATACAGTAGCTAAAGTTCAGGGGAACGAAAATTTAGCTTTTATATCTGGAGCCTCGGTTGTAACTTATTTTTAAATCATGTGTAAATTTCTCCTAAGTAATTTATCTATCCAAAATCGGAACTTCTTCGGAAAGGAGACCACATTTTTGAAATCAAAATATGTCATTCTTTTTTTCGTCATTTTTGGTCGACATCCATTTTCTTCTCACCGCATAGGGTTATCATGCCAATGTTCTTGTTCTTTCCGATTTTGATGCATGAGTATAGGTCTTCAGTTTGTGCTGATGTTTTCTTCTATTGTCTGTGGAGTCATATTTGTGAAGTGCTCGTGTGTGTTAACGGTGAAATAAGTATTCGCCAAGTGTTCGATTGTGTGTGGGAATACGATGTGTTCGAATAATAAAGATTTGTGTATCACTAGAATTTTCACAAAAAAATGTGGCCCACTTTCCGAATAAGTTCCCTAAAACGATGAAAACATTGTTTTCTGACACTTTCTCACAAAGAATTTTGATTTTTTGAAGAAAAAAAAAACATTTTTGACTAAAATCTTTTTGCCTTGGAGGACCGAAACAAATCAGGGTTTTTGGTCTAATATTTTCTTCGAAAAATTGATTTTTGGAAAGTGTCAGATAACAACTTTTAGCTAAAGTACAGAATCCCTACGTGACCCAAAATTGCCCAAAATCATCTTTTTCCAACGTTTAAGCGTGTGATTCATGCTTAAATCGTGTTTTTAGGTTGCTTTCGACACTTTTTGATGAAAATTTTTTTGACCAAAATTCGACTTTTTGCCTTGGTCCCCCAAGGCAAGAAAGGGTACGTGGATTCGTTTAAAAAAGGTGAAATTCGAACATAGTTTTGTAAACTGGGCCTACCGCGTGAAGAAACTGTGGTGTGCATGCTTTTTTATGCATCCAGAGTCACTTTCGAGTGCTTTATGTCTCAGGCACGTGTGCGTCTCAACTCCAATCCCCCAAGCCCCCGAAGGTGGCTTGAGGGGTTGGAGTTATTTTGGGGCCTAACACATAACTGAGAAGTAATTCCGAGCAAGACTCTTGATCAAAAAAGCATATAGAGACTTTTTTTTTGCCAAGCTTTAGTGACAAAAACGGGGTAGTATACCATTGTACACGGTGGTTTAATTCTTTCAGGGTATTTAGACACCCTTTTAGGTTGGCTTACCTTGGTCCCACAAGGCAGAATGTCAAATTTTGTCAACATTTTTTTTATCAAACAGTGTCGACCGCCGCCTAAAAACATGTTTTAAGCATGAATCAGGTGCTAAAACGTCAATAAAAGATGACCATGGGCGATTGGATTCTGTACTCCAGCCGAACTCTTTTTTCGTTGAGTCACTTAGGTTTAGGACGTTTAAACATGATTTCAGAAAAATTATGAAATGCGTCCTCAGGACTAACTGCTCAGCTGTTCGTCATCAATGCTTGGAAAAAGCGGAAAAAATTTCACTTGAAAAATTCGAAGGACTTAACCCACTAACTTACCAACAAAAACCATTATCACATTTTTATACAAACAATATTTTCAGTTTATCCCAGTGCCTAGTACTCAAGCCATAAATCGCAGAAAGCAAGAGAAAATAAGTGAGGCTGGTCGTGCAACCACAGCTAGGCTAATTTCTTGTTTAGAAAGGACCCCAACCAAAAACACCAACTTGTGCATCACGGTTAACTTTGAAATTAAAAACTTTTACAAATTCAGTAACTTTCTAATTTACGTTGAGATTGAGAAGAGTCCAGGGAGCAACAACAGAAAAAGAGCTTACTCCATTTGCTCGCCCTCAACGGAGGATGATCCATGGCTAGTTATGGCCACCACTCCTGACCCCAGGAGAAGTGAAAGGGTCAGTTTTGGAGAAAATTTTGGATAAAAGTTAAAAAAAAGTTAGGTAACAGATTATGGGTAATGGATGATGTCTTAAAGATCACCATAGGCCCTTGGGTTTTGGAGTTTTCAGGTGTCTTCTGAATCTGATATTGATGATCGCCGATTTATAGACGCCATTTAACAGAATAACTTTTAAAATTTGTATTATTTCGACCAAATATTTGTTTTATTCGATAGAGGAGATAATAGGCAAGAAAAACAATTAGCAAAAAATGGCGCTAGTATAGAATTAGACACAAATCACTCGAAAGTGACTCTGGATGCATGGAGAGGGGCTTGGAGTTGGGATGCGCGCACCCACATACCTTAGACACAAATCACTCGAAAGTGACTCTGGATGCATGGAGAGGGGCTTGGAGTTGGGATGCGCGCACCCACATACCTTAGACACAAATCACTCGAAAGTGACTCTGGATGCATAAAAAAGCATACCAGAGTTTCTTTATGCGATAGGTCCCAGTTATCAAAACTATGCTCAAATTCTGTCTTTTAGGGTATCCAGGCACCCTTTCAGGTGGGTTTACCACGTACCCCGAGGCAAAAATTCAAAATTTTAATGAAAATTTTTTTTGGAAAAATGGTTATCGGCGCCCTAAAAACATGTTTTTCACATGTTTTGACCATTGAAACGTCGAAAAAAGTAGTTAAAAGTTGATTTGAAGCAAAACAAAGTTTTTGATATTTTTATTTGATACAAAGAAAAATCTTTTTATAGAGAAGTGTGCAACCAGAACATTATGTTGCAAGAGACAAAGATGTCAGAAAGAGAAAGACAGTCCCGATCAACGCCAACAAAAAAACCTTCTGCACCTCTGCGAAAAAAAGAGGCAGACCGAAGGGCTCCAAAAGTCGCAAAGCTACTGCCAACACTGCCTCCACCCCTGCCGATTATACCACTCCGGTTGAAAATTCTCCGGCTTCTACTAGTAAGAAAAGGAAAAAAGCGGTGTCAGCCAGAGACAAAGGCCTGCCGCCACGGCCAATTTCAGCATTTTTCCACTTCAACGTTGACTACAGAAGAATAATACAAGAAAAATCTTTGGCTCAGGGAGTGCCATTCAAAGTGTGGGTTTTTGTAAGGCTACAACTTTCCTAGAAAAATAAAAAATAGTAATATTCCTAAAGAAAATTTTATTTTCTCAATATTTTGGGGTAAGTTACAAAAATTCCTCAACCCATTATTCCCCACTGGTACCTCTAAGGTACCGAAAACTCCCTGCGTCTACCCTTTGAAAATTTTGAATTTTTTTAAATTTTTTTGTTTTAAAACAGTTTCTTAAGCGTATTTTAATGTGAAAAACACGAATTTGTTATTATTATGGCCGGTTAGATAAAGAAAAACCAAAAAGCTCGATACCTCTTTTTCTTTTGAGTTTTTTGGTTTTCGTCTTTTTCTTTTTATTTTGCTTTTTTGATTATATACAATATAAATGAAAATTTCGAATTTTTTTCTTAAAAAATTGTTTTTCAGACTTAACCGGCCAAAATAACAGTGAAGTTGTGTGATTCAGGTGTTTTGTTGCATTAAAAATTTTCCGCCAAAATTAGTCAAAATCCACCGAAACTTGGAGAATGATGGGTTAAATATTTCTCAAACAACTGCTTTATGAATATTTTTAGTTCACCTGTAATACCGTATTTTCTCTAATAGACGGGTAGTCTCTATTAGAAGGGTAGTCTCTAATAGACGGGTACCCCTCGAGGGGGGTCGAAAAATAGACGGGTAGTCTCTATTAGACGGGTAGTCTCTAATAGACGGGTACCCCCACAAAGTGTGTTGGAATTTGAAAAAAATCTGTTTAAATTAGCGCGCTTTTTATTGTTTTATTTTTAAAAAGTGACAAAATCAGTCATGTATAATCGTAGAAGCACTTCTTTATTTTTATTTTTATTTTCTCGTCTTTTGTAACTGAATTGAATTTCAGTTGAAGCGATGAGCAACTCAAGCGATGATCAGATCTCGGGCAACCTGAATGGTGGACAGCATCCTCTGAAATTAATTGAAGGAGATCAACAATCTGTGAGCGACCTGCAAGGTGGGCACTCTGAAATCGAGTCGAATGATGGAAGTCAGCTTTCTAAATCCCGCAAACGCAAAGCCTACACAACGAAGACAAAGCTTGACGCCGTAGAATACAGCAAAAAGCACAGCAAGATTTCGGCAAGTTGCAAATTCAACGTCAGCCAGTCGAGGATTCAAGAATGGGTCAAGCAAGAACAAGAACTTCGCGAGCAAAGGCAAGATATGTAGCATTATTATAGATTTCATATTTAGTTTTAGCAACACTGCAAAAAGACTGCCAGGACTGAAGCTGGACTGAAAAAAAAATTTGGTTGAAAAATAGACGGGTAGTCTCTATTAGACGGGTAGTTTCTAATTGACGGGTACCCCTCGAGGGGGGTTGAAAAATAGACGGGTATACCGTCTATTAGAGAAAATACGGTATACTAAAAATCTTTAATTTTTTTCAAAAATCGCTGAAAACAATTAAAATATCTCTCAAACGACTTTTTTTTAATTTTTTTTATTCCTCTCGCCAATACTTTGATCTTTTTACAATGGCCCAAAATAACCTGCTAAGCTATCTTAGTAAGTTAAAGAAGCATTTCTAAACCTACAAGAAAAAAAAAGCTGAAATTTAGTCAGAAAAATACTTTAAAAAGGGCATCTACCTTCAAAAAGTGAAAGGCAATTTTTTGACAAAATTTAACATTTTTAGTTTATAAAGGTTTTATAAGTGCTTTTTTATTGGAGCTTTGAAAAGGGCTTGAAGGCAGCGGACACTTTTCGTGAAATCAACCATGTCTTTGGAGAAGTAACAATAGACAAAAAGACTGTTGAGGAATGGTTTGCTCGCTTCAAATGCGGTGACTTATGTCTTGAAGATAAGCCAGGAAGAGGACGCCCATCCGCAGTTCTTGAAGTAGACGGTAACCATGCTCCGGAATGATATCATCAATATCGATTATATGTTGAATATGTGTGTACTTGAATGAAAATGTATGAAATAAAGTCTGCGCGGATTACTACGCATCAACCCAATAGCTAAGGAGGTTGTTTTATGTCATTTTTCAAAAAATCAAAGTACAGGGTGTATCAAAAAATCTGATGCACTTTAAATGGCCATGATTTTTTCAAAAGCCGAATTTCGATTTCGATTCAATTTGTTTGGTATTTAATGTCAAAAACACGAAGTTTTGATTGGTCCCCCAGTGGTTCGGGTCCAGTGTTATTTTGATATCAGAAAATATGATATAGAACTGATATGATATTGATATGATACTAATATCATATGATCTGATGAAAGACACACATCACTATCACATCACATTTGGAAAAACTTTTTCATATCACATCTATATCATATCACCCTAAAATTTTTCAATGATCATCACATCAATATCACATCAAGCAAAATATCAATTCCTGAATTCCCGCCAAAATTTTGCATGGGTAGTGTTACCTCAATTCTAAGTGACTCCCCCTTGTTCCCACAATCGATAAAGACTCTTATTCCTCTTATTCATATTGTCATTTCACCTTTTTATGACCAGGTCCTGAAAACAGGAATATTGGTTCATCATCAGCATCACATCAGCCGGAAATTTTCCAATTATTATCACATCAATATTATATCAGTAAGAAAAATTTACTCTGCATCACATCAATATCATCAGATCTTCGGAATGAAAAAATTTATGGCCTTTTAAAAGAGTATCGCATTTTGACACACACTGTATAAGGCGAAGGAACTAAAAAGATGCCCTTTTTAGGACAAAACTTTTTGGTTCTTATGGGTTACCTGTCCACATTTCAAAAATTAGTCCACATACCGTATTATCTCTAATAAGCGCCCCCTCTCTAATAAGCGCCCCCTCTACTTTGAGGGTCTGTATCTCGGGGCAGAGCAAATATTTTGTAAAGCCGTTTTTTTCTGCATTTTCTTAACTCCTACGAGCTCTACCGGTTCCACTTTTTAGATTTCGAATGTGCACCCAAAAATCTCGAGATCGAAACAAAATTTTTCTGATTTTCGGAGGGTTGAAAAATAAGCGCCTCGGGGCGCTTATTAGAGATAATACGGTAATTTTTTATACCTAATTCTACACGAGAAAGATCCCAGTTATTGAGTATGTTTGGCCGCTTCGCGGCCGAAGGCCCAACTTGCTTCTCATTGCAAGGAATCACCGAAAAACTTTATTGTCAAAGAAAAAAGTTGTCACCGAAAGACTCTTTCTTGACACCGAAGATCTTTTTCTTGTCATCGATTTCTTAAAATTACAGGGGGGCCAAGCACTTTTCCATTTTTTTTCGTTAATGGTTTAACATGGTCTTTCTATCATCTTTTAAACCTTTTGAGCTAAAAATGTATTTGCAAAAAAATAGCTTAGCGGACCAAGGTCACATTTTGGGTCTTGGGTTACCTCAATCTTCTAAAGCAAAATTTAGCTTAAAATGCTCAAAAAATGGTAGAAACACCGTTAAAAAGTATTAGACCATTATCGAAAAAAATTTGAAAAGTGCTTGGCCTCCCTCCTGTGGTTTTAAGGAATCGGTGACAAGAAAAAAAATTCGGTGAAAAGAAAGAGTCTTTCGGTGACAACTTTTTTCAGTGACAATAAAAAGTTTCCCTTTTTATCGGCAATGCACAAATCAAACAAAAATCTTTAAAAAAAATAACACATTATTATTTTTTAAATATTTTTCTGCAAAATTCTTATATACTTTTTCAGTTTTTCACTAGTTTTTTTTCTAGCGTTGCTAAACAGCTGTGGGAAGAATTAGAAGACAAAAGCCGGTGGAAAAACATGGAGACAGAAGACAACGCTCGCTACAAAGCAGCTATATTAGCAAAGAAGATTTAATAATAGAGTTACAAAGCTTAATTGTCCAGCTAGTTCAGTTTGTACTTTGCCTTTACCAATCTACACCTATTTGGCTTTTTTGCAAGCCCAATCATTACAAAACTCGTATATTAGGTTGTTCGGAAAATCATGAGAAAAACCACGTTTGATTTTTTTTTAATTTTTGAATGATTTTTTTCATGCATTATCATTTTTTGAGTACGTTAAAACATTTTAGCAACAATTACAGTAGAGTACTCATTTTTTTGCGCTACTTTGTTGGGTAAGAACTTATAACGCTGTTTTAGATGACGCAGCAAACACATTTTTTGAGTGGGAAAGAATATGAAACAGAAGAAGCAGTCTTGAAGATTTTAATGGAAAACCTGTCACGTTTTTTGTCAAGGGTATTGGAAGATTGCTTCGATGGGAAAAAGTTGTTGAATATGATGGAGATTATTTTGTTGAGTGAATATTTGTTGGCTTGGACTCTGTCATTTATCGTTGTAATGGTTACTAAAATGTTTCAACGAATCAAAAAATGATAATGCATGAAAAAAATCATTCAAAAATTTCCAAAAAAAAATCACGTGGTTTTTCTCATGATTTTCCGAACAACCTAATACAATATCTATCTTGCAATAAAAACATTTATTTTTAAATTGTATTTCAAAGATTATAATTTTCGCTACAAAAAATGGTGTAACGCTAACTGCCTTCCAGTAACGAAAATCTGGCGTGGGCTTGAATCATTAAAAAATGGATATTATTTGTAATATTCGGCCAAAAATTGACCCTTTGTCAACTTTAAAATATTATTATAGGTAACCAGAGGCACCTACATGACCACCAGAGTATCCTATTTCGTTTAACATACAACATGAATAGGGTTGACTATATAGCAAGAGTTGACTGTATAGCGAGGGTTGAATGTAGAGCAAGAGTTGACTGTATAGCGAGGGTTGAATGTAGAGCAAGAGTTGACTGTATAGCGAGGGTTGAATGTAGAGCAAGAGATGACTGTATAGCGAGGGTTGACTGTAGAGCAAGGGTTGAATGTAGAGCAAGAGTTGACTGTATAGCGAGGGTTGAATGTAGAGCAAGAGTTGACTGTATAGCGAGGGTTGAATGTAGAGCAAGAGTTGACTGTATAGCGAGGGTTGAATGTAGAGCAAGAGTTGACTGTATAGCGAGGGTTGAATGTAGAGCAAGAGTTGACTGTATAGCGAGGGTTGAATGTAGAGCAAGAGTTGACTGTATAGCGAGGGTTGAATGTAGAGCAAGAGTTGACTGTATAGCGAGGGTTGAATGTAGAGCAAGAGTTGACTGTATAGCGAGGGTTGAATGTAGAGCAAGAGTTGACTGTATAGCGAGGGTTGAATGTAGAGCAAGAGTTGACTGTATAGCGAGGGTTGAATGTAGAGCAAGAGTTGACTGTATAGCGAGGGTTGAATGTAGAGCAAGAGTTGACTGTATAGCGAGGGTTGAATGTAGAGCAAGAGTTGACTGTATAGCGAGGGTTGAATGTAGAGCAAGAGTTGACTGTATAGCGAGGGTTGAATGTAGAGCAAGGGTTGAATGTAGAGCAAGAGTTGACTGTATAGCGAGGGTTGAATGTAGAGCAAGAGTTGACTGTATAGCGAGGGTTGAATGTAGAGCAAGAGATGACTGTATAGCTGGGGTTGAATGTAGAGCAAGGGTTGAATGTATAGCGAGGTTGAATGTAGAGCAAGGGTTGAATGTAGAGCAAGAGTTGACTGTATAGCGAGGGTTGAATGTAGAGCAAGAGTTGACTGTATAGCGAGGGTTGAATGTAGAGCAAGAGATGACTGTATAGCTGGGGTTGAATGTAGAGCAAGGGTTGAATGTATAGCGAGGGTTGAATGTAGAGCAAGGGTTGAATGTAGAGCAAGAGTTGACTGTATAGCGAGGGTTGAATGTAGAGCAAGAGTTGACTGTATAGCGAGGGTTGAATGTAGAGCAAGAGATGACTGTATAGCTGGGGTTGAATGTAGAGCAAGGGTTGAATGTATAGCGAGGGTTGAATGTAGAGCAAGGGTTGAATGTAGAGCAAGAGTTGACTGTATAGCGAGGGTTGAATGTAGAGCAAGAGTTGACTGTATAGCGAGGGTTGAATGTAGAGCAAGAGTTGACTGTATAGCGAGGGTTGAATGTAGAGCAAGAGTTGACTGTATAGCGAGGGTTGACTGTAGAGCAAGGGTTGAATGTAGAGCAAGAGTTGACTGTATAGCGAGGGTTGAATGTAGAGCAAGAGTTGACTGTATAGCGAGGGTTGAATGTAGAGCAAGAGTTGACTGTATAGCGAGGGTTGAATGTAGAGCAAGAGTTGACTGTATAGCGAGGGTTGAATGTAGAGCAAGAGTTGACTGTATAGCGAGGGTTGAATGTAGAGCAAGAGTTGACTGTATAGCGAGGGTTGAATGTAGAGCAAGAGTTGACTGTATAGCGAGGGTTGAATGTAGAGCAAGAGTTGACTGTATAGCGAGGGTTGAATGTAGAGCAAGAGTTGACTGTATAGCGAGGGTTGAATGTAGAGCAAGAGTTGACTGTATAGCGAGGGTTGAATGTAGAGCAAGAGTTGACTGTATAGCGAGGGTTGAATGTAGAGCAAGAGTTGACTGTATAGCGAGGGTTGAATGTAGAGCAAGAGTTGACTGTATAGCGAGGGTTGAATGTAGAGCAAGAGTTGACTGTATAGCGAGGGTTGAATGTAGAGCAAGAGTTGACTGTATAGCGAGGGTTGAATGTAGAGCAAGGGTTGAATGTAGAGCAAGAGTTGACTGTGTATCGAGAGTTGAATGTAGAGCAAGAGTTGACTGTATAGCGAGGGTTGACTGTATAGCGAGGGTTGAATGTAGAGCAAGAGTTGACTGTATAGCGAGGGTTGAATGTAGAGCAAGAGTTGACTGTATAGCGAGGGTTGAATGTAGAGCAAGGGTTGAATGTAGAGCAAGAGTTTTATTTATTCAGTACGCCAAAGACGTGTCCATACAAACAATAGTTACAAGCAATACATGTTTAGCTTTCATTTTCTGCAGAAATACAATTAAACAGACTATTACAATTTAAGGTGCTTAGAAAGGTCAAGTTTGTTGAGGGCTAATTTAAATGCGGTAAGCTTAGGTATTTGAAAGAGCTCGGTTGGTAAATCATTGTGAATTCTCGACATTCTCACAAAAAACGAATGGTATCGAATGTTCTTGGTAGTGGCATGGACTTTTAATTTACCAGTATTTCTGAGGCTGGATATTGAACTCATTTTTCAAATTTGTTTAAAGTTTTGCGGTCCCTTTAGTATTTTATAGAGTAGTATAAGATCAGCCTTAAGTCTGCGCAGTTCAAGTGTCTCGAGTTTAAGTATTTTTATACGATCGTGGTAGGGTGGGATATTTTCGTAGTTGTAATTAAAACATCTCACGAAGACGACTTTGCTAAAATGATGTTGAACCCTTTCTAAAGCTTCAATGTCTTGTTTGAGATATGGGTTGGAAACCGAGGATGAAAAGTCAAGAATCGATCTGTATAGATTTTGACTAAATTGTAGTCTTTGATCTCACTGCCTTGAAAAGAAGGAATGATCTAGTCATCGCTTTTTGAATGTAAGAGCAACTTAGAATTCAGTATGATTATGTTTATAGCGAGGTTGAATGTAGAGCAAGAGTTGACTGTATAGCGAGGGTTGAATGTCGAGCAAGAGTTGACTGTATAGCGAGTTGAATGTAGAGCAAGAGTTGAGCGAGGGTTGAATGTCGAGCAAGAGTTGACTGTATAGCGAGGGTTGAATGTAGAGCAAGAGTTGACTGTAGAGCGAGGGTTGAATGTAGAGCAAGAGTTGACTGTATAGCGAGGGTTGAATGTAGAGCAAGAGTTGACTGTATAGCGAGGGTTGAATGTCGAGCAAGAGTTGACTGTATAGCGAGGGTTGAATGTAGAGCAAGAGTTGACTGTATAGCGAGGGTTGAATGTAGAGCAAGAGTTGACTGTATCGAAAGTGATTCTGGATGCATGAAAAAAGCATGCATACCAGAGTTTCTTTATGCGATAGGCCCTAGTTTAAGAAACCATGTTCAAATTCCATCTTTTTAGTCATTTAAGGGTATCCACGTACCCTTTTGGTTTAAATTACTTTGTTCCCCCAAGGCAAAAAGTCAAATTTTTGGTCAAAAAAAATTGTGCGAAAAAATGTTGACCTCCAGCTGAAAACATGTTTTAAGCATGAATTATTGGGTTGGCCGGAAAGTAATGTCGTTTTTTTCTAACGCTTACCATGCTGTGTTTTTTTTTATAATAGTAGAGCATTATATACGAAAATGAAGCACTGTTTTTCTGCTTCTAATATGTTTTTACAACTTTCTTACACGTAAAGATTTTAACATGGTTTTAGGCCTTTGAAATGAACTGTCAAGTTGATGAAAAAACGCATTTTCGACACATCCTCCTTTTTGCATTCAACCAAGGTCAAAAAGCGACTGAAGCGGCTTGGGAAGTCAAGTGTACGGAGAGGGCTCGATGGACATAAGGGCAGCTCAGCGTTGGTTTGTAAATTTGCAAAGTCCGCTTCAGTCGCTTTTTGACCTTGGTTGAATGCAAAAAAAAAGGAAGTGTCAAAAATGCGTTTTTTCATCAACTTGACAGTTGAAAGGCCTTAAACCATGTTAAAATCTTTACGTGTAAGAAACTTGTAAAAACATATTATAAGCAGAAAAAAACGTGCTTCATTTTCGTATATAATGCTCTATATACGAAAAAAAAACAACCACAGCATGGTAAGCGTTAGAAAAAAACGACATTACTTTCCGGCCAACCCAATAGATGCTAAAACGTTGAAAAAGATGGTTCAGAGCGATTTCGGGAGAAAACCATATACCACAATTTGGCCGGGGGTTGAAAAAATAATAGACCCCGGTCTACTAATAGAGGTTTTACTGTAAGCGGCCCGGAAAATTTAATACAGAATGATATGTCTGTTTATGTCTATTGAAAAGTTCTGCTGGAAACTTCATCGAGCATGGCAGCTTCTAGTTTATGCCATTTCTAGAAAGGAAATCCCAGTTTAACTTAAGATCTGACACTTGTATCTGATGCAGTGTTCAGCTGCTTTGGGAGTTGAACGTGTGCGAGAAAATGATTTGGGCTTGTGGATTTATTAGTGCATAATTTGTAAAGACTATCTTGCATTGATTGTTTGAGAAACAAGTACAAAAATATATAATAAATTTACTCTCCAATACAAAACAAAATTAAAGCTAGTTAGTGTAGTGACAACAGGATGAGAAAGATATCAAAAGGCACTAGATTTTTTAAAATCCCAATGGCAGTGCTTGCGAAGTTAAGTATACAAGTATTTTTATAAGAGAATACTCTTATTTTCTAACTTAAACCGTCTTTTTTGTTTAAAAAATTTGGGCTGGAGTACACTATCTGGGGGTTTTAACTACTTTTAAGGCAGATTCAGACCGTCTAAACGATAGGAAACATGTTTTTAAGGGCCCGGAAAAACATTTTGAAAAAAAATTTTGGCCAAAATTTGACTTTTAGCCTTCGCGGAACAACGTAAATTATCCTCAACGGGCATCCAGATACTCTAAAGACAAAGAATTACCATATATACAAGGGACCACAGGCGCCTATCGGCGCCTCTATAGTATTTCGAAATTTCGATAGTGCATTCATCGTGAAAAACTACGCGTCTACGTTCTTTTCGAGACATCGCAAAAATGGCCATCGTTGGAAGCAGAAAAACCATCCTCCAGGCCTACCCCAAAATCCTCCAACTCCAATTTTGAGGGACCACAAAAGTTTTTCTTTTTCGAAGACATTTTCCTGGGTCTCGGCATAAAAAGACGCTGAATTGTCTGAAGTTTGGGGTTCCGTCGAGACATTGCCGAAAATAATCGGAAAAATAAGCAAAAATGGCCTGAATGTGGTCAAAATGTCCATTAAAAAGTAGGACGGACACATGCCAAATACTATATAGAGATTGGTATTCTACCACGTTTTGGTCACTGGAGCTTTGCAAACAGAGACTCTATATGCATTTTTAATCAATAGACTTGCTCGCAATCATGTCTAAGGTAATTGAGAGCGCGCATCTCTAACTGTCAAGCCCCCTGCGCCCCCGAAGCGGGCGCAAGAGGCTTAAGGTAAGTCTCAGAAAAGGGGGAATATAACTCCCGGAATTGTGTCTAAGGTAAGTGAGTGTGCGCATCTCTAACTCTCAAGCCCTTCGGGGGCGCATAGGACTTGGTGGCTCGGGGTTAGGATGCGCACACCCACATACCTTAGACACAAATCACTCGAAAGTGACTCTGGATGCACAAAAAAATACATACCAGAGTTTCTTTATGCGGTAGGCCCCAGTCAACAAAACTATGTTGAAATCCCATCTTTTTGGGGTATCCAGGTGCCCTTTCAAGTTGAATTGATTTAGGGGACCAAGGCAAAAAGTCAAATTTTGGTCAAATGTCTTTCCCGGTCCTAAGAACACGTTTCCTATCGTTTAGACGGTCTAAAACTGCCTTAAAAGTGGTTAAAACCCGATTTTGGCCAGGTACTGATAGTGTACTTTAGCCAAAATTCGAGACCAATCAGCAGTGTTTCCAGTGTGAATTGAGTGAGATTTTGAAAATTTTTCATTTTTCCTTTTTTTTTTCATTTTATTTTCAAGTCCGTAATCTGCAACCAGATTTTCATTTTTGTCTGAGAAAAAATTGAAAATTTTCACCACTCACACTCAAAAGTTTCCAGTGAGCTCACTGAGGTAATTTTTGAATGAGTGTGGTGAAAATCTCGAATTTTCGCAAGTGAAAATAAAAATCTGGCTGCATTTTTCAGACTGAAAATTAAAAATTAGATAAGGATTATTAATATCAAAAACTGACATTTCCTTTTAACAAAAGTTATGGTCTCACTTGATTTTTAGTTGTAGCAGTGCTAATTTTTGGCCTCTCTTTTATAATCGACCCCCTCTTTTTGAGGGTCTATATCTCGAGCCCATAAAAGCATATTGCATTTATGTGTACTTGTAACCATAGCTGCACGGGCGCCGGCGCCGGCGCCGGCGCCGGTGTGCGCCCCAAAAATTTTCAGGAAAATCGGGCGCCGGCGCCGGCGCCGGCGCCGGCGCCGATTTAAAAAAAAACCCGGCGCCGGTGCCGGCGCCCGGCGCCGATTTTTGAAAAGCCGGGCGCCGGTGCCGGCGCCCGGCGCCATATTTTCAAGCAAATATATATATTTTAAATTATATTATTTTTTATAAAACAATAAAAAACAAAAGTAACTCCTAGTTCAGTAACTCCTGGCGCCGATTTTTAAAAAACCCCGGCGCCGGCGCCGGCGCCCGGCGCCGATTTTCAAAAAGCCCGGCGCCGGTGCCGGCGCCCGGCGCCATAAAAAGAGACGGCGCCCACTGGCGCCGGCGCCGGCGCCGGCGCCCGGCGCCAATTTTAGAAAAACCCGGCGCCGGTGCCGGCGCCCGGCGCCGAAAAATTTTCCCGTGCAGCTATGCTTGTAACAGATAATGCCGTTCTGTAAGAGTGGTGCGTATTATTATTGAGCGAATTATTGAGATTTTTTTCGAGCTTTAAAAAATGTTTACCAGTCTTTTTTTTTAGTTTTTTCGTCATTTCAATGTTGTTTTTACTAATTCTTTTTTTTTAAGAATCAATCGAGATTTGCGTCCAGCTTTCGTCAATTTTCAAGCAATAAGGCAAAAAAGATTGGATACGCATCCAAAAACAGTCATGGCGATTTATTAAAAATTGTTTGATTGTTCTAAGCTGTAAGGCGTCGTTTAAATTCTGCGATTGTGATCAGCGCACACGTGGTGGCGCGCCACACTTACAGTCTGCAATTTCCAGGTAGATTTTTAGCTAAAATAACTTTTTTCCTATCAATCGAAAATCATTAGTTTTAGATTATGTTTGATTTTATTGTTTATCCTTTCTTCTGAAGCATGAGCTGCCTTTTTCAATCAGACTGAAAAAGGCAGGTAAAAGAACCAGACTGTGGAGCACACACATTAATATGCACAAACACATGATTTGGACGAAGATCTGAAAGAAAAAGTTTTTTTATTTATATAACTTGGAGTACTCACCTTAGCCATATATAGTTTTACAAATAGAAGACTTAAAACACATAGACTCGTGCTCAGACTGGCTTGGATGGCAGGGAAGCCGACTGAAGCCAGGGTAACCTTGAGTCGGTCTCTAACTGACCGGCCCGGGTGCTCGAACGAAGCACTGTGGTAGTGGTAGGACACATGGGCTGGAATATCTACGCTGAAGCCGATGGAGATTATGGTGGCAGCCATCATGATGGGGTCCATTGAAACACCTTGCCAGCCTACAAAAAATTGGTAAATGTGAAATATAACCTATAACCTCCATTCTTCCCCTTATCCAAAATAACTTAATTCTCATGGGTTATAACTGAAATGCGCCCTCAAAAGTCTGAATTTCACCAGCACATTCACTGGTTTTCACCAGCAAATTTTATATTGTTAGTTGTCATTGAGTTTTTGTTAGTTTTCTTGTAGCCCTGGATCTTGGCTTTTTTAATGAGCTATCCGATTTCGCAGCAAGTTTTTTCGGAGCACTTAAAGTATACGCTCTCCACTCAAATCAGCTTGGGGGATCAAGGCAAAAAAAAATATTTTTATTTCTACATTTTCAAATCTTAAAAACAAGTCTCGAAAACCAGTATATTTACATTTTTTAATTATTTTTATTCAAAAAATAATTGGTATTTAAAAAAAATTAAAAAAAAATTGCCTTGGTCCCCCAAGCTAATTTATTGGCGGGGGTCAACTTTACTTGAGTGGAGGGTTATACTTTAATTCAGCCGTTTTTTTCTTTTATGTTGTCACTTCTTTTTAACTTTTTGAAATAGGTAGACTTTTTCACTTTTGACAAGTGGGCAATAAACAAACATTATTTGAAAAAAAAAAAAGTAATAAAAGCATACTGAGAGTTCCAAGCATTCCTTAATCATAAATTTGTTTTTATTTTTTACAAATAAATCTATTAAGTCACCAGTAATGATCGAAGCAATAATAGTTGAGGCAACCAGAACAGTGAATGTATTGTACATGAACACAAAGCAAATGGCAGCCATGCACACTAGAGTGGCTAGTGCTGATTGCCTACAAATATTTCGATTAATAAAGCATTCTGAGCTAGCGAAAACTATGCGCCCACCTCTAGAAATAATAATTTTGCTTACCAAGTGTCTGTGGGCATGTTATCAATCAAGTCAAGGAACACTCCTTCTTCATGGTAAACAGAAGCATTGAACTCGGGATAGGCGTCGATTATTTTGCGCCAGTCTTGCAGCAATTTGCTCCTCCTCGGCCAGGAACGCAACTCTAGGCCGTGGTAGGCTGTGGTAAATAAGAAGCTGTCCAACACCGTTTGGTTGCTTGAAAATACATTAATTTCCTAATGTTTTTGTTTTGGGATTTAACTCACTTCTCGGTGTGAAGCCTGAGAAATCCTCTCCAATAACTGTATTCAGGCCAGTCCAGAAAGTTTTCCAAATCATTCACATCAAAAACACCGTCCTGATTAGATTTCAAGTTTTTTAAGCCCGTAGAATTTGTATTTATTAGCTGGATTTCTTCTTGCTCCGCCTCTTCTCTGCTTTCCTTTTGGTAGGCCAGAAAGTCTCTGATGAAAATGTTGGATGATTGCTCGCCTGTAAAGTAACAAATAATAATATTTAATTTTTTAATATTTAATATTCTTTTTGATGGTCACGAAAGCGGTGTCAGGATTTGCAGCTAGTGCTTTATCGCTGGCCGAAATTGTTGCAGATATATCCAAGAACCAAAGAGGAATCTAGTGAAGGGAGCGATAACGAGGCAATGGAGGTCGAAGCGATGGAAGTGGAAAAACCAAGCAGCCGACTGGAAGCTCAGAGTGCATTTGCCATCGCTCGTCACTACGTAGAGCGGAATTCTGATGATCCTGCAGTGCTCAGTCTTAGCGATGCGTTGGATGAATATTTTTACGAAGAAACGCGAAAAAAGCAGATGCAGTCGAAAATAACCAGTTACTTCTCGTCTAGCCGTTAATCTATTTCTCACATGGTACCATTATTATTGTTTGTTGAATAAAAAATGGTTTTGATTGGGATTTAAGGTCATCCAAAGTGACGCGACAAGAACGCTATTTCGAAGCAGAAGAGTAAGCCATAATCTGAGCTTTTGCGGTACTTACCCCAGCTTTCAGGCATGTGTTCTAGCTGGTAAAGCAATGAGTTCAGCCTGTTCAGTCTGGCTGGATCAGCCAAGTTTCCTGGTCTATTCACAAACACAGTGGCTAAAGTGTAGAACGGCACTATTTGCAATTCTTTTAAGTGGTCTATCTAAACTGTATGAATTTAAGATTTCACAGTAATTTTTTTTTGTAGTTTACCTCAAGTAAGGGTGAGTCCTCAGCAAATATCTTTTTGGTGGTCAAGTTAACTTCAAACTTTGATATTCCCTGAAATGTGACTACAGTCAAACCTGGGTTATCCGACACCCCAGTTAACCGACACCCCTCTTTTATCCGACACCATGAGCCCGATTTGGTTGGCCTGGTAAACCTACACCCCAGTCATCCGACACCATGAGCCCGATTTGGTTGGCCTGTTAAACCTACACCCCAGTCATCCGACACCTCATTTAACCGACACCTCGTTTATCCGACACCATAAGGGCGGTCCCTTTGGGTGTCGGATAACCCAGGTTTGACTGTATTGACATATTGAATCGGCATCCACTTCTCAAAAATTTTCAAATTTCATTTCAAAGGTTAGAATTCCAGGGTACTAGATTTTCACGCGAAGACAAGACAGATTTAAATTTCACAATGTTTTTTAATCGTGCCCGGCAATTCAAACATTTAAAATGAGGCTTCATGGCATGAGCATGCCTTTTGGAAAAAAAAAGATCTAGTAGACTGGAATGTTCTATAAATTATTCAGCCAAATATTTCGGCATTATAAATTTTTGGTCATAACTAGCAGTATTTTGTTTCAATTTTTCCGCCCATGTCTTTTCTTCGCCTGCTCTGGCGTGGTCGAAGTTCTTCTTTACGGTGGAAAAAAATGAGGTTCACCTCCGTACTTAAAGCGGGGAACTTTTACGGCCTATTTTTTGACATCGACTTCTACTACACTAGAAATACCTTTTTTTCATATATTTTGTTTTCTTATCCCAGACAATTTTACACTGTCTTGTAGCTAAGATTTTTCTCTATCGATTGAGTGGTCAAACACCCCAATTGAAAATAATTTTTGGGGAAATCACACCTACCTCACGCTAAAAAACAGTGCTTTTAAGCTAGGTTTCATAGAAGGTTTTTTAGCTCACATTCGGTGTGATTTCCATATTAATATTAGAATATTAGCGAGAATTTTCGTTATTTTGCCTGTGGCTTCATATTTTTTACTCAAAAAAAGTGACTAACCACAAGAGAAAAAGCAATAAAGGCAATCCAGAATAAGAAAACAGCAGTTGCCACAAAAGTGTTGGTGATAAAGTTGACGTATCCGGTCACAAAATTTTTGAAGCTACCCTGAATTTTAAAATTTTAATACAGTCGACTCTCGATAACCCGCTGCCCCCCTCAAATTAGTTCCCACCTAGGGTCCGACACTTTTTTACCTCAATTTTCGAGGTCTTTTGCCAAATATGATTCGTCAGCCTGATGCGAAATATCGCAAGGATTCCGATTTTGCCGGTCATTTTTAAAAATGTTTAAATTTTGGCCACTAAGACCCGCACCTCTCAATAAAATGCCACCCGTATTTTAAAATAGGGTGGTGGGCGAAATCGGGATCCTTGCGATATTTCGCATCAGGCTGACGAATCATATTCGGCAAAATTTTTCAAAAATTGAGGCAAAAAAAGTGTCGGACCCAAGGCGGAAACGAATTTGAGGGGGGTGGTTATCGAGAGTCGACTGCATTTTCAAACACATTTGCCGAAACGTGGTAAAAAAAATTTTAAAAAATTTAAACCTGTACGGTGTCGTGAAAACTCCTTTTCTCAGAGTGCTTGAACAAATCCTTCTTTTTACCATTTTCTATTTTCTTTGCATTTTCAGGAGCTATAGCAGAGTTGCCTATAGGTATGGACAACTTATAACAAGGAGCGCTTGCTTCTGCCCTCATCTCATAGAAACCAGCAATAGCCATGACTGAGGAGTAGAATGTGACTTGGTAGAAGAAGTCGACAGCCAGGGAGGCCATGTTGCCGATGCAAAGGAGAGTGATTTCAGGAGAACCAGTGAATGACCCAACTGCATCAGCAGTTATGTTGGTTAGGGCTGAGATTAGGATGGCGGGACCTGTTTCTATCAGCACCTTGAACACAATTTTTAATTTATTTTTGTCGAACAGCTTTATAAACCCCCACTGACCATTGAAAGCCTGTAAGCCACACAGTCCTCTTTGGCTGGATTCCTTCTCATTTGTCTGGACACCCTTTGCCATGCATGGATCATCAAGTAGGCATCATCCACTCCAATAGCCAGTACCAGAAAGGGGGTTACACACAGAATAGAGCCATATCTGAGGCCGCCGAAAAGCAACAAGCCGAGGGCTGTTCCACAAGCCATAAAAGGGCAGACACACGCCTTGAATAAACCATTTTACAATTTTTTCGTTAATGTATTGAGTTTTTCAATAAGTTCAGTTTTTCATGATACGTGTCGAAACGCACCAACGGCGAAAATGTCCCAACAGTCCAAGACGCCCCTACCATGCGCCTAAGCCTAAGTTAGAAAAAGAAGACTGGAGTATATATGTGCGGGGGGATATATGCTGCGGAGGATATCTATCGGATGCAGAAAAAATTATTTAGTGTGCATTTACCTTGGGCACTTTTAGGATCGTCTAGCTAATTCGTTAGCACATCTGGATCGGACCTCCTAAATACCTGGATGTCACTATCTGGATCGGACCTCCTAAATACCTGGATGTCACTATCTGGATCGGACCTCCTAAATACCTGGATGTCACTATCTGGATCGGACCTCCTAAATACCTGGATGTCACTATCTGGATCGGACCTCCCAAATACCTGGATGTCACTATCTGGATCGGACCTCCTAAATACCTGGATGTCACTATCTGGATCGGACCTCCTAAATACCTGGATGTCACTATCTGGATCGGACCTCCTAAATACGTGGATGTCACTATCTGGATCGGACCTCCTAAATACCTGGATGTCACTATCTGGATCGGACCTCCTAAATACCTGGATGTCACTATCTGGATCGGACCTCCTAAATACCTGGATGTCACTATCTGGATCGGACCTCCTAAATACCTGGATGTCACTATCTGGATCGGACCTCCTAAATACCTGGATGTCACTATCTGGATCGGACCTCCCAAATACCTGGATGTCACTATCTGGATCGGACCTCCTAAATACCTGGATGTCACTATCTGGATCGGACCTCCCAAATACCTGGATGTCACTATCTGGATCGGACCTCCTAAATACCTGGATGTCACTATCTGATCGGACCTCCTAAATACCTGGATGTCACTATCTGGATCGGACCTCCTAAATACCTGGATGTCACTATCTGGATCGGACCTCCTAAATACCTGGATGTCACTATCTGGATCGGACCTCCCAAATACCTGGATGTCACTATCTGGATCGGACCTCCTAAATACCTGGATGTCACTATCTGGATCGGACCTCCCAAATACCTGGATGTCACTATCTGGATCGGACCTCCTAAATACCTGGATGTCACTATCTGGATCGGACCTCCCAAATACCTGGATGTCACTATCTGGATCGGACCTCCCAAATACCTGGATGTCACTATCTGGATCGGACCTCCCAAATACCTGGATGTCACTATCTGGATCGGACCTCCCAAATACCTGGATGTCACTATCTGGATCGGACCTCCCAAATACCTGGATGTCACTATCTGGATCGGACCTCCCAAATACCTGGATGTCACTATCTGGATCGGACCTCCCAAATACCTGGATGTCACTATCTGGATCGGACCTCCCAAATACCTGGATGTCACTATCTGGATCGGACCTCCTAAATACCTGGATGTCACTATCTGGATCGGACCTCCCAAATACCTGGATGTCACTATCTGGATCGGACCTCCCAAATACCTGGATGTCACTATCTGGATCGGACCTCCCAAATACCTGGATGTCACTATCTGGATCGGACCTCCCAAATACCTGGATGTCACTATCTGGATCGGACCTCCCAAATACCTGGATGTCACTATCTGGATCGGACCTCCCAAATACCTGGATGTCACTATCTGGATCGGACCTCCCAAATACCTGGATGTCACTATCTGGATCGGACCTCCCAAATACCTGGATGTCACTATCTGGATCGGACCTCCCAAATACCTGGATGTCACTATCTGGATCGGACCTCCCAAATACCTGGATGTCACTATCTGGATCGGACCTCCTAAATACCTGGATGTCACTATCTGGATCGGACCTCCTAAATACCTGGATGTCACCATCTGGATCGGACCACCCGGGTACCTAGGTACAGTGAGCCTTTTATATTACGACCCCCTTATTTGGACTTTCTCTGTATGACGATTCGGTGCAAAGATCTGTTTGGTCTGAAATAAATATATAAATACTGTATACAACCAATTTTCATGCTAATAAGGCTGTTGCTGCTAAAACGAGTAGTACTACGAGGTAATACTAGGGAACTGTCGCTTTCAGTAAGGTATACTCATTATATTAATCCTCGTTAAAAAAGTTCTCAACTAACATAAATAGTTGAAAAAGCTTTCATAGATTCCGTTCTACCAACTCTAGCTTGTCCTTACCTAATTGATTCAGAGCAATATGTTCTCTTATTGAGGGATTTGGGGCGGTTTGGTCTGTTGGGGCGTTTTGGTCGTTGTGGCATTTCGTCTGTGTCCGGGTTTTTCAACCTTTCAAGTTTTCATAATTAAGACTCATTTTTCTTGGTCAGTTTACTAATGAAAAATTTAAAAAAAAACTGAATATCAATCAACTACTTAAAAATTGAAGCTTGATCCTCCATTCAAAAAATAATAAACATTTTGAATTTCCGCAAAAACAAAATTTTAAATTTTATTAATATTATAAGTCTAGAAGTCTCAAAACCAATAAAATGCAAAAAAAATCATTAGGCGGGAGTTTAAAAATTGACATATTGGTCATTAGGGGGCTTCAAAACAAAAAAAAGCATTTTTTCAATTTTTGTCTAGCTTTTTACTTTTACATAAGTAAACCAATATCAAATATGGAAATTCGAAAGTTGAAAATAACCGGACTTATTGTACAATCCATTAGCTAACCATAAATGCCAGAGTGATTTTGTGCAGGCTGACTTGTTCCATGTAAGCAGCTGACAAGAGCACGGTGCAAGACGAGCAGAGGACCATGATTAAAAAGCCAAATCCAAGGAAAGGCACCATGGACATGCCTGCCCTGACAACTTCGTTAGTGACGTAGGTGGTGCTGATGCTCATCACTTTGAGCTTGTCACTGTGATATTTGCTAAATTTTTTTGATTAGAGGCAATTTTAATGAGTTGAGGCACTTCTCAAAGTAGTCAGAGATGGACATTTCGTAGTCACGCACTTCAGCGTCCGACCATTCCCCTACTCTTTCGGCTTTGTAGATTAGTGCAATCAAGTCTACAGCCTTCATGTTGGACAATTGAGTGGGTCCAGCCGTAGAATTGTTAAGTGACAGAAAAGAGATGCCATAAAAGTTGGGCTGGATGTTCAGCTTTCTGCCATACACTAAATTAATAAATGTCATCGTGTGGAAAAATTGCTACCGTATATCTTCTATTAATCGGCCCCTCACCTCCTGAAGGACTTATATCCCAGCCCAGAATAATAATTTTGCAAATCAGTTTTTGCAACTTTTCTTATTTACCACGAGTTATCCTACGTCCACTTTTAAGACTTTGGTTGAGCAGCTAAAATTCTTCAAATCGACCCGAATTTTTTTCGATTTTGAGGGGTTGAAAAATTAAAAGGTCCTATTAATTGAGTATAGCTTTGAAGTTTTTCTGTGGTTTCCTGGCTTTTCAAGGCTTTTCTGGTTTTGGCAAGTAAGAGAAAGGTCGACAGCGTTAGTGCTTAACAACTTACTACTAGTAACTGGATAAGCCAGTTGAATGCGGCTGTGTAGACTCTCATTAAGCCGCAAACGTTCGGTTTGGTATTCAAGAGCACTCTGAATTGGCAATAGATATAAAAGGTACGATTGGTTTGAATGAGATCATCTTATTGACAAAGAAACCGCCCGAACTGTAAAATGTTAACCCCCTACAATTTTTAAGCACTTTTCCATGTTTTTTAATGCGCTGAATACAAAAATCATGCGTATAGCCATCCCTGGGACCAACCCCGAAAATTTCAATTTTGAGGTGTCTTGGTCATCCAAGCTGATTTCTTTAACTATTTGGAATCTGAAAAAAAATCAGCTTGGGGGACCAAGGCGTGCTAAAATAGCCACCCCTGGGACCGACCATAAAAATTTCAATTTCCCCCAAGCTGATTTCTTTAACTATTTGGAATCTGAAAAAAAATCAGCTTGGGGGACCAAGGCGTGCTAAAATAGCCACCCCTGGGACCGACCATAAAAATTTCAATTTCCCCCAACCTGATTTTTTAGATTCCAAATAGATAAAGAAATCAGCTTGGGAGACCAAGGCATGCTAAAATAGAAATTTTTATGGTCGGTCCCCGAAATCAGCTTGGGGGACCAAGGCATGCTAAAATAGAAATTTTTATGGTCGGTCCCCGAAATCAGCTTGGGGGACCAAGGCATGCTAAAATAGAAATTTTTATGGTCGGTCCCCGAAATCAGCTTGGGGACCAAGGCATGCTAAAATAGAAATTTTTATGGTCGGTCCCGAAATCAGCTTGGGGACCAAGGAATGCTAAAATAGAAATTTTTATGGTCGGTCCCCGAAATCAGCTTGGGGACCAAGGCATGCTAAAATAGAAATTTTTATGGTCGGTCCCCGAAATCAGCTTGGGGACCAAGGCATGCTAAAATAGAAATTTTTATGGTCGGTCCCCGAAATCAGCTTGGGGGACCAAGGCATGCTAAAATAGAAATTTTTATGGTCGGTCCCAGCGATAGCTATACGCATGATTTTCGTATTCAACATAAAAAAACATGAAAAAATGCTAAAAGTGCATAAAAATTTTAAAGGTTAACATTTTACGGTTCGGGCGGTTCTCTTGTGAGCTTACATAGAAAGTTCTAACAGGCTGGTTGAGATCGCCTGTAAAGCATTTTTATAACTTAAATTATTAATTAAAAGCAGAAATTACAAAAGTCTTTGCAGAATTGACCAAAACTCTCATTTTGTTTGGTAATGTGGTTGTAGAGACTGATATTGTTTTGCACAATGTCATCTATCTACAAGTAAATTTAAAATGGTGTACCGTAAAACCTGGTAAAATCGCCCTTCCCAAAAAGTAACAAAATGCACTCATATTTATTTTCCAGTTTTTCTTCATCCTACATTAAATTTATGTGTCGACGCGCTTCCACCGTACCTGTGTGCCCATGAAATTGCTTTCGGTTTAACACGAGAATCCTGAACTGTCTGAAAAACAATTTAGCGTAAAATAATTCAGCGTTTCATTTTAGTTTATTTTAGTCCCAGAAACACTTTTTTTCAAAGACTTTCACTCGTGACTTATTCGGAAAGGGGGCCACATTTTTTTTGTGAAAATCCCCCCCCCCCATATCGGAATTTTTTCAAAAACAGGTTTTAACCATTTCTAAGCAATTCTTACACGCTAAAACCGTTTCCGACCACTTTCCATCAAAAATTTTGACTTTTTTAGATTTTCTACCTGCCTGCCTTCGGCAGGCAACCTACTTCAATAGGAAGCCCCTTTGGGGGTACATGGTCCGGGCCAAGGGCTGACCCTTTATATATCAAGAAATATATCAAGGAAATTTAACCAATAAAAAACCACTGAAAATATAAATGTAAAAATGCTTATAAAAAATTCAGCGGCAGTTAAATTATTTGCATATTATACCAAGCCCTAACAAAAGAAAAAAATTTCACAATAGTAGCAGCAATGTAGTATTTTCCCCAGCCTTGCAATGTTAATTTTAATCATTTTTATACCCTTTCTCCATTGCAAGCAGGCAGCTCCTTTTTCACCTGATACAGTTACCACCTAGAGATATAGATATATATCTTCAAGATATATATTTCTTGATATATAAAGGGTCAGCCCTTGGCCCGGACCATGTACCCCCAAAGGGGCTTCCTATTGAAGTAGGTTGCCTGCCGAAGGCAGGCAGGTAGAAAATCTAAAAAAGTCAAAATTTTGGATGGAAAGTGGTGGGAAACAACGTTTTTATCGGTTTTAGCGTGTAAGAATTGCTTAGAAATTGTTAAAACCTGTTTTTGAAAAAATTCCGATGTGGGGAACCGTATAAGTACCGACTCCACAGATAATATAGCGCATCAGTGCCCTCGAACTTCTTTTTGCACAGATACTCAGAAACGAATAGGACGAAAAGATGACGATGGGTACGACAACGGTTACGATTGGCTTGCTTAAACTTTCCCCATGCTGATTCAATTGACTGCGTATAGACGTCTGGATTGTCGGGTGCGACGAAGTTGTGCCTTAATACCAATGTACACCAATTGAGTACAACAGTTTCTTATTGACTTATTGAGTACAACAATAATATCGGCACGATAACCCCATGCGGTGGGAAGAAAATAGATGTCGACCAGAAATGACGAAAAAAAGAATGGCATATTTTGATTTAAAAAATGTGGCCCCCTTTCCAAAGAAGTTTCGATTTTTACTCATGATTAGAGACAGAAACTTTCAAAAATGCGATATGCTATATTTTGAAAAGGATGCGATGCAATATTGCGATGCGATATTTTAACCAAAAATTTCTGCGATGCGATATTGCGATACGATATATCGCATCGCTTCTGTTTCTACTCATGACTTGTAAAAAAAACATTTAATTTAAAAAACATACAAAAATTCAAAGTACCGTCGACTCTCGATAACCCGCCACCCCCCTCAAGTTCCTTCCCGCCTGGGGTCCGACACTTTATTACCTCAATTTTTGAGGTCTTTTGCCGAATATGATTCGTCAGTGCAAAATATCGCAAGGATTCCGATTTTGCCGATCATTTTTTAAAATGTTAAAAGTTTTGCCACTAAGATCTGCGCCTCTCGATAACCCGCCACCCTCTTTTGAAAGTAGGGTGGCGGGTTATCGAGAGGCGCGGATTTTAGTGGCAAAAGTTTCAATATTTTTAAAAACGACCGGCAAAATCGGAATCCTTGCGATATTTCGCATCAGGCTGACGAATCATATTCGGCCAAAGACCTCGAAAATTGAGGTAAAAAAGTGTCGGACCCTAGGTGGGAACTAATTTGAGGGGGGCGGCGGGTTATCGAGAGTCGACTGTATTGTTGAGTATCTAAAACTTTTTTTGCGAAGAAAACAATCAATTCTGATACCGGATTCATGTTCAACGTCGCCGATTTGCCTTTGAAAGTGCTTTTAAAATTATAAAGTTACTGTCAAATATTCAAATTCTAGAAAAATTCGTCGTTTTTAAAGAGAATGAAAAAAGATTCAGCACTAAATTCGGCATCAAATGAGTACATTTTGTCATTTTGGGTAAGAGAATAAGAAGTTAGCTTCTGCTTTAAAAGTATTACCTCAACCACCTGCTTGAGCAAATCTATATCTAGCAGGTTTGCCCCATTTTTCGGTGCTACCAAAATGAAGGCACCGAAAGATGCGCCTGAAATCAATCACCAATAATTAGTATGGTATTTAATAAAGAGTCCAAAGATGGAATAAATTAAACCGGAGTAGCCGTTTCCGAAAAATTCTTCTCTAATGGCTAACTCTTCTCGAGATCTAGCTCCGTAGGGAGTGTAGCCGGTGATGTCGTTCTCATTCCTACAAATTAATATACCTACTTTTCTCTCGCAGAGTATGTTACAGGGTGGTCCAAAAGTGGTTGGACAACTTTTGAGCTCATTTCTAGCAATAATTTTAAAATCTCAAAATTAATCTAAACATTGGGTTTTCGAGCCCTTTTCTTCTTCTTGGCACCAAGTTGTAGCGAAGTTCAAGAGCTACAAAAACTATTTTACAGAATAATTTTTTAAAATCTAAATACTGACATATGGCTTCTTGAAAAAATCAATTTCGGCGCTAGTATAGAATACCCCCCCCCCAAAATCAGACCTTTTAAAAATCGTTGTAACTGCCCTTTGGAACAACAAGTTTAAGCTTAGCCCTTAGGCTTGGGGGTAGGCCAGCGTATGGAAGTTGTGACTAATAAGTGTTTTACGCACTTTTTCTGGGGTCTGGAACATATATTCGGGTGCTCTTTACTTAGGCTTAGGCGAGTTTTTTCCAATTTTTCGGATTTCGGTCATTTTTTGAGAAATTGATTTTTTCAAAAGACCATATGTCAGTATTTATATTTTAAAAAATTATTCTGTAAAATAGTTTTTGTAGCTCTTGAACTGCGCTGCAACTTGGTGCTAAAATGTTGTTGTAACCCTTGAAATTTTTCTCAACTTTTTCTCAGTTAAATTAATGAAAATGCCCGCCAACTTTTCAAAATGACCTCACAGTTGCCTAAAGCCAAATAATGACTATTATAGTACACTCCGAATAAACTTCATATACCATTTGGAAGAAGAAGAAAAGGGCTACAAAACCCAATGTTTGGATTGATTTTGAGATTTTCAAATTATTACTAGAAATGAGCTCAAAAGTTGTCCAACCACTTTTGGACCACCCGTTAAAATAAAAGCTTACGGTGTGAGAACAACTTTGACTGAGCAAATAGCAGTGACTAGAGAGCACAAGAATATAACTGACCAGGCGTGGTTCACTATGAAGTAGGCTGAAATTTGGTTTTTACATATGACCATCTCAAAACTAGAGATGATGACGGGGACGGGACAATTCCGTCCCGTCCCGTTAATTTTAGAGAATCGTCCCGTCCCGGAATCCCGCCCGGAAATTTTTTGGCACCTGTCCCGTCCCGGTGTCCCGTCCCGAAAAAAATTTATTTAAATTCCGTCTCGTCCCGTCCCGAAAAAATTCAATTTTTCAACAACTACCTTCAACTTGTAATTACAGTCAACCCTCGATATAACGGACCCTCGGTATAACGTCCCTCCACGGCCGGTCCCACTGCGGGCCGTTATATTGAGGGTTGACTGTACCATGAATCAGATCTTACAGGAAGCCCAACAAACGTGAATCAATCGGAAGAATGTCAAACGTCTGGAAATTGAAGCATGAATAAAGCATATAGGATTGAAATTCCCGATCGGAAATTTTTATGACCGTCCCGAAAATCTTCCCTGTCCCGGGGTCCCGTCCCGATATAACTTTTTGACATGTCCCGTCCCGCGTCCCGTCCCGAAATTTTTAAATTTGAATTCTGACCCGTCCCGTCCCGAAAAGGTCCAGCCATCATCTCTACTCAAAACTCCAGTTTCTAGATATACCCAAAAAGTATATTTTTACAAAAAAATGGTAGACTTTTACAGCAGAGACTGGACATTAGTGAGTTTGGAAAAAAATCAGTTTTTTTACATTTAATTAAATTCTAGAATTTTTTTCTTTATTGAAAATCAGTTACCCCATTTTCTGTATGCGAAGTGCACAACTTTGATCAGCCTGGTTTGACTGTCCACTGTTTGAGTTGACGCTACTGATGCCTTCTCTTCTGAAAGTCAATGATCATTGACCATTCAGCAAACTATTGCAGATTGGGCTAAACTTCCTTATAAGGGAACTAGCCAAAATCATGTTTTGACCACTTTTTTAGATGTTTTAGGCCTTGAATGCTACAGAAAACGTGTTATTTTGATTGGAAATAACACATTGGAATAAAAAAATTTTGACAACAAAAAATTCACTTTTTTGGTTTTTTTTAACAAACATACCCAATACTAGGATACCTGGTTTGGGTACCACCCTTGGTCCAACCCTTGGTCCAACCAATGTGTTTCCCAATCAAAATAATACGTTTTCTATAGCATTCAGAGTCTAGAACATCTAAAAAAAGTGGTCAAAACGGCTAGGGGAAGATTGCCAATCTGATCGCCTGGGAAGATCGCCATTTTTGGCAATTTTCCCCTAGCCGTCAAAACATGATTTGGGCAGTTCCCATATAAGGAATTCCTACCGCAGATTGAACTCGAGGGTTTAAAAAAAACGTCTTTGTGGTTTTTTTCAAATGTTTTTGTAATTTTTCTAGTTAATATTGCTGGCATATGACCATAAATTGGACAAATTATCGATAGCCTAGCTTATTCTCATATCTTTGGCAACAAATGATTAAAAAATCTGCTTTTTGAAATTTTGCATACCAGTGACCAAATGCATAAAGATACGATTTTTTAATCGGACCAATTTTTGGTCATATTTTTCTGAAAATATCGAAAAAATCGTAAAATCTTGTCCTGAATACAATGCTGAACTGAAAACCTCCGGAAACGCAAATAGTCGAATTTTCAAAATCGGACCGATTTTTTAATGCATTTGGGCATAGGATGCCTCATAACTATATTTTTCAGCTAAAATAGATACTTTGAAAAAATCGGAAAGACATACTAATGTCCAATTCAAATGGCTATCAAATTATCGAGACTCGACTGTGGGCACTATTCACCTTTAGGTACCAAACCCCCCCCTCCCCCCCAATTTTGCCTTGGTCCCCCCTTTGGTTTTTTTTCAATTTTTTCATTAGTTTTTACTTTTATTACTTTCATGTTTACGTTTCATTCATGAATCATTTATGAGTCGTAGGATACCTGAAAAAAAGGGGGACCAAGGGAAAAAATTTGAAAAAAAAACCAAAGGGGGGACCAAGGCATAATTGGAGGGGGTACCTAAAGGTGAATAGCGCCCGAATGTGTAAATAAACTAGCATACCAGAATTATCTACAGCCATACCGATATGAGAAGACCACGTTGTTTGGTTTTGCTTTGAAGCACCAATTGGCTGGATGCCCTTCTCACCCAATATGTTTTTCATGCTCTTTTCTTAGAGGAATAGAAGTGTGACAACAAGAAAGGTATTATCAATTAAGTCATTCAACTTTGAGCACTGATCTTAAAAGAAAAGTTTTTAATGTGTACTAAAAAATTTGTTACGAACGCAGACAAAGTCAACTAAACATATATTGACAAACTACAGCGTTTAGTTTCAATCAAATTACTTGAGAAAACAAAAATCATTAGGTGTATTATGTAGTAAGTAGTAGTATAGTTGCAAAAATGATTACTTAACACTAATCGGTGCTAAGAACAAGAGTGGATTTGATTGCCCTGCTCAATGACCAGCAAGGTGATTCAAGGACATATTTTAAAATTTTTCGAATAACTCAAACGGGGAACTGTTTTATGTCCGGATAGGTTTGAACGGAAAGTTGATATTTTGAAATGATAATTGAAAATAATTGTCGTTTTTGTCTTGGTGTTTCATTTTTTTCTCTCCCTCTTTACTATAGCGCGTGTGTGTCTGGGTGTCTGGGTGTCTGGGTGTCTGGGTGTCTGGGTGTCTGGGTGTCTGGGTGTCTGGGTGTCTGGGTGTCTGTGTGTCTGGGTGTCTGGGTGTCTGGGTGTCTGGGTGTCTGTGTGTCTGGGTGTCTGGGTGTCTGGGTGTCTGTGTGTCTGGGTGTCTGGGTGTCTGGGTGTCTGGGTGTCTGGGTGTCTGGGTGTCTGGGTGTCTGGTGTCTGGGTGTCTGGGTGTCTGGGTGTCTGGGTGTCTGGGTGTCTGGGTGTCTGGGTGTCTGGGTGTCTGGGTGTCTGGGTGTCTGGGTGTCTGGGTGTCTGGGTGTCTGGGTGTCTGGGTGTCTGGGTGTCTGGGTGTCTGGGTGTCTGGGTGTCTGGGTGTCTGGGTGTCTGGGTGTCTGGGTGTCTGGGTGTCTGGGTGTCTGGGTGTCTGGGTGTCTGGGTGTCTGGGTGTCTGGGTGTCTGGGTGTCTGGGTGTCTGGGTGTCTGGGTGTCTGGGTGTCTGGGTGTCTGGGTGTCTGGGTGTCTGGGTGTCTGGGTGTCTGGGTGTCTGGGTGTCTGGGTGTCTGGGTGTCTGGGTGTCTGGGTGTCTGGGTGTCTGGGTGTCTGGGTGTCTGGGTGTCTGGGTGTCTGGGTGTCTGGGTGTCTGGGTGTCTGGGTGTCTGGGTGTCTGGGTGTCTGGGTGTCTGGGTGTCTGGGTGTCTGGGTGTCTGGGTGTCTGGGTGTCTGGGTGTCTGGGTGTCTGGGTGTCTGGGTGTCTGGGTGTCTGGGTGTCTGGGTGTCTGGGTGTCTGGGTGTCTGGGTGTCTGGGTGTCTGGGTGTCTGGGTGTCTGGGTGTCTGGGTGTCTGGGTGTCTGGGTGTCTGGGTGTCTGGGTGTCTGGGTGTCTGGGTGTCTGGGTGTCTGGGTGTCTGGGTGTCTGGGTGTCTGGGTGTCTGGGTGTCTGGGTGTCTGGGTGTCTGGGTGTCTGGGTGTCTGGGTGTCTGGGTGTCTGGGTGTCTATCTGTATGTCACAAAAAAAGATTAGGGGTCTTCCGTCAATCAAATCGAAAATCTGATTACACCATTCGACTCAGCGTGGTCGATGTACTGTCTGAAAAAATTATGAAAAGTTGAACTCGACTGTCTCAAAAAAAAGTTATGGCCTGTTGAAAGGTCCCAAAAATCACAGGGGGGACCAAGGCAATTTGGGGCGATTTTTAGATTGCCTTGGGGGACCAAGGCATGGTTGTAGGTTCAAATTTTGGTGGTAGCATGTATGATTTTTTTGACTTTGCAAGTACCCTACGAAGGTCCTCGGCGCCTACGAATCGCCACATCTGTGACAACAACATATTCTATTAGGTTGTGTCATAAGTTCGAAGCGCAATGATTTGAGCATTTTATTCGAAAACAAATCCAACAGCATTCATCAAAAGCTAATCAACAAAATAATCTCAAATTTCAAATCGTTCTTGCAAGCGAGCAATTCGTTGGACATAAAATCCGGCTGGCTTTGAAGAAAAGAAGTTGCTGATATCCTGCGAAATTTCTTCGACCGAACCATACTGCTTCCCTTGTAGAAAATGTTGAAGCGATCGAAAAAGATGGTTATCAGACGGAGCCAGATCGGGAGAATATGGCGGATGTGGCACGACTTCCCATCCAAGATCGTCTAGTTTCTGCTTTGTCAACGGCGCGCTGTGAGTCCTTGCATTGTCGTGCAAAAAGAGGACGTCTTACGGTGTGGACGATTTCGGCTCCTGGCTTCTTTGACACGTTCAAGCTGTTCCGAATAGACTTGTGCGGTGATCCTGGCATTCATAGGTAGCACTTCAAAATGAACAATGCCTATAATCGCCAAGACGAGCGAGCGAACCATTTTCGACAGTTGCTTGAACTTATTGCATCCAATCCATAGACATCGCAAATCTTCTTGGTGGCATCGGCAGCGGAGAGACCGGCGTCGAATAAAAACAACATCACGTGGCGAATATGAGCAGTATTCATCAAAAGTATAAACACTAGAATCTTTAAAAATCATGAAGATGATGACTTAAGTCGTATAGATATGCAAAACCGCCCAACTGAAAAACAAAACAATGTATAGCAAACTTTAGGCTTGGCGCTTCGAACTTATGACACAACCTAAAAGTTTCATTTACTAAATTTTATGCTTTTCGGTGACTAACCGGTAACCAACCGGTAACTAACTGGGTATTTTTAAATAATCGGTGATAAACTAAACTTATTTTTTTTAAATTATGCAAGCATAGTCATATGCAACCTTATACTCAAAATTTTATTTGGCGTCATTTTGAGTATGAATTTGTATATGGTCATGTCCATGTTCTTAGCATAGTCATGTTTTTAGCTCAACAGCCCCACCCCCGTTAAGTTTTTTAGCCTATTTAGCCCCCACCCCGTCAGAAAATCCTGGGTACGCCTATGTCTACAACGGTTGGCTTCGGGCTTTTAGGGGATCGAAAACGAACGGGCGGCAATTGTACGCATCACTTCCAACTATTAGCATAAGTGTAACGTGTAACTTGTCCTAATAAGTTATCAAAACGGATACCTAAGTGCTTATTAAAACTAGTTGGGTCTTCTATTTCGTTAACAGTATCTTCACTCTCTTTTAGAGGTGGGGGCTTCTATTGGAGAGGGGCTTTATTTATCGACCCCTCTAAAGGCGGGGGCTGCTATTGGAGAGGGGCTTTATTTATCGACCCTCTAAAGGCGGGGCTTCTATTGAGAGGGGCTTTATTTATCGACCCCTCTAAAGGCGGGGGATTCTATTGGAGAGGGGCTTTATTTATCGACCCCTCTAAAGGCGGGGGCTTCTATTGGAGAGGGGCTTTATTTATCGACCCTCTAAAGGCGGGGGCTTATTGGAGAGGGGCTTATTTATCGACCCTCTAAAGGCGGGGGCTTCTATTGGAGAGGGGCTTTATTTATCGACCCTCTAAAGGCGGGGCTTCTATTGGAGAGGGGCTTTATTTATCGACCCCCTCTAAAGGCGGGGCTTCTATTGGAGAGGGGCTTTATTTATCGACCCCCCTCTAAAGGCGGGGCTTCTATTGGAGAGGGGCTTATTTATCGACCCCTCTAAAGGCGGGGGCTTCTATTGGAGAGGGGCTTATTTATCGACCCCTCTAAAGGCGGGGGCTTCTATTGGAGAGGGGCTTTATTTATCGACCCCCTCTAAAGGCGGGGCTTCTATTGGAGAGGGGGCTTTATTTATCGACCCTCTAAAGGCGGGGGCTTCTATTGGAGAGGGGGCTTTATTTATCGACCCCTCTAAAGGCGGGGGCTTCTATTGAGAGGGGGTTTATTTATCGACCCCCTCTAAAGGCGGGGGCTTCTATTGGAGAGGGGCTTTATTTATCGACCCCTCTAAAGGCGGGGCTGCTATTGGAGAGGGCTTTATTTATCGACCCTCTAAAGGCGGGGGCTTCTATTGGAGAGGGGGCTTATTTATCGACCCCTCTAAAGGCGGGGGCTTCTATTGGAGAGGGGCTTTATTTATCGACCCCTCTAAAGGCGGGGCTTCTATTGGAGAGGGGGCTTTATTTATCGACCCCCTCTAAAGGCGGAGGCTTCTATTGAGAGGGGCTTTATTTATCGACCCCTCTAAAGGCGGGGCTTCTATTGGAGAGGGGGCTTTATTTATCGACCCCTCTAAAGGCGGGGGCTTCTATTGGAGAGGGCTTTATTTATCGACCTCTAAAGGCGGGGCTTCTATTGGAGAGGGGCTTATTTATCGACCCCTCTAAAGGCGGGGGCTTCTATTGGAGAGGGGCTTTATTTATCGACCCTCTAAAGGCGGGGGCTTCTATTGGAGGGGGCTTCTATTTATCGACCCCCTCTAAAGGCGGGGGCTTCTATTGGAGAGTGGGCTTCTATTTATCGACCCCCATTGGTAATAAGGCTTCTAATAGAGAGGGGGCTCCTATTAGAGAAAATACAGTAAACTTGAGTATTCACTGCACAGAGTAGGCCAAAATTACGCGTAATTAAAAAAAATCCTTCATTAAAAAAATGGAAAAATTCAGCAAAGCAAAAAAGTAATTCCGAAAATTGTTAGAACAAAACAAAAAACATTGGGTTTTCACGATTGCGCTGAAGCCATTGACAAAATTTTCAAAAAATCGATTTTAACAAGAAAGGTATTTTTTAAAAGAATGTGACTTAGCAGGGCATCAATATTAGAAATAATTTTCTTGCCATTTTTATATTACATGTGGACTTTGACGAACACCTCTGCCTCTATAGCTCTATCAAAAGTTCTTGGACATTAACGTCACCAATGCACTGAACTAGGACGTGCATTGAAGAAGGAATTTTACTAGAGGTAATACAGAAGTTGTGACCTTGTCAAAACGACAACATCTAGTCATTTTACAAAACAAAAGATGTGCACTTTTTTGGCTAGATCAGAAAAATGAAAAGAAAAAGAAATCACTTAGACTATGTGGAGAAACTTGAAGTGCTGATGCAATTCTCTGCAAAGTTAAAAAAAGAAAAAAAAACAGGATTTGTTTACATAGGCCACCCTAAGGCAGGGATTGCAATTAATTTTTTTTTTCAAAAGGCAAATTGTGGTTATGATTTTGTAAGGTATTTTAGTAGTAAAAACTTAGGAATTTGTTTAATTGGGGGGGGGGTGTGGGGTTGGACTTTGGTTAACTGTGAATAGTGTTTGAACATCTTTCAAGTAATTTTTATACGCTAAAACGATAAAAATGCTCTTTCACACCATTTTCCCTACTAAAACGTCGGGTTTTCAGCAAAAATTTGCTTACCAGAAGTTTACCAATTGCCTTGGTCCCCCAAGGTAAAATATCTTATTTTAAGGTATCCTACCATGTTTTGATCAGTGGAGCTGGGCAAAAAGAGTCTCTAAATGCATGTATGATCAAGAGTCTTGCTCGCAGTCATGTCTAAGGTAAGTGAGTGCGCGCATCTCTAACCAACCAAGCCCCCTGCGCCACCTTCGGGGCATGGGGGCTTGGGGGCTTGAAGTTGAGATGCGCATACAAACACATACCTTAGACACAAATCACTCGAAAGTGACTCTGGATACATATAGGGGCTTGGAGTTGAGATGCGCACACCCACATACCTGAGACACAAATCACTCGAAAGTGACTCTGGATACATAAAACATGTATGCATACCAGAGCTTCTTCATGCGGTAGGCCCCAGCTAACAAAACTACATTCAAATCCCATCTTTTTGGTATTTTCAAGGATATCCAGGCACCCTTTTTGGTTTAATCACCTTGGGGGACGAAGGCAATTGGTCAACCTGTGGTAAGAAAATTTTTTTTGAAAACCTGACTTTTTAGTAGGGAAAATGTTGGGAACGAGTTTTTTTTATCGTGTTCAGCGTAGAAAAAATTACTAGGGTGGAGTGTTGCTCTCCCAATACCGTCAACTCTCTCAATGCAGTCAACTCTGCCCGTGTCCGCCACCTGAAAGCATCTTTTTTTATCCTAATAAAGAACTGGGAAGCTCAACACTCGGACTCCCATGCTTTTGAGACTCCTGACTCAGAATTTCATGCTGAACACGATGTTGTTCCGTGACTCACCAGAAAAAAAATTATAATTTTTTTTTCAGATTGAGAATCTCCATAAAATTTTCTACAATTCAATATCCTGTCTAAACTTAGTCTGTTCGGCGTGAAAAAATGTGTTATAGTCATTTGGAGATAGGTCCTTATCAGAGACTGACATTGGCAAAGGGCTGCAAACACAAGGTTTTGAAAATTTCCCAGTTTTTTTAAGCACACTACAACAAATACACCATGAAACTTTACAAATGGCAAAAAAGGAGCCCGTTGAAATATCGTCTGTTCCTGGTGATTTTAAAAAAGTCAAAGGTTTCTCTTCCATCTTGCACATCACAAAAACGACGAAAACTAATAAAGCATGGTGTCTTAAGCTTTTGGAGAAAGAATCATTATAAACACGAGCGTCAAGTCCTAAAAAACACAGCGTTTCGAAAACCATCATGTGTTCTAATAATAAAACAGTCATATTTTTTATACTCTGCTCAGAAAAAAAACAGACACTAAAAACTATAATTTATAAAAAAATAAAAAGCGTTGAAAAAGTGAACGGCAGTAGTAGCAGCAGCAGCATTACGACCATTTTGGTGCTGATGGCGGTGGTAGCAACAATGACTCGACCTTGACTAACATCACATCAAAAAAAGAAGAAGAAGACAACAAAGACAGACACTGCCCCCACCCTCATTCCAGCCATTCCACTAACCTCTAATCAAACACCCAAAAAATGAAGTCGAGAAAGGTAATTTTTCTTTCTTCAAATGCCCTTCGGCACTTGCTTTCCAAACCAATTCCAAAAAAAAATTAAGAAACAGGCACTGCCAACCATCCAGCCAACCACAATCAACAAAGCAATAAAGATGTGCTCGATTTGTGAGCAGGAATGCATTGTTCCAGCAGGCGGGCTGGTTTCCCCTTGTCCATGTGCCTACCCTTCTTTTCTGGTTGCGCAATTGGAGGAGAGGGTGGTGGAGCAGGCAAAGTGTCTAAGAAACCCAGTGTTGTAACAATTTTTTTCGTAAGGCTGCAAAAAATGATTGAGTTGGTGGAAAAGAAAGTTAAGTTCTTTGATTGAATCGAACCGGATGTTTTCTGTGCCTGCATTACTTGGAAATTTAGTTCGTGTCGAGAACACCTTTGAAGGCTACATTCTGAAAAAAAACTTCAAATCCATTTTTGGCCCTATACGCTAATAGGACGCTTTTTTGCTTTGGTTCCCCCTGTTGTTTTTTTGCACACATCAGTTTTGACTAGTCATTTTATTAATTCTGGCAAAGGGCTGCAAACACAAGGTTTTGAAAATTTCTCAGTTTTTTTATGCTTTTTAGGGTCATTTTGGGTGATTTATCACAGTTTTCCTGCCGGAGCTGGGCAAAAAGACTCTCTTAGTGCATTTTCGATTAAGAGTCTTTCTCAGAATTATACCGCAGACCAGGGATGTACCGGAACACGAAAAATATCGGAACGGAAATCGGAATCGGAACTCCAAAAATTTCGGAATCGGAAATCGGAACCCAAAAAACATCGGAAATCGGAAACGGAAATCGGAACAGAAACGAAATACTTTATTTCAATCGAATTCATAACAATTCAATCATCAAACATATTCGAAATTATAAGCAGTGAGGTTATGATGTAGCATCTTCAAATAATACAAAAGGAAAAATTGAGTGACTAATAGCGGATGAGGGTCAACTCCTTACAAGCCCAACTCCTTACCCCAGCTCCCTACAAAACCCAACTCCTTATCCCAACTCCTTACATTTTATACACTCCTTACAGTCTTGCTCCAAATACTATTTTTGAGTAATGATATCGGCCATGATATCATATCTTGAATGATATGGGCCTAAGCCTAAGCCTAACGGCTAAACGCTGCTTAAAAAAAAGCCCGGGAGTTGACATGTCCGGGCCAAGGGCTCACCCAGCTTTTATGGGTCAAGATGGCTCCAGATGGGTCAAGTCAAATCTACAGAATTTTCGGGTTAATTCGTGGTACGCACTCAACGCATTTCAACGCCTTCAACGCCACTCTCAATAAATAAAAAAGAAACTGGATCGGAACAAAAGTATCGAATAACAGATTCAAAAAATGTAAGAGTTGGGGTAAGGAGTTGGGTTTTGTAAGGAGTTGGGTTTTGTAAGGAGTTGGGGTAAGGAGTTGAGTTTTGTAAGGAGTTGTCCTTCCTCCCTAATAGCAGCCAAGAAGAATCTTTAGAATTCAAATCAAAAAAGCCTATGTTGTTCCGAAATTTCCGAAATTCGGTTCATTTTTTCGGAAATCGGAATCCGGAAATCGGAACCCAAAAAACATCGGAAATCGGAAATCGGAATCGGAAATCGGAACTTCCGGTGCACCCCTGCCGCAGACCTTTAACCTATCGAAAAAGGATGAAATTTAGTGAAAAATACCATTTATACCTGAGGCGGTAGGCAAGATTTCTTGAAAAAATTCATTTTTTATTTAAAAAATGTTCAGAAATGTTTTCTTTATCGTGTTGAGCATAAAAAATGAGCTTGGGACGTGATTTTGGATCACTTTCCAACAAATCCGAGCATAGCAAAAGGGAACTGAAGAAGTACCACAAAAAGTCTCGAAAGCTTAAAAAAGCGGGCAAAAGAAGAAAAAAGGCCGCATTATACTTTACCGGAAATGCGACTGAAGTGACTCTGGATGCATGGAAAAAGCCAAGCTTGATTCAATTGCCACTCTATTCAGCCCAAACTATTCGAAGCAGCAAAGCTAGCAGTTGAACAGTGACATGACTGACTTTATCGTGGACAGCAATCTTCCTTTCTCTATGGCTGAATCACCTTTCTTGCGCTGATTGATCAAAAACAACTACGGACAAGCAAAGGTAGTTTTTCTTGTAATCTATTATGTTGTTGAATGGATTAAATTTAATATATTTTAGCACCCATCACGCCATGATATAAGTGCGGAAGTACTGATCAAGGCAAACAAGTGTACGGACGAGCCCTGAAAATTTCTCTCACCTTAGATGAATTCTCGCACAAAGAACACTCACTGCCCTGCTGATTTTTTAATTTCCTGTTTTATTGCTTTTAATCAAGCGTTTATAAGTCGATACTTTCATCGTTTTTTCATTATTATAAATAATGAAAAAAACGATATTTCTAGTAATTATCTTCTAGAATTTACAGACAGCAAACAAAAAAATATTACAAAAAACTCATCATTGGCGTAAAAACAGGTATTTTAAAGGTATTAACCTTACAAATTGTGGCCAATGAATTTGAAAAAATTTCATGCATCAACAAGTTATTGTTATTAAGAGCAAAACGTGAGGTCTGGTTCATTAATACATTGCATCTTGTTTTGCTTTGCTTTGACAGTTAGTAGAATGAATTGCATTTTAAGTATGAAAGGTACTTCTATATTTGTAGTTGGACCTGCTTTTTCTGGTTTTACAGCTTATGAAGTACAATGCATCTAAAGTATAAAGTATATATCTACAAAGGTTTCTGGTAGCATTTTTGTAGTGAGAGCACCCACCCGACGCACTTACCGTATTTTCTCCATTAAATCCCCCCTCTCCAATAACTCCCCCCTCTCTAATAACTCCTCTCTAGGAGGGGGTTGAAAATAACTCCCTCTCTAATAACTCCCTAGGAGGGGGTTGAAAATAACTCCCTCTCTAATAACTCCCTCTTAATATCCCCTCCTTAAAGAATCTTTTTCTACACCTTGTTTAAGTGTAATAAATATTTAGTTTCCACAGCATTGGGTTAAAAACCAAAAAATATGTAGCACTAGGGTTGGCGGTTCGGGTACCCGTTTTCGGGTAATTGGAACCGAAAACCGGTTTTTTTTTTCAGTTTTCGGGTATCGGTTCGGGTACCCGAAAATTTCAGATCCGGTTCGGTTCTCGGTCGGGTACCTGAAAATTTCGGTACCCGCCAACCCTATGTAGCACTGAAAATGGCGCAAAAACGAGACAGCAATAATCAATGAGACAGAAAAAAAAACCAGATGACACCAAAAAATATTTTTTCTTTTTAGGACGAAACAACTTTAAGTAATATTTTTTATTGAAAAATAATCCCCCCCCTCTCTAATAACTCCCCCTTGTCTCATAACTCCCCCCCTCCGAGGGGGGCTGAACAATAAGTCCCCCGGGGGATTTAATAGAGAAAATACGGTACCTTAGAAGTCTGAATTCATATTTAGGAGACCCATCCGACGACTACATGTGGAGATAAGTCAATTACTTAAAGAATGATTAACTGTATGTTGGTAAGGATCCTGTCATGTACCTGGACCAACCTTCACTTGAGATCGGACAGAAGCGACGTAGCTGTGCTACGCTTGAAAGTATAGTCCATGTTGGTAGAGATTATGTTCAGTACTTGGTTAAAACTGAGATGCGCATAGGTTGTTTATACATGCTGCCCGAAAAATGTTTAGGCTCTCTACAAAGGTTTCTGTTAGCATTTTCACAGTCAGGACACCCACTGTCGCGCGTTAATTTCTAATACTTTCAGAATTTGTCGGCCGACAAATTCTGAAAGTATTAGAAATTGTCGCGCGACATTTTCTTATATTTATAAAAATAATTTTTATGTTGTGGGAGAAAACATTTTTTCACGACAATACCGGTAGCAATCTACTGTATTTTCATGCCTAATGAATTACTAGAGGTGGTCCATGTGTAAATTACTGCATTTCGATTACATGTGCTGGTACAACAGTTGCAATCGAACAAAAGTCAAAAAGTTCTGAAAATATTAGGAAATGTCGCGCGACATTTTCCAGTACAGTCGAACCACGATTAAACGACCCTCTATTCAACAACACTTTCAAAACGATTTGATCGGTCTTAGACAAATTGACCCTACCGGAGTATTGGGTTGTAACATAAGTCATGGCGGTTTTTTAGTAATGAATTTTATTCGCTAATTATCACACACATGCGATATACTTTACATACCAATGGAAATCTCATTCTTTGCTCTACAAGATCTTTGTTATTGTTTTTCTGGAATGATCAATTCTTGGTAATTTGTAGGCATAAACGATGGAGTGTCAAGTGGACAAGGATTTGCATTTTCGACGTCACTTGCTTTTCGCTTTCAATCGTTGTGCGAAGGCTGCAGAAGCAGCTAGGGAAATTTGTTACGGAGAAATTGCTATGCCAGAAAGAACGGCTCAAAACTGGTTTCTCAAGTTCAAAAGCGGAAATTTCGACCTTAAAATTTAGACCTTGGCCGACCATCTGAGATTGACGAAGAGCGCGTGAACGCACTTTTGAAGGAGGATGGTTATCAAATCACTCGAGAGCTGGCGGAACAAATAAATAGCAGCGCTATGACTATCTCTCGCCACTTGCAATTGATGGGGAAACAGCAGCTAGGAGCTAGTAGTAGGAGCTAGGAGCTAGCTGCTAGCGCAGCTAGAAGCAGCTAGGGAAATTTGTGCGGTTTACGGAGAAGATGCTATGCCAGAAACAACGGCTCAAAACTGGTTTCTCAAGTTCAAAAGCATACTTATTGGGCTGCTTCTGCAGCCTTCGCACAACGATTGAAAGCGAAAAGCAAGTGGCAAATGGCTATAATACATCTCAGAAAACTCGATTTAACGACCCTCGATTTTACGACAAATTTTTGCCGGTCCCTCGGGGGTCGTTAAATCGAGGTTTGACTGTATTGTTAGAAATGGTCTGGTAGCCAAAAATACTATTTGCAAAGGACAAGATGAAAGTGCTTGTATCTCGATTGATATCTCTGCACACATGAAGCATGAAAAAGATCAAGCTGAGTAAACAAGAGCCTCAATGGTTCACTGCCTACCCACACCTTGACTGATGCCTTGACTGATATCTATATCTTAGGACAAGTAATATCGATTGAATGTCAATTTGAAAGCTTTTAAGAGCACCCATTTTTCATTTTAGATTTATTTCTAATGGCTTCTCTCATTTTTAAAGTTTTTATTGCTATCATATTATTGGCGCCATGCTCTTCTGGCATGAGGAGTTCTGGGGGACCAAACAATGTTGAGGTATCAAACAGTGTTGTCGTACGTGTCTTCAACTATACTTTTGGGAATATGGCGAATCCTTTAGTAGTATGCGTGCCTCCACGCATCGAAAATGTGAACAAATTAAAGATGATTTTAAAGGAGAAGATTGATAGATCTGATTTATTTGGAACAGATAAAATAAAAAATTATAAGAATCTTGAAATCGAAATATTAAAAGGGGGAACACCTATGATTATGACTGACGCAGATTGTAAAAATATACAGCAGGGAACAGAATTTTATGTTAAAAATACTCGTCTGTTACGAAATAAAAAAAAGTTCTTATGTTTTTCATGTTATATGTAGTGAATTTACGCAGGTTATTACATCTGATTTATTCAAGCTTTTTCAGTTTTTGTGAGAATAAAAATTTATGATCAAAAGCATTCTTGATTTGACATCTTTCTTATCAGAAAATTGCCGTTAATACGAAAAAAAAATTTCACTGCTACAACAAGGGCTTCGAATAGCTGAATAAAACTCAATCTTCGAGTGCAATTCAAGGCTTTTGCTAATGACTGGCGCTTTTTTACCATTAAAAGACCATTGCCGTCTACGACAACGAGTTTTGAATAAATCGAGGGACAGCTTTTACACTCCGAAAATGCACAGAATTATTTTTTTCAACTTTAAAATGATTGAAAATTGTGATACAATTTTTTTTGTTTATTTTCGGAGTAAAAAAAGCTGTCCCCCGCCAATGCGAACTTACAAAACTCGTTGTCGTAGACGACGTGTGGTAGACCACGTGGATATAGCCGAACCACCAGCGGGTTCACCAATTACTTGTGAATGCTATCTGAGCAAGTTACTGCTCAAAATTTAATATATTAAGAAAAAGCTACAAGCGCCATGCTTCACGCTAAAAAAATGTCCACCATCGGACATGGTCTCAGGTGTTGTACAATCACGCATGCCAATGGCACACAAAGACAACACTATACACTGGTTTGGCTTTGAATTTTCGGTGACGAGTAGTCAAAAAAGACTTAAGAAATTGAGGCAGCTGCTCTAAAAAGTCAGTTTTCGAACAAATAATTTTGTAAAAATACCGAGTTATCTTGTGTCTTAGCAAGGGTTGGAAAATAGAGCACCAGTCTCTATTTGAACACCAGTTTTTAATAGAGCACCACCCCCAGAGAGGGGTCGAAAAATAGAGCACCATGGTGCTCTGTTAGAATAAATACGGTAAATGGTTAAGCTAATTCAGGTTGACTGGCCTATATTAACAAAAATAAAATCTTCTGTCTAAAAAATCATGAAAATACAATAGGCTCCAATATGAAATAACCCAGAAAAATTCTAGGCACCAACACATTTGTTGATTTTTGGACTAATTTTTCTTATGAGTTGCTGTCTTGTTTAAGTATAAAATTGATGTGCAGTTTCTGCGCTTTCGGTTCTTATCCTTTATCCCGACCCCACCCAAGTTTTGATTGTTGAACTTTATTTTTATTTTGACACAAATAAGTTGATTCGCCTTTTTGGCGGCATAAAACATGCATGCATACCAGAGTTTCTTGGTGCAGTAGGACCACACTGACAAAATTTTGTTCAATCTCCATACTTTTAGGCTATTTTCCAGTATCCCGGCACCCTTTTAAATTAGGGCGGGGTCGGGATAAAGGATAAGAACCGCGCTTTCTCTTATAGTCAAGTGCTAAAAATAAATGGTGATTGTTGTTTAGCGAGATGTGTATTTTGAACTGCATTTGTCCTGACACGAATTGTGTGTCAATGTCTCGTATCTTCATTTTATTATTTATTTTATTTATTTACGTTAAAACTTTAACTAACTAATAACTAACTAACTTCACAACAGACATTCAATAATATGATTTGGAAGTCGGCTATATTTTATCAAATAACTGGTGTAAAAAAAGTTCGAGGCGGATTTTTGAGTCCTTATTTATAAAAGAAATTTAAATCACAAAAATATGTTTAACCACTCATTTTGTAGCCCTATCTTTCTTCTTTCTATTGGTATATCAAACTCCTAACTGGTGTAAAAAAATTCTGTTAGCAATAGCTTGAATGTTCTCCTCAGTGGTCGCGGTGACTGGCCGGCCACTCCTTGACCTATCCTCGTTGGACCCTGTTTCCTCAAATCGCTGGATTGCCTTGCTGAAAGTCTGGTGGTGGATGTTGAGCAGCCGTGAAATTTCCATTACCTTTTTCCCTTCTTGGTGGAGGCGAATAATAGCTGGACGAAGATCACCCAAGCACAAATAGACTAGTTTACTAGCTATAAAATGAAAATAAACAAAAATCAATAAAGCATTTGGAAAAAGAAAACAGTCAGTAGCTGGATAAGTCACACACCAGTTTGGTTATATTTCGAAATGGGGTCCCTTTACTTAAAACGTTGTTGTGAGCTGAAAATACAACATAAATAGGAGTTTGATATACCAATAGAAAGAAGAAAGATAGGGCTACAAAATGAGTGGTTAGACATATTTTTGTGATTTAAATTTCTTTTATAAATAAGGACTCAAAAATCCGCCCGAATTTTTTTTACACCAGTTACAATTATAAGTCTAAAAGGTAATTTAAATCTGTTTTCCTTAAAATATTTTTAAAAAGATGTATACCGTATAACCTCTTTTAATCCCCCGGGGGGATTATTTTTCAACCCTCCCAAAATCGGAAAAATTTTGGGTCGATCTCAAGATTTTCGGGTGAAAATCCAAAATCGAAAAAACGGAACCGGTAGAGCTCATGGCAGTTAAGAAAACGCAAAAAAACAGATTTCTAAAATATTTAGTTTAGGCTGAGATATAGGTCTATAAAGTCAGGGGGGATTATTAGAGGGGGGGGGGTGATTAATAGAGGTTATACGGTAGTTCCTGATGATATCCAATTATTTGGAAGTTTGTAATACAATTTAGAAACACGAACAAGAAAAAAATTAAATCTAATATTAGTTTTACAATTTGGTATATAAAGTTTAAGTTGTTGTCCTCTGGTTTTTGATGGCATACAAGTAAATCTAGTATTTAAATCAATGTGAACATTTTGAAGGATAATCTTGTGAAAGAAAATGAGGTCCGAGCACAGTCTCCTATATTCCAAAGATTTTAGCCCTAGTATTGAAAGCAATTTTTCATAGGATGGCTTTACGGGGTATTTGTTCTGGAGTGATTTATATTGTTCATCAGCAAGTAGTAGTTAAGTTATCGTATATTGTATTTTGTCTCGTGTTCTATTATAAAGTTTCTCTGGTTATTTGTGCGCTCGTACTTTTGCCCATACCGTTACACAACAGTGATATCAATAATTTTTCGGTGCCTGTAAAAAGGCATTGAATTTTTTATTTCATATTTTTTTAATGGCAATTTTTTGCATGTTCTACGGCTAATAACCCGATAAAATTTTTTTACTTATTTGAAAGCTCGCACCAAACAAGTGTTATACCGGGTGCTTCAAAAGTTCCCGACCTTTTTTAAAGCAGTTGGTTAGGCATAAAATCTATGTGAAATTTCTATTTTAAAAATATCATTTTTTAGTTGCAGATATCTTCTTCGAAACGGTGTATAAGTATTGGGTTGTCGCATAAGTTCCTTCGGTTTTGTAAAAAGGTATATAAATTTTTATTTTTAAAATGAATAAACAAAATGTTTTATGCCGTTTGGTAGCTCTGTTTCTCTTCTTTCGAATGATATACAGTCGACTCTCGTTATAACGACCCGCAAGGGGCCGGCTAAAAATGGGTCGTTATAACGAGAGTCGTTTTATCGAGCTATAAAATACACTTGGACCAACCAAATGAGTTTTATTGGGTCGTTATATCGAGCGGGTCGTTATATCGAGCGTCGTTATAACGAGAGTCGACTGTATCACACTTTATTTTTCACAACAATTTTCAGGTAAAAACAATGAAACAAATCAATCAATAATATATTCTCCTTCACTGTTCATGACTTCTTCCCACCTTTCTGGAAGTTTGAAAATTAGAGGTGCAGAACTCATTGAGCCATTCTTCCAACTCTTGATCATTATCAAACGTGACACCATTGAGATTGTTTTGCAAAGATCGGAACGAATGAAAATTGGGTGAAGCAAGATTCTCCAGATCTGGATCCAAAGTCATGAACAGTGAAGGAGAATACATTATTTTATTGATTGATTTGTTTCATTGTTTTTAGCTGAAAATTGTTGTGAAAAATAAAGTGTGATGTATCGTTCGAAAGAGAAGGAACAGAGCTACCAAACGGCATATAACATTTTGTTTATTCATTTTAAAAATGAAAATTTATATAACTTTTTAAAAAACCGAAGGAACTTATGCGACAACCAAATGGTTAGCCAACAAGATTTGTATCATTGATTGTTTTACGACCCCTCTGACAATCTCATTTTTTCGGGAAAATTTGAAATTGAGATAGAGAGATTTCTTGGACAGTTTTCAATGATTAATAAATTGAAACATTTTAAGTTGCGATAAATTTAAAGATTTTTTTTGAATTTAATTTTTAAAATATTGGGTTGTAACATAAGTCATGGCGGTTTTTTTGTACGGTTTTGCCCTCAACTTTGCCCTCACCCATGCTCCCAACTTTTGAACTTTCCCCATCGATTCCCCAAGCGAGAGATAGTCATAGCGCTGCTATTCATTTGTTCCGCCAGCTCTCGAGTGATTTGATAACCATCCTCCTTCAATAGTGCGTTCACGCGCTCTTCGTCAAACTCAGATGTTCGGCCAAGGTCTAAATTTTAAGGTCGAAATTTCCGCTTTTGAACTTGAGAAACCAGTTACAAGCCGTTCTTTCTGGCATAGCATCTTTTCCATAAACCGCACAAATTTCCCTAGCTGCTTCTGTAGCCTACGCACCACGATTGAAAGCGAAAAGCAAGTGATGTCGAAAATGCAAATCCTTGTCCACTTGACACTCCATCGTTTATGCCTACAAATTACCAAGAATTGATCATTCCAGAAAAACAATAATAGAGATCTTGTAGAGCAAAGAATGAGCTTTCCATTGGTATGTAAAGTATATCGCATGTGTGTGATAATTAGCGAATAAAATTCATTACTAAAAAACCGCCATGACTTATGTTACAACCCAATATCTGATATTTTTTAGTTTACTCCAAGTGTCCTAGAAAGGCGTGACAGAACTTTATCTTTCAGAACAGACTACTTTCGGTACTCATTTTCAGTTAAAATTTCCCAATTGGAAACTGTAATTTTTGAGTGTTCGTAGCCTGATAAGTCGGTATGCAAACTTATTTCACTAACCACTATTTTACACAAATATGCTTCAGATTTTTATTGGATATCATTCGGTCTAAAAGCTCATATGTACGATTTTCGACTCTTTTTTTTCGAAAAATTTTGAGATTTTGTGAGTTTCGGAAATTTGAAATACTGAACCGGTGAACTTTTATGACAAATCAAAGCATTCTATGTCTTGAATAAAACAAAAAAAGCAAAAAATACTTCATCAAAATAATAAGGCTAAAATTTTTCAAATTATCATTTTTTTAATTCATCATCTTTCTACTAGGGTTGCATTCGGTCGCTTAACCGAACCGGTCAGTTAACCAAAAACCGGGTTTTTTGGCAATAAACCGAAACCGAAAACCGGTTTAATGCTTTAGAATGTCCGATCTAAGAGCAGGCATTGTGCGATTTTGGGAAGACGGGAAGAAGCAAAGTGAGATCGCTCGTGATATGAATGTTCCAAAGCAAACAGTTTCGGATGCCATCAACCCTACAACAACCCTACCTGTAACAACCCTACTTACAACCCTTGTACATACCCTTACTCTTAGGAATGGGGCACAAAATTAAGAGCAACCACTGGGAGTCGAACTGGAAAAGCCAGCCACTTCCCCCTACACCACTAGACTAAATTTATTTTTCTTGTTCAACAAAGTTAAAAATATTTCTACTTTATACATCATTAATTTTTTTTTACAACTTGAATAAATAAATAATATTTATTTTTTATTATGAGTGAATTCCTAGACCAGCAACAGAAAAAGAGCTAGTTAGTGGTGGTTGCAGGTGCTGCATCCGAAAAACCGATGCCACCTATAGAATTTTGTCGAAGGATTGAGGGAGATAGTCGTCCACTTGGTGGACCACCAAATCCAGCAGCAGACAAATTAGGTGAGAAAGCAGAAACTGATGGAGTTGTGTTTGCCTGAGACACCTCTCCGAACAGCCTGTTCATGGCGGCCACCGCTGCTTGCTGCATACTGTCTTGATTGGTTGGTTGTCGGTCTGGTTGGTGCACATTGGTTTTAAGTGGTTTGAATGCCGATGGATGGTCCATTTGGTTTAGCAGATTGGGGATATTAGGCGAGGAACGGCACATTGAAGTGTTTGGTACTTGAGCTGAAAATATGGATTGTTAAATTTTATGCGCTTAACAAAAATTTTAGCAGCTCGGAACTGTCTCGAAACTCCTGGGTCCCTCTCTAATAAGGCGACCCCCTCGACTTTGAGGACCTGAGCCTAGAGTAAATATTCTGCAAAGCTGTTTTATGCGTTTTCTTAACTCCCGCGAGCTCTACTGATTGCACTTTTCAGATTTCGCTTGAGCACCCGAAAATCTCGAGATCAAATTATAAATATTCCGATTTTCGGGCTACCGAAAAATAAGGCGACCGGCCGCATTATTAAAGGAAATACGGTAGTTACTATCAACAAGATCAAATCAAAATCAAATATATCAAATAAATCAAAATCAACTATAATAGACGCGCCCCCTAAAGGCATGTTACCTATAGTAAGTCAATAATTCCAAAAATCGTCTGAATTTGCACGTTTTTGAGTAAAAAGTTTGTTTGTACAAATTAGTTTGTATTTCGGCTTCGAAAAAATCAGTCTTGTTCTCCACATTCATAGACTATCGTCGATAAATTGAAGGGTAAGCTGCTACTGGCTTAGGAGAAAACAACTAGGATCAATGACGAGCTGTGATGGCTGTCTACCTGCATTTGAACCTTAGATGCTTGAAAAAGACTACCGAAGAGGGTCGTCACCGAGTCATTGAAATCATGTTGGATTACTAATTCAATTGATCTCAGTGAGGACAATAAGATGCACTGCTTTGAGAAAGATACTGCAGTGCCTACTGGTCGACGCAAGTTGTAAATGGTGCGGAAAGAAAAGAAATTTTCTGACATAAAGTCAAACCTTGATATAGGGACACCCCTCGGGACCGGCCTTGTGGTGTATGTACACTATAGTGGAGTGTCACTATATTGAAGTGTCACTTCAGTCATTTTCTTTTATCCAAAACCAAACTAGCCGACATCAAGGTGTGAATATATTGGAGGTGTCACTATATCGAGGTTTGACTGTAATGGAACAAATAGACTTTGGTGAAGAAGAAAAGGAGCACTTCAACTATTGCCCCACCACTCGATTATCAACAATCGTGATTCTTAAGTTCATATATCTCTGGTACGTTAAATGAGATATTCTTCTGTAGCTTTAGGTGAATGTTTATGTTACGTTTATGTGTAATTTTCTAGGCTCTTTGATATGGAACGTAAGAAGATTGCTGAAGAGTGTGAAATTTCTCCTGATTGTGCTGTTCATTGGAATAAGTTTTGCAGACAGGTAGTCTATTGGGTTAATCAGAATCACTGGTCTCCAATAGGCAGCGAAGATTACGAGTGGTGGGGGCAGGGTTGAATCGAGTGGTGGGGCAATAGTTGAACTTAGCCGAAGAAAATATTTTCGGTGATAGTAATGCGTTCATTGAGTGTTAAATTGTTTGTTTGCGTACTTGATAAGATGTAAATTTGGAAGTGCAAGAAAGTTTGTTGACAATGTTGCTACGTTTTGATGGCTAAATTCTTTTCAGGGATGAAATTTTTATGTAACGAAAAATTAGAAGCTCTATTAGAAGGTCCCTCTCTAATAGACGGGTCCCCTATGAGAGGGGTTGAAAAATAGACGGGCCGGTCCTTCTATTAGAGAGAATACGGTACTCTAATTTTGTAAGAATTTTAATTTTTTTGACCTTTTGAGTGAGTACCAGGTAGAATAGTTCCAAATTACCAACCTGGTGAAAATTATCTAAAAATTAGACTTACCATCCAAACTTCTGCCCAGACTTGTGAGCATATGAGTTAAAGAGCTGTTGGCTGCAGCTGCTGAGAGCAAGCCTATCCTAGTGGCTTCATCAATGCCCAAAGCTGAAGAATCCACACTGGTTTTTGGTTTGAATTGAAATAGGTTTGAAAAGTTGGGAGGTAGTAGCTCATTTGAAGTTGCAGATGTTATTGTCAGTGATGGGGATCTGTTGATGCCTCCAGCACACAAACCATTATTTATTTGTTGTGTGGCTGACCCGCTGGATGCTGCTGCTACATTTAAATTGAGCGAAGAAACGGCTGGCGACAAGGATGTGCTACTGTTTGACATGACTTTACTGGCTAGGGGAGGCACAGGTGAGGACAGATGTCTGGAGGGACCAGGAGATGAAGCAGTGGTAGGGCCATTGCTGTTATTGTTGAATAGCATTGGAATCTGGGATGTGGAGGAGGTATTGTGGCATGAAGGTTCAGGGGTACTAGCTTGGTTTAAAGATAACTGCCCGATAGGCGGGATCTGCAGCTCGTGTGCTTGCATTTCAGTGAAAGAAACAGGACTGCCATCTGCATTCATCAGCCCGTCTATGAGATGGGTTCGCATGTGTCTGGTTATCATGTCTCTGCGGCTCTGAAATCATGGATTTGCAAAGAAGTTAAGTAAAATGATATAATTTTGCTATAAAAAGTGCAGTTGCAGTTTCGAATCCTGCCACGCAGAGCGCTTGGATGTTTAAATTGGCGCCCTTTAAAGGGAATCAGGGCTTTACAGGGAGGGCAAGGGAATAAAAGAATTATAAAATTTTATGCAAAAGCATTAAAAAAAGTAAATATTGGTATACTTTGGCTGTCTTATCATGTTTTTCAACATGGGCCGTGGCAAAAAGAGACTCTATATGCATTTTATGATTAAGAGTCTTGCTCAGAATCATGTTTAAGGTAAGTGAGTGCGCGCATCTCTAACCCATCAAGTACCCTGCGCCTCCCTCGTGGGCTTGGCAAGGGGCTTGGAGTTGAGATGCGCACACCCACATACCTTAGACACAAATCACTCGAAAGTGACTCTGGATACATGAAAATGTATGCATACCAGAGTTTCTATATGCGGTAGGCCCCAGTCAACAAAACTATGTTCAACATCTTCTTATTAGTGGGCCCTGTGTGATTAGTGGCCTTCTTTCATTCCCTTCCCCTCCCTGTAAAGTCCTAATTACCTTTGAAAATTCAAAAGGCGCCAATACGCCAAGGCGCCAAGAAACCTTCCTCCCCCTGTGGTTCTTTTGCTCAGAATTCAAAAAACACGCGGCTTTCTCATGGAATCAGGGTCGAGAAACACGAATACGGTGTTATCTTTTTCACCCAAGCGCTCTGCGTGGATTGAGGGGGGGGGTGCGTTGTGGCTATCGTCAGATTTTTAAAACCCTAGAAAACAAGAAACTAACCGCAGCATAGTTGCAGTGTGGACATCTGTATGGCTAGAAAAAAGGCGATTTTTATTTATTTTGTGAAAAAACTTTAACAAACTCCACCTTTTCGCCAGTATGAGTTCTCTGATGTGTGCTCAAATGATCGCTTCTTGAGAACACTTGACCACACAGTTGGCAGGCATATCTTTAACAACGTCATAAATTATGACATAGCAACATGAAAAAGTTGGGATACATCGATTTGCCCCAAATATTGATTTATTATTAAAAAATTCTGAAATGCAATAAGCTCAGATGTTTTACACCATTTTTTATTTTAGCGCACATCTTTTTTTTTTTAACTTTTTTTCAACTGACTATTTAACCTAAGGTTGTTGAATGGTCAATTGGAGGATCAGTGAAAATTCAGCAACTACACATCCCAAAAATTTCAAAGTTTTTTCAAATTTGACTTTAATTTTCTAATTTTTTTCACCTTTTTTGTAGGGTGGTGCACGGTCGGTTAACCGAACCGGACCAGTTTTTGCCCAATTAACCGAAACCGAAAACCGGGTACGAAAAAATGCGGTTAACCGAAAACCGGGTAGTGATAAATTAACCGTAACCGCACCACCCTACTTTTTTGCATAATTTTTTTTGAAAAAATCAATGCAAAACAGCTGAGTTTACTAAACTTTGAAAATTTGGAGAAATAAATCAGCATTCACAAATTGAATTTGGCATACGTCTAAAACTTACGGTTTTATGCCGGAGTGGAGTCTCAAATGTCGAGTCAACATGTCTGATCGCCCAAAACTCTTAGGGCAAAGAGTGCACTAAACACGATTTCAGAATATTATACAGCAAATCTTTAATCCAAAAGAAATGAAGTAACCTTGTGTATCTTGCTGTTCTCATCATTCACCGACGCGGATCTATCCCTGTGCCTGCTGGCTATGTGCTTGGCCAACCTGTCGTGCATGGCAAAGCCCTGGCCGCAGTGCTCGCAAATAAATGCAGCATCGTTGATGGGCATGGGCGACTGGTTGGTGGACACATCACTTTCGGACCTGCTCCTGCGCCATAAAGTGGCTGGCTTGATAGGTCCTGGAGCCAGGGTTTGATTTGGATTGGGCGATAACAAGTGCAGACTAGAGTTTAGCAACGAATGGTCCATAGAGTTGGGTGGGACTAGCGGAACGGCTGAAGTATTTGGCACTTGCAATAGGTTGGATTCTTGCTGTAGGGGGACTAGGGAGTTGCGGAAAATTTCTAAAGCTGCTGCTTGTTGCCGAATCCACTCTTCTACTTGTTGCTGTCTTTCTTTGTTTAGCTGAAAAGTGGAAGATAGAAGCTGACTTTTTTCGGTAAATTTCTGTTTTAGCTTTTCAAATTTTGTAACTACCCTTTATGAAGGGCAAACCTTTTTTTGAAACCTTTTTCTTGACGTAAAAAGACTTTTTTCGCCGTAAAAACATACATCTCTAGAATGAAATAGCTCAGCAAAAGTGGGTGAAGGCGGAGGTTCTTCAATAGTTGGTTGTCTGGACACTTGCAGGCTGGGCTGGGCACTCACACTCTGGCCCACATCTTCCTGATCTTTGGAGGAGGTGTTGGAAAGCTGTAGATAGTTGACATTTTCTTCTTTGGTGCCACTTTTTTCCACCACCTGCGAGTTAAGAATACTTTAAAAACTTTGAAAATTAAATTTTTGAGTCAAAAAACCTTTTCCTGTTCACTCCTATACTTCTGCAACAGTCTCTTTTTGTACTGGCCTCCATTGGAGTGGTGGGCGAATGAGTTGGAGACTCTGAGAGGGACAGAAAAAGTGGATTGGTCTATACTATCATCCATTTCCTCATCTTCATCGTTGCTGTTGGTCAGACTTCTCTTGCATTTGTTGATGAGCATGTCTGCCTCCGAACGACTCCGCTCTCTGCAATTTGGTTGTTTTGAAGAATTGAAATAAGGAAATATAAATATTGTTCTAGTTTATAATTATTATTTTATAATTTAGTCAATTTTTTTTAAATTTAAAATTATCAAGCAATATTCTAGGGCTGCCAGTTATTGTCTTTCATAAAAATGCTCGGCGAAAGATTTTTTGAATCAGAGCTATACGCTGAGTAGTTAAGGTATGGTATAGAGTTGGGATATTCGCGCGAATATTGAAATGGCCGCGAATATTCGCGAATATGCTACAGTCAACTATCCCTTTACAGTCAACTCTCAGTGGACAATACAGTCAACCATCACAATACAGTCAACTATCCCAATACAGTCAACTCTCAGTTAACAATACAATCAACCATGACAGTACAGTCAACTCTTAGTCAGCAATACATTGTCTTACTACTTTTGCAAACTGTGCTACAGTCAACTATCCCAATACAGACAACTCTCAGTTAACAATACAGTCAACCATGACAGTACAGTCAACTCTTAGTCAGCAATACATTGTCTTACTACTTTTGCAAACTGTGCTACAGTCAACTATCCCAATACAGACAACTCTCAGTTAACAATACAGTCAACCATGACAGTACAGTCAACTCTTAGTCAGCAATACATTGTCTTACTACTTTTGCAAACTGTGCTACAGTCAACTATCCCAATACAGACAACTCTCAGTTAACAATACAGTCAACCATGACAGTACAGTCAACTCTTAGTCAGCAATACATTGTCTTACTACTTTTGCAAACTGTGCTACAGTCAACTATCCCAATACAGACAACTCTCAGTTAACAATACAGTCAACCATGACAGTACAGTCAACTCTTAGTCAGCAATACATTGTCTTACTACTTTTGCAAACTGTGCTACAGTCAACTATCCCAATACAGACAACTCTCAGTTAACAATACAGTCAACCATGACAGTACAGTCAACTCTTAGTCAGCAATACATTGTCTTACTACTTTTGCAAACTGTGCTACAGTCAACTATCCCAATACAGTCAACTCTCAGTTAACAATACAGTCAACCATGACAGTACAGTCAACTCTTAGTCAGCAATACATTGTCTTACTACTTTTGCAAACTGTGCTACAGTCAACTATACCAATACAGTCAACTCTCAGTTAACAATACAGTCAACCATGACAGTACAGTCAACTCTTAGTCAGCACTACATTGTCTTACTACTTTTGCAAACTGTGTTACAGTTAACTTTACCAATACAGTCAACTCTCAGTCAAAAATACAGTCAACCATGACAGTACAGTCAACTCTTAGTCAGCAATACAGTTGTTTGAATGTTCGCACTGCAAACATTTTTCCCGAATATTCGGATTGGACAATCCTAGTATGGCATATATATTTTTATAAGTAGTCTGGATATTTAATTTTTATTCTCTCTGTATATTAACTATTTTTAGAAAGTGGTTAGTGGAACAAAGCAAAAAAAGCCGCCAATGATTACCGAACAAGAAACGTCATTTATCAGTATATCGTTTCATCTCAAATGTGGATAATATAAGTCTTCATCGTATCACAATTTGCTCATTTTTGTGGAATGTGTATGAACTAACGCTATAGGATATCATCTTATTTTGGCTAAGGTAGCCGATTATCGACTACAACTACAGTGGCCCTATGTTACAATGATGGGGTTTTTTGCCTTGGTCCCCCCTATTGTTTTTTAGGACTTTTCAGGCTAAGGCAAGGTAGGCCAGCGTATGTTAGGACGGACTCAAACATATCTTACAAGGGAACCGCCCGAACTGTAAACTCGAATTCAAAAATTCTGTTAATACCATCTTGTAGAGCATAGTCGACTTAGTATATGAAATTTAAATATTTTTCCCCGACAGACAAAAAAATTGGATCTGGTGACTCAAGAAACATCGAGTCGAAAAGTGTCTTGGTCCCCCTGTGCATTTTAAATATTGTATCTTTTTTACAGTTAAGTCCCCCCTCTAATTGGAAAGTCTGCCAAGCCGCGTGTCTTTAAGAACAAAGAAATCCCGGTCGCCTACAAGACCAACAAGAAAGCATGGATGACAGGTTGGATTTTCGGTTGTTCGATTGGTTTATGAAAGAATTTTCAGCTGATCTTTTCGAAACTTGGCTCAAGGAATGGGATCGTAAGCTGAGGCGCGACGGACGGAAAGTGCTGATATAACTCGACAACTTCTCCGGCCACTCAAAGATCCTGTTGGAGCAAATCACGCTGAAGTTCTTGCTGCCGAATACGACAGCCGCTTCACAGGTTTGGTTTTTCAAGATGAATCTCTACGAATCGCTTCGATTCTTTCATCGCTCATGGTCGGACGTCAGGCCAACTGCTTCAGGAAGGCCGGATTCATCAAGAACATCGTGGTAAGACGTTTTATATTTGCGGATGAACATAACCTTTGGATTTATATCGTGGATAATACACTGGAAGAAGACATTAACGCGGAAGTCCAACTAATGGAAAGTCAAATCGCTGAGCTGTTGGGCGAAGTGGAGCAACTGGAGGAAGGATACGAGCTATACATACTCTAAACGGGGGCACTGGTGGAGGGCACTCTGGGCGAATACTTGGCCGTGGACAATCAACTCGCTGTCGGTGGAATGCTCACTTAAACAGAAATCGCAGTGGATGTCTCGATAGCAGAAGTGGAAGAGCCGGAGGCGGAAAGGTAATTCTTTGGTTTGTTTGGTTTGCAATCAAACTTTTTATTTGGCGACACCGACGTAATGGAGGTCGACGAGGAACCGGTGCCGCCAGTCACTACTCGAGAAGCCACAACGGGATTCAAGCTCTTCCAGAGCTACGTGGAGGAAAATTTCAGCGATCCTGCTACTATTCAAATGTGTGACAAGCTTGACGACTTTGATGTCAGTATGTTATGGCTTTGGAAAATTCACAAAAAGGACCAAGACACTTTTCAACTTGATTTTTCTTGAGTCTCCAGATCCAATTTTTTTTGTCTGTCGGGAAAAAACATTGAAATTTCATATACTAAGTCGACTATGCTCTACAAGATGGCATTAACAGAATTTTTGAATTCGAGTTTACAGTTCGGGCGGTTCTCTTGTAAGATATGTTTGAGTCCGTCCTAAAATACGCTGCTGGCCAATCCTTGCCGAAAATTCAAAAATAACAACATAATGAACAACGGGGACAAAGGCAAAAAAGTTATAAATTATGTAAAAGCCGTTCTCTGAATTATCAGAATCATCTAAGACTATGAGGATAAAATTAAGCACGACTTTTGGAAGTGAGTTACTTATTCGGTTTGTCAACAACCCCCCTTATTTTTAAAGAGTGACTCAAAAGGACGTCTTGAACTAATTTTCTCTGTTTAGCATAATAAAAGAAACATTTTAAAAGCAGTTTCTGATTTAAAATTTTAAACTTTACTCGAAAAAAAAGTATTCAAAACTTCAATTATTCAAAAGTAGATGGTCTTTTAGGGCAATTCAAGGTCATTTTCAATTAGTTATTATATTAGGCTTAGGCGAGGGTAGGCCAGCGTATGTACAAACATGTTTTCCGAACTACAAAAAAGATAATGAAAAAACATGTTTGAGTCCGTCCTAACATACGCTAGCCTACCCCTGCCTTAGCCTAATATAATAAAAGACCATCGGTACTTATCCCTTATCGGGTCAGGTTTTTGAAAAAATTTTGGGCAGATATTTTTTGTTTTGTTATAATTTCTAGCGAGCATGAATATATTTGATCTGCCAAGAGGTGAAGAAGCAAGCAAAACTTAAAAGAATATAAAAATGGACATAACATGTTATCTTGATACAAAAAGTATCTGCCCAAAATTTTTCTCAAAAACCTGACCCGATAAGGGATAAGTACCTATGGTATACAGCAGGGCTACACCGGATATGAAAAAATATCGGACGTCAAAAAGTACCGGATATCGTATAATTTCTCAAAAAATAAAAAATAAATTTTTGAAATTTTTTTCTCAAAAAAAAATTATCCGAAAATTCGCCATTTTTTCGGATACCGGATATTGGATATCCGATGCAGCCGTGGTATACAGAGAAAGGTGTTATGCTAACCTAGCCTCCTGATCCAAACTCTTTTGTTGTGAACAACTGTCTTTGTTCTTGTAGTGTCTGTTGTTTCTGTACAAATGGTGTTTTGTTTTGCGCCTGGAGCATGGTGACTTGCTGTTGGAGATGTCGTTGCTCTGACATCTGTTCGACATCGAGCTGCGAGATCGTTGGATTTGCTCAAAGCTGAAATCATTTGATTTTTGTTGTTTTTCTTGCAATTTTTTTTCCAAAAGTCTTAAAAAGTGCTTATCAACACTTTTTGGGCATTTTCAAACACAATTTTCATTTGAATTATTTTTAAATTATATGGAAAAAAAATTTGCCTTGGTCCCAATTTTTTTACCAAAAATTTTTTAAAAAATTCTTAAAAAGTGTAGATAAACACCTTTTGAGACTTTTAGAAAATAATTTGCGAAAAAAACAACAGGGGGACGAAGGCATGTTTTTTTTCAAGATCAGAGCCGTCATGGCCAAAACCCACCTAAAATGCAGACTGCCAGGCAGTGGTGACAAATTGGGGGACCTATTTGAGTAGGGCGTATTTGCCGAAGAGTCCAAACAGCAGTCCGAAAAGGGGGAAAATGGTGCAGGCGACAAAGCCTGGCCTGGCGTCAAATAATGACCCGCTGTATCAACCATCTCTTCGCCTCCGTAATCAGAATGGCTGGAGTGGGTGCGGTTGACTCTGGCCTGAGCTTGAGCAAAATCTCGGAAGACGGCCCAGTTGGCAGCACTTAGAGACTGGCCAGGATTTAGACCAGCTAATCCAGTGGTCAACGAGTCTCTATGGCTGATGCTTATGGAACTGCGGGGTGAGGAGCCTAGATCACTGGTGGGATAGCCAGGTGACAGGGGACTCAGCTTCGAGTCCATAGACGACATGTAATGGTTGGGCTGGTAGTTGGGACTCAACTGAAATTTTCTAAAAAGTTAGTTTTAAGTTCTTAGCATACAACAAACTAACCAGATCGAAACGTTGTAACGCGTCCACAGACAATGGGCACGGTCTTTTTTTGTTAGGGGTGGTAGGAGAAGCTGGGGTGGAAGGACCTTGCTCACAAATTAGTGGAGGGGCCTGGAAATAGTTGAATTGTTTTTTTAATTAAAAATTTTAACTTCAAAGGCATAAATTATTGGGTTGATTCATAATTAATGCGGATTTTTGTTGCCTTATGATTCTTTTGATCTATTTCTTCTTTAAATTTGCTTTTTTGTTTTAAAGTATGCCTTCGCTTTTAGTTAAGAAGAATGCGCGTCGAAAACCACCTTCACATTCGCCATATCATGCTCTACCACTTCGAGAAAGGATGGAGGGCAGCGCAGTCTTTTTGCGATATTGTCGAACTCTTTGGCGAAGAGGCGATCAGTCAAAGTCAGGTGGAAAGATTTGAGAGCTTGATCATTAAAGTCAGATGGGCGACCTCTTCCTTTCTCATCTTGCAAGCTTGTGTCACCGGATTGGAAACGCTTGAACCATCTTTCCACCTGACTTTGACTGATCGCCTCTTCGCCAAAGAGTTCGACAATATCGCGAAAAGACTGCGCTGCCCTCCATCCTTTCTCGAAGTGGTAGAGCATGATATGGCGAATGTGAAGGTGGTTTTCGACGCGCATTCTTCTTAACTAAAAGCGAGGGCATACTTTACAACAAAAAAGCAAATTTAAAGAAGAAATAGATCAAAAGAATCATAAGGCAACAAAAATCCGCATTAATTATGAATCAACCCAATAGTTAAATTTAAATCAAGCTTGTGCAGAGAGCCAGTTAGCTACCGAGTTGGGCCTAGATTTGGTTAGACTCAGCTTGGAACTCAAAATCCAGGTCCGGCCTGGATGATTCAGCCTTATGGCTCTACCCATATTTTTGTACCGGACAATTCTCGGCTAAACTTCCTTTTATGTACCCGCTCGAAACCATGTTTTAAGTCGTTTTTCATGTATTTTTTTACGACGTGAAAACGTGTTTAAAAGCAAAAAATAAAAAAAAGCAACAAAAAAAATTTTGACCAAAATTTTAGGGTATAGACAAAATGAAACGATCATCTTTTTTTGATTTTTTACGCACTCAGGCTTAGCCCTAACATGCGCTGGTCTACCCTGAGCGGCTCAGGGTAGACCAGCGCATGTTAGGGCGGACTCAAACGTGTGGTTTAAACATATTTTTTCAACTTTCAAAAAAAAAATTTTTTTACAAAAAAAATCAGCAGGGGGGGAGCAAGGCAAAAAACACGAGTTTAATTTTCGAGAAACGTCTATACCCCAAAATTTTTGGTCAAAAATATTTTCTGTTGTTGTTGCAAAAACGTACTTCCCAAACACTTTTTTGCTTCTAAACACGTTTTCACGTCGTAAACACACATGAAAAATGACTTAAAACATGATTTCGAGCGGGTACATAAAAGGAAGTCCTGCCCAATTCTTCTACCGGACAATTCTTCTACCGGACAATTCTTCTACCGGACAATTCTTCTACCGGACAATTCTTCAACATCTTTTAAGAATATATTTCTACAAGGGACAGCATGCGCCTATCGGCGCCTATATCGTATTTTGAAATTTAAACATAAATCCACTTTTCACTTTAAAGGGCAAAATCTCAATTTTTTCACAACAATTTTCAAATCTAATTGCGAGAGGTCCTCCGCCATTGAAAGAGCTTTCGAATGAGCATAAACATGCAAATAAAATTATTACACTAAAAAAAGTTTTCCTTTGTGACCAAACATGTACTCAAATGCGTTATCCACCCACCCACCCGTCCCAAATACTATATAGAGATTCTAAGTATATAATATATTATTCTTAGTATATATTCTATCGTTGCGGATAATATATTCTAAGAATCTATTCTTCTAAGAATAGGCGGTAGAAGAATATGGGTAGAGCCAGCCTTATTTTTTATGATCTTTTTTAAATAGTTTTTAATTTTATTTCTTAATTTGGCCCTATTGACCTATCCGGGGCCATTTTTCCCTTTGGTTTTTTTTGAAAATTTTGATGTGAAATTTGTGAACATTGTGAACACAAATTGAGCCTAGGCCTAACCCTGGAGACATTTTGGAAATATTTCACATCAAAATTTTCAAAAAAAACCAAAGGGGGGACCAAAGGGAAAAATGGCCCCGGATAGGTCAACAGTGCCCTCAATTTGATCAGATTATTCTCTTGAATTCTTATTGAAAAATTACAAGCTCAACAACAGAAAATCACTGCGCTATCACTGCAAATCAATGATATAGTCTATTTTGTACTCGATCCCTGGCTTCCATCGATCTAACAGGTGAGTGAAAATTGGAAAATTACCGGCCTTGTGCATGCCTAGCGACGGTGCGCAGCCGTTTTTCTCGCTTTGGATATTTTTTGAAAAATTTTGATTTTTTTTTGGCAGTTTGCACAGACGTTTAAGCCTGTCCTAGCGTGCGCTGATCTAGCCTGCATTTTAAGCTTTGCAAAATGTAAATTAAAAATGTAAAAAACAGTCAAAAATAAATAAAGTTCAGAAAAGGCGGGACTTTAAAAAATGTGCAAAAAGATTAGAAACACGTCTATGCTTTTGCGTTAAGAAATAAATTTCCTTCTGTTGACAAAATGGCAACTCGACAAACTTGAGATTAAAAAAAACTCTCTCCAAGTGAGAAAAAGACTCAAATTTAAACTCGAAATAAAAAAATTTAGCCAAGATAATTTTCAAACTTTTTCCTTTTTGTCCAAAAAATGGCTAGAAACAGGCAAGCAGTTGGAAAAACCGCTAAAAATTATTTTTGACATCAACAACTGCTTATTCTAGCACCACTCGTAGATCACAAGATGAAAGATAGGGTGCTTTTGGCTTGAAAGTTTGCTGGGTGGGACTCCCCCACAACCCCACTACTTGTCAAGGGGCACAGACACACAGAGAGCAACCCTCCTCACTTTCAGCAACAAATGATTTTTTTGTGTCCGGCAAAAAAAGCAACCAGCAGCCTGGTTACTACTACACCTGATCCTCTACCACCCACTCCACACACAAGTGCCAACTGAAATGTGAGCACCAGCAAAACAAATGAGACAACTTTTTTTGACTTTTTAACAAAAGTTGAAGACTGTCTGGAAGAAGGTATCGGTGCTGAGACAAAAAGCACTCCACAGTTAACACGCAAAAGCCGTGTGAACTAAACTATGGAAAATGGAATGGAAAATTTGGCAAAAAGTAGGGATCCGAATAGGTTAAAGTTGTAACACGGATGTCTTAAACAAACCCTACATTTTGACACTGGATTCATGTTCATTGTAGTTGATTTGCTCATAAAACTGCTTTCAAAATTTTAAAATCACTTTCAAATTTTAAATTCCACTAAGAACAACAGACATTCAAAGTTTTTAAAAAATTATTTATCAAACTCACCTGGTACCTGCCTTTCAAAATACTCCCATCGCCAACTTGCCGTATTTTCTAGGGTTGTTGAAATGACCGGTCATTTCCTAAAGCGGTCATATGACCGGTCATTTTCCACAGCGGTCATATGACCGGTCATTTTCTAAAATGACGTCATTTTCGGTCATTTTCACAATTTAAGCTGTCAGTAGCAAATAGTATTAATTTTGACATCCACATGCGAAGAATAGACAGAAACTTACTCGTAAATACATTCAAAAAGCTTTATTAACATCAAACAAACACTCTTCCTTAATATCTTGCATTAAAAAATCAAATTGGTCAGACAAGTTCTCTGCCATTTCTTCTGCTTCTTGCTCAGTAGCTTCTATTGTCAATGGCAAATATTCCTGTTCCAGCTAGCCAACGAGCATATTCAATCATGACCTGAACAAGATGCCTATCAACGGATTAATACACTCAATGATCTCACTTCTCCTTCCCTTCCCGGAAACACTGGGTTCTTGATGCATTTCTTTGCCAGGAGCTCAATTGCCTTTTGCTTCTCATTGTTGCTCAGTGACTGTCCTCTGTTCGATGGCTCAAGAAGGTCCAGTGAATGCTCCACATTTGCAATGCTTTCATCTGATTCTTTGACGATCTTCTTCGGGGGTTCCCACTTGATTTTTTTGACAGCCAATTGATCTGTTTTTTGGCATCCACCCCGACTTTCTTGCATTCCTAAAGCCATTAAAATAAGACACATAACTAATCGACTTGGACAGATGAAAACCTTCAAGTGCTTCTCCATACGATCCGGGTGAGCTGCGTAGCGTTCGTCACAAAATTTGCAGCAGCCAACGAATCCTAGCTTTCCATTACTGTTCTTCTCTTCCTTGCTCTCAAAGTAGCTCCAGCACCAAGCAAGCGGTTTTTTGAGTGATATGGCAATCTGAAACTAAGCCAATAAAAGAAAAAAAAGCAGTTATGAAACAGCAAATTTAGCAAACAAAACATAGTGACTGTCGTAAATATAACGTCAACTGGTTTAAGAAAATATTAGGAAAATGATCGAAATCTATATGACCGGTCATTTTGTAACAAATGACCGGTCATATGACCATTTCACAACCCTAGTAATTTTTCTAATTATAGACCCCGTCCTTCTCTTCAAAATAGTGTTCTTGGCATTGTGTTTTTCGACCAAATTTTTGAATACTTATCATCAGCGAGTTACCACTCATTTTGTAGATAGTGAGGTGAGCAATACAATCAACTCTTAGTCAACAATACATTGTCTTACTACTTTTGCAAACTGTGCTATAGTCAACTATCCAAATACAGTCAACTCTCAGTTAACAATACAGTCAACCATGACAGTACAGTCAACTCTTAGTCAGCAATACATTGTCTTACGACTTTTGCAAACTGTGCTACAGTCAACTATCCAAATACAGTCAACTCTCAGTCGACAATACAGTCAACCATCACAATACAGTCAACTCTTAGTCAACAATACATTGCCTTACTACTTTTGCAAACTGTGCTACAGTCAACTATCCAAATACAGTCAACTCTCAGTCGACAATACAGTCAACCATCACAATACAGTCAACTCTTAGTCAACAATACATTGCCTTACTACTTTTGCAAACTGTGCTACAGTCAACTATCCAAATACAGTCAACTCTCAGTCGACAATACAGTCAACCATCACAATACAGTCAACTCTTAGTCAACAATACATTGCCTTACTACTTTTGCAAACTGTGCTACAGTCAACTATCCAAATACAGTCAACTCTCAGTCGACAATACAGTCAACCATCACAATACAGTCAACTCTTAGTCAACAATACAGTTGTTTGAATGTTTGCACTGCAAACATTGCTTCAGAATATTCGGATTGGACAACCCTAATTATTACAGAAAATACTACCGACTTACTCGTTAGTTACGACAGACTTATTTGTTAGTCATTTGGTAGCTTATTCAATAGAATGATATCTATCCTGTTGAGTTACGTAAAAAAACTCACCTTCAGCATGGTAGTCAAACTATTATTGGAAGTGGTTTGGACGGAAATATAAGAACGATCTTCCTGACTAGTAGATGCCCTTGCAAATGAAGTAGTTATAGCAGGCGGTGTTGGTGTCTCATCCACTACATTGTCAATTTCGACCTTCTCTTGCTGTTTGGATGGAATAGGTTGCAGCAGATTTCCACCTCCAAATGTCAAACTAGTTGGCATTGGCGAGAGCTTTGGAATCTGGGAAGCTTGGCCATATGGCGCGAACAGGGTGTTCAGGGGTGGAGGAGTCTTGGAAAAGGAGATTGTCAAAGATTTTTCAACAGGTGAAAGATTCAGGTTTAGATTGTTGATGTTTTTATTCTTGCTAAAGCAGGGAGATTCTGGTGCATTATGCAAATTTCTCATCTCCTCCAAGTTTTTTGTTGGAAAAGGGGGCATGCCAGCATTCATTTGATGATTTCGCAATCCAACTAAAAATGTGTTTTTTATTGCAGTAAAAAAGAAGAATGGAAAATTTTTTTCTAGACAGTAATTCACAAAAATAGTGGTATTGGCTACTGTAAATGATTTTTTTTATTTTAAAATAGCCATAAGTTTTGTGTCAAGAAAAATTTTCAAAAACGGTTTTTGACAGGGACAATAAATTTTTGCTTTTTTTATTTTTTTCCGCCTAATTTTATTAGAATTTTCGTCCTAATTTTTCAATTTTTTTTTGTTATTTTCGAGTAGCCTATCATCAGCTTTCCAACAATCCATCAAACTCTATTAAATGATTTTAGAAATGTAGAGATTTAGCAGTCTTAAAAAATAATAGTTACTTACTTCAGTAAAACCCATATTAAAGTTATACATATAAAGTTTGATAGACTATTCAAAAGTGCATAGGCGTTCCACCCATTTTCGAACAAATGTCTAAAAACGGGTGAACGTTTTTTTTTGCCTTGGTCCCCCCTGTTGATTTTTTTGCAATTTTTTTGTGAAAGTTTCAAAAAATTATTTTAACCACATGTTTGAGTCCGTCCTAACATGCGCTGGCCTACCCTGAGCCTGAGTGCGTAAAAATTCGAAAAATCGAAAAAAGTTAAAAAAAAATCAGCAGGGGGACCAAGGCAAAACGTTTCACCCATTTTTGGACATTTGTCCGAAAAGGGGAGAAACGTCCTTTTACTTATTCAAAAGCTAGGATCCTGAGGTACACAATAATAGTAACACTTTTGAAAAACTAAAATTAAGAAAAATAAAATCAAGAGAGAAATGTCAATAAAAAATCATTAGTCGGAAAAGGAAGCAAATTAGGCCCGCGTTTACAGTTTATGCGTTAAATTTTTTCTTGAAATTTTTTCTAAATTTTTTGCCATAGTTCACCAAAACTGTCAACAAATCAAAAAATATCTACCTGTGATCGAAGCCTGAGAAGTGCAGTCCATGTTGTTAGAAGCCTGTTTGTCTCCTAAATTGGCACCATTCACATCGACAACAACATGGTCTAGTCTGTCTTCTTCCTTTCTAGACAGCTTGTGCAGCACATTCATAGATAGACAAATATAGTGAATTAAAAATTATATAGAAATAAAACAATGCGATATTTTCTGCTTTCTGTTTCTGCAAAAAACAATCATAACTCATTCTGAGCTGTTTTTTACATATTACATACCATACTAAAAAATACTCAAATTCTAAAATTCCTCTCTCCAAAAAATCTACTAATTAGGTGCTAAACACTTTTTAAATAGTATAATTTTTAGAAATGCAAAGGTGAGGCATTGTTTTCTGCCATAGAATTCCTTATATTGTTTTTCAGGTGGTTTTCTCAGGGGACAAGCTCGAGGGGATCAATGAGGGGATCAGCACATATTTAGCAAATTAGGGGAAATCGAAACTGGATAGTAATTTTGAGTGATAATGGGGTAAGAATGATAGATAGTTAACTAAAAAATGGTTAACTAGAAAATGGTTAACTAAATGGTTAACTAAAAAACAGTTAACTAATTGGTTAGCTAAAAAACAGTTAACTAAATGGTTAGCTAAAAAACAGTTAACTAAAAAAATGGTTAGCTAAAAACAGTTAACTAAATGGTTAACTAAAAAACAGTTAACTAAATGGTTAGCTAAAAAACAGTTAACTAAAAAATGGTTAGCTAAAAAACAGTTAACTAAATGGTTAGCTAAAAAACAGTTAACTAAAAAATGGTTAGCTAAAAAACAGTTAACTAAATGGTTAACTAAAAAACAGTTAACTAAAAAATGGTTAGCTAAAAACAGTTAACTAAATGGTTAGCTAAAAACAGTTAACTAAAAATGGTTAGCTAAAAACAGTTAACTAAATGGTTAACTAAAAACAGTTAACTAAAAATGGTTAGCTAAAAACAGTTAACTAAAAATGGTTAGCTAAAAACAGTTAACTAAATGGTTAACTAAAAAACAGTTAACTAAAAAATGGTTAGCTAAAAAACAGTTAACTAAAAAATGGTTAGCTAAAAAACAGTTAACTAAATGGTTAACTAAAAAACAGTTAACTAAAAAAATGGTTAGCTAAAAAACAGTTAACTAAAAAAACAGATAGTTAACTGAAAAAAAAGCTCAAATTCTAAAATTCCTCTCTCCAAAAAATCTACTAATTAGGTGATAAACACTTTTTAAAAAATATAATTTTTAGAAATGAGAAGGTGAGGCATTGTTTTCTGCCATAGAATTGCTTAAATTGTTTTTCAGGTGGTTTTCTCAGGGGACAAGCTCGTAGAGATGAGAACGCTTATGAATGAGGGGATCAGCACATATTTAGCAAATTAGGAGAAATCGAAACTGGATAGTAATTTTGAGTGATATTGCGGTAGGAATGATAGATAGTTAACTAATGCAGCTCCAACATTCCCAGTATCGTGCGAAAAGTAAACAATCTTAGTGATTCAGTTGCCCAAATCTCCGGTTTCAGACTCAGAAAAATAAGAAATAGGAAACTTCTTCCAAACCATCCAATAAATTTTCCACCCACACTTTTTTGCCAAATAAAGGCAGAGGTGGGTGGAGTAAAACACGCCGCCGGTTGGGGGAAAGGAATTTAATATGGTTTATGGAATAGAAGATTTATATAGACAACAGCAGGAGATTATTGACGACAATCTGGTAGTTAGAGCTCACTTAATCATAGTAATTAACACCCCACAAAAAAGAGATTTGTGAAGGAAGAGCGTAGTTTGTAAGGATTTGGGAGAGCAAGACAAATTTCAAACATGATAATGACAACCCCAGGTGTAGTCAGAATGGTCCGATTAGTCTGAGAACAGTGGATTTAGAATAATGTAGAAAAAATGTGCATGAGGTCCCCTCATAAATATTCGAAGTTTTTTAAGAACTCCAAATTTAATTTTAGGCTTTATAAAACAATGAGAGATTAGGTGGCAATTCAAAAATTTCCTAAATTTTTTGTTCAAGTCCGTTCGAAAATATGCTGACCTTACCTTCACCTAAGCTAAAATGAATACTTTCGCAAAAAAAAATCAGAATTAAAAAATAGATTATAAATAAAAATAGGACCAATAGGAGGGCTTTAGCCTCCCCTGAAAAAATTTTCTGGCCACATCTTTGGTGTCAGTGAGTCGAGATATGACTGTAGAAAAATATGTTTCGAAAATCCACGGGGGACCAAGGCAATTTTGACCTATTTTCACATTTTTACGAGTCCCCAGATTTGACTTTTTCTATCTCGATCTATTGAGGCATTGAAACTTCATATAGTTAATGGACCATGCTCTACAAGATAGGTGCTCCCGAATTTTCAAATTTAGATACACAGTTCACAGTTCTCCCTTGTAAGTTATTAGTAAATCATTTTTTCGTAACTAAATCTCCCTGGCACATGTAAAGCAGAAAATTACCACTAAAAAGAATGGATAAATTTTTTTCTGCCTTCTTCTGGTCCGAAAGTGCCTTCTTTTTTTCTTTTAGTCAAAAAAGCAACTATCTAAGCAATTTTTTTTAAAGTTTTAACACCATCAGTAAGCCTTGCGATTCTAGTTTCCAACAAGGTATTAGTTGTTGCAACTTGCAACATGTTCGCAAAATGTACCATAAAAAATTAAAAGTATAAAGCCAATTATCTTTCCAACTTGCTACATACTTTCACCTTTTTGTGGTATATTCTGCAAAGATGTTGCAATAAATAGTACCTCATTAGAAACTAGAATCGCAGGGCTACCTGATGGTGTTAAAACTTTGAAAAAGTAACTGTTTAGATATTTGCCTTTTTGACCAAAAAGAAAAAAGAAGGCGTTTTCGGCCAGAAGAAGGCAGAAAAAATAATTGTCCAAAAAGTATCTCGAAATTCTCCATCTGCAGTTTATGCCCCTTAGAAACCAATCGTCGCTCTACTCAAGGCCCGAAGCGCAGCGGGTATAAGTAGACGTGTGATCGCATACTCTAAATAAAAGATCCAGTAGAAGTGCCTCTTCCAATGCACCAACACCGATCTTTTTGACAGGAGGACAAAAAATGGGTCGGAAGTAAAATTTTGGCAATATCAGCGTCTCTCATCCAGACATTTTAAATACTCCATAACATTTAGGCTTGCTTTAAAAAAAAGTAGTCTGGCATATAAGAGTGTGACCCACTTGCTTTAAATAGGCAAAATTCTAGAACATGTAGGCTTTGGTCTAAAAGATTCAAGTCAACCCGAAAAAGAGGTGGCTTCTTGTGTTTCCTAGAGCACTTAGTGGTAGCATTTAGGTTACAGTGATGTTGCGGGGGTTGAGAATTTGAAACCTCGCGTGCATTATTCTTTTACTACCTAGTATTACTGTTACTACCTCTTCCCATGAATGGAAAAATCAAACAAGAGACACAAATTAAAGAAAGAACACCCACTCCTCCTTCAATCTTCTTTGGTCAAACATCGCACAGAAACCAGCAAAACCAACTCCAAATCGATCGGTGTGAAATGTAACTAAGAACGTTATGTAAAAAAAATGTGAAAAGATCACTGAACAGAAAAAAATTGAACCGAAAAATAGCAAAAGTTCTCAATTTCATTTTATCTCACAAACAAGTTTATTTTGAATTAAGCTGGCACGCGAAGTGAGTAGTCAGCCAAGCAAGAATAGATTTTAGAAAGTGCTTCCAAGTACCTACTTACTTTAAGCTTTTAGTTTAGCAAAATTTATAAACGTTTTCTATAGATATACGTGTCAAATTGATTCTATCGTGTTTTCTAGGGTTGGCATATCTCCGTAGATTTTCTAAGTTAGAGATATCTCCGGAGATATAACCGGAGATTTTCTAATTTTCCAGAGGTTTTAAGAGATTTTTCCTGAATATTGTCTTAATACTCTTGCAAACTGTGCTACAGTCAACCATTCCAATACAGCCAACAATACAGTAAACTATTTCAATACAGTCAACTCTCAGTCAACAATACAGTCAACCATCGCAATACAGTCAACAATACAGTAAACTATTTCAATACAGTCAACTCTCAGTCAACAATACAGTCAACCATCGCAATACAGTCAACAATACAGTAAACTATTTCAATACAGTCAACTCTCAGTCAACAATACAGTCAACCATCGCAATACAGTCAACAATACAGTAAACTATTTCAATACAGTCAACTCTCAGTCAACAATACAGTCAACCATCGCAATACAGTCAACAATACAGTAAACTATTTCAATACAGTCAACTCTCAGTCAACAATACAGTCAACTCTCAGTCAACAATACAGTCAACCATCCCAATACAGTCAACAAAACAGTAAACTATTTCAATACATTCAATTCTCAGTCAACAATACAGTCAACCATCCCAATACAGGCAATAATACAGTAAACTATTTCAATACAGTCAACTCTCAGTCAACAATACAGTCAACCATCGCAATACAGTCAACAATACAGTAAACTATTTCAATACAGTCAACTCTCAGTCAACAATACAGTCAACCATCGCAATACAGTCAACAATACAGTAAACTATTTCAATACAGTCAACTCTCAGTCAACAATACAGTCAACCATCGCAATACAGTCAACAATACAGTAAACTATTTCAATACAGTCAACTCTCAGTCAACAATACAGTCAACTCTCAGTCAACAATACAGTCAACCATCCCAATACAGTCAACAAAACAGTAAACTATTTCAATACATTCAACTCTCAGTCAACAATACAGTCAACCATCCCAATACAGGCAACAATACAGTAAACTATTTCAATACAGTCAACTCTCAGTCAACAATACAGTCAACCATCGCAATACAGTCAACAATACAGTAAACTATTTCAATACAGTCAACTCTCAGTCAACAATACAGTCAACCATAGCAATACAGTCAACAATACAGTAAACTATTTCAATACAGTCAACTCTCAGTCAACAATACAGTCAACTCTCAGTCAACAATACAGTCAACCATCCCAATACAGTCAACAAAACAGTAAACTATTTCAATACATTCAACTCTCAGTCAACAATACAGTCAACCATCCCAATACAGGCAACAATACAGTAAACTATTTCAATACAGTCAACTCTCAGTCAACAATACAGTCAACCATCCCAATACAGTCAACAAAACAGTAAACTATTTCAATACAGTCAACTCTAAGTCTACAATACAGTCAACCATCCCAATACAGGCAACAATACAGTAAACTATTTCAATACAGTCAACTCTCAGTCAACAATACAGTCAACCATCCCAATACAGCCAACAATACAGTAAACTATTTCAATACAGTCAACTCTCAGTCAACAATACAGTCAACCATCCCAATACAGTCAACAATACAGTAAACTATTTCAATACAGTCAACTCTCAGTCAACAATACAGTCAACTCTCAGTCAACAATACAGTCAACCATCCCAATACAGTCAACAATACAGTAAACTATTTCAATACAGTCAGCTCTCAGTCAACAATACAGTCAACTTTCCATTACAGTCAGCTCTCAGTCAAAACTCTCCGTCGAGAAACTAGGCTGAGAAATGCAAAATTCGAGAGAAGAGGGAAATTTCATCTTGCAATGAAAATATTTTAACTTAAAAAAATGTCCGATTTTAACTGATCGGAGGTTTTGTCTGGAGATATCTCCGAAAATCTCCGGAAAATCCCGGTGATATCTCCGGAGATATCTCCATTAGCCAACCCTAGTATTTTCTATATTTATCAACTTTTTTAGGTGAGCAAATCTAGCAATATTAAATTAGCTAAAATTACCAGAAAGTGATAAGAATACAAGCAGAGAATCTTCCAAATAGTAATTGCAACGATTGTTGGGTTCGTTCAAACACCGTTTCCAGGAAACGGGCCGCAACTGTGTCATGTTGCCCGATTTTTTTACATGTTAGCGTAATTTTGAATCACTCTGTGAGCATGCACCTGATTTTCGGTTCAGATTTTTAAAAATAAATTTATTGCAAAAAGACATCCATTATTGCTAAAAATCTAACTTTTAAATAAAATTCTGCAGCAAAACAGAGTTTGGAATCGAAAAATTTCCGAAATCACTCGAAAATGCTCTTTTTATATTGGGCAAACTGTGAAAAAGTAAAGCAACAACAAATTAGAACTGAAACAAATACCTTTCTTTTACACTTTCAAGTAAATACTGATAAAAATAAAAGATGTGCATAATATATTTTTGATAAGCATGCATATATATAATAAGTATAATTATTTTAATAAATACATAAATAATAAAATTTAGTTATTCTAAGACAATTACTGCAAAATCTCTCATTTTTAACAAACCAGAGATTAGTTTATTTGCACGCTCTACTAAATCGGCTCCAGAACAATAGCATGTGCACAGAAAAAAGTCAAATCTCTTTGAACCGACACCCCAAGGAACCGCCTTCAGACTGTCGGCAGTCGGTTTAAAGAGGCTCTCAGGTTAATTCCAGACCAAGGTGTCTTTTTATCCAGGTTTTCAATAAAAAAGCTTTCAAATGCAAATATAATTGACACATTTTCCAGAATTTTTATTTCGGGGTGAAGGGTGTCGGTTTATCCAGGTGGTTTTCTTTGTGCGGACTGACTCGAAGTGTCGGTTTAAAGAGGGTGTCGGCTATATTCAGCTTTTATTTTTTCTGATTTTTGTATAATTCTAGTGCTTAAGCATAGTTTCCACCACCATGGACGTATCCAGGATGGGGTCTTACCGGGCTTCAGCCCCCTCCAATTTTTTTGATAAACATTGTAGAATAAAATCAGTGTAAAGTCAAGAAACGGTGTATGCAAAATGACGTCTCGGGGTCGGGAGGTGGAGGCGGATGTTTGGGTGGCGGGCGGAATACTTTAGCCCATTCTGAAAAAAAATTTTAGTTACATCTCTGAGGACCACCAACCAAAGGTGTTTGCCATGTTCTCACTTCTTATTTTTTTGGGCTTAGGAGCAGGGTGGCCATTTGAACTTAATTAAACATCTTTTGGTAACACTATAGAATGCCCCCCCAACCAGCGCAAAATTAACTTGAAAAACGCAAATAATTATCTTCCTCCCGAAGGGGGAGGGACCCGTCTCATGTTGATTTTCGTGCGGTTCTAGTACGGAATGGGTACCAAAAATTGCCTTGGTCCCCCCTTTGGTTTTTTTTCAAATTTTATTAAATTAAATTTTCAAATTATTGCTTTTGTATTGTTTGTTTCGAAGCGAAAGTTGTTTTTTGTTTCTGTTAGACATGCTTTTTGTTTCATTTACACATCTTTATGTAGTATATGCACATAGTTTCCCAAAAATGAGAACACAGCTTTTTGACTCGTTGGCAGAGGTGGACTTTGCAAATTTCCGTCTGGGCGATGCTCTCAAGCTGACAGAAGAGAATTTTTTGCACCTGTTCGTTTCCCTTGGGTTGATAAAGAACAAAAAGAAGTGCCGGGAGTGCGGAAGAGACATGCATGTGGTCAAAAGGAGCAAACTACTCGACGGAATTTGGGTAAAAGAATGTGCTTAACATGTTTAATTGTTCTTTTAGTGGTTGTGCCAGTCAAAGGGTGTGCACTGCTCGCATGAAACAATCAGGTCTGGATCAACTTTTGCTAATTCCAATCTGCGCTTCTCCGCTCTCCTTCAAATTTTCTACATGTGGCATACAACTTCGGCAATAAGCAGGTGTGCCATGAGGTGCAGCTAGGCAAGCAAGCAGTAGTGGACTGGTTCAACATATGCCGTGAAGTGTGCCAAAAGTTAGTTGCAATATCCCTTTGTTCATCTATCTTTATCAATTCAGCCATTGCCATAACCAAGTTTCGATTGGAGGCAAAGAGATGGTCGTGGAAATCGATGAAACCTGTGTGGCCAAAAGGAAATACAACCGAGGCAGGAGGCGACACGGCTACCAGCAGTGGATTTTTGGAGGAATCGAACGAGGCAAGGAAGGCAAAGCCTTTGCATTCCAGGTACCTGATCGCAAAAAGAAGACCCTGCTTCGCCTGATTCGTGACCATATCAAAGAGGAACAACAATAATTTCCGATGACTGGCCCGCGTACCGAAAACTCGGAAGAAGATTGGGACGATATGTGGGTTACAAGCATTACACCATCTGCCATAAAAGACAATTTGCACGGTAAGTGTGGTCTCATATTGATTATTAATTATTGTTTTTTTAGAACCGAAGGAGAATTTCGTGTCCACACAAACAAGGTGGAAGGGTTTTGGATGCATGTCAAGCACAAGATTAAAAGAATCCGAGGTACGAACAGGAAGCTCATCCCTTCGTATGTCGCCGAGGCTGTTTTTCGCCAGAATTGTGCTGTGGACAACAAAAATGTGCTCGAGGCGTTACTCAAGAGAATTGCCCTTATTTATGCTTAATTTGTAATTTAATGTGTATATATTCTTGTCACAAATAAACACTGTTGTAAGCACAGGGGGGACCAAGCCAAATTTAAAAAAAATTTGAAAAAAAACCAAAGGGGGGACCAAGGCAATTTTTGGTACCCATTCCGTACTAGAACCCAGAACATAATTGTGAACTTATGTGAACATAATTAATGTGAACATAATGTGAACATAATTATCTTCCTCCCGAAGGGGGAGGGACCCGTCTCATGTTGATTTTCGTGCTCTGAAACACAACGGAAACACTTTGGTTTCTGAAAAATCGATTTTTTATGGTTTGCCTTGGCCGCCCAAGGTAAAAAGGTTTTTTTTTTCAGATTTTTCACCTTTTGGGACCAAGGCAAACGGAAAAAAATTTTTCAGAAACCAAAGTGATTCCTTGCCGTTTTAGGGACGGGTGACTCCCCGAGAGAATTAAATTTTGCGCTGGTCGGGGGTTGGGGGGAGGGGAGGTGGATTTGCATGATTGGCGGTTATTCATTCTATAGTATAGCCCATGTTTTTCTCAATTTTTGTGGTGCGTGTTCATGATGTTTCAGTCCTTTCTAGCTGACCCACCCTGAGCCTAAGCACGAGTCTGAAAATGAACAGGAAAACCAGGGCTAATCTTCCTTCCCCACACTCACACCAATAAAAAAATTATTAGTCAGTTTATATTAGAAATATTTTTCATGATGTTGTATTATAGACAAAAATAGTTTAAAAAATTCTATTTTAATACACTATCTAAGTAATCAATAATTAACTGCAATTAAGAATGTGAACATAATAGATAGCAGGCTAGACAAGGTTTGCATAAGCCTACAATTACAACTTTAATTGCTTTTACAGACAGCGTTTGTAGGCAAACACACAACATTCAATTTGTATATTAGAAGACGAAAAAATTTAATAAAAAAGCGGATTTCCTGCGGATCTATGCACAAAGATTACAGGCTAACACATAATTTAATTTTTTCAATTCTCGCACTTTTTTGGAGCAAAATCGAAAAATTTTAATGACACTAAATTTTTCATTGGGTTTTTTACAAAAAATGTTAAATTTTTTTTTTTAATTTTAGCCGTGTGACTTCTTCTTGCTGGATGATCAAAAAAATTATCGAGTCGAACCGGCCAGCTTGGAAGTGCTCACAACAAGGACTTGACGCGTTTTCGTCTATATGCCCTGCGACATGCTGAATTGCTCAGTCAAGGTTATTATAAAAATAATTTTTATAGAATCTCTATATAGTATTTGGCATGTGTCCGTCCTACTTTTTAATGGACATTTTGACCACATTCAGGCCATTTTTGCTTATTTTTCCGATTATTTTCGGCAATGTCTCGACGGAACCCCAAACTTCAGACAATTCAGCGTCTTTTTATGCCGAGACCCAGGAAAATGTCTTCGAAAAAGAAAAACTTTTGTGGTCCCTCAAAATTGGAGTTGGAGGATTTTGGGGTAGGCCTGGAGGATGGTTTTTCTGCTTCCAACGATGGCCATTTTTGCGATGTCTCGAAAAGAACGTAGACGTAGATAGACGCGTAGTTTTTCACGATGAATGCACTATCGAAATTTCGAAATACTATAGAGGCGCCGATAGGCGCCTGTGGTCCCTTGTACAAAAAATATTTGCCAATCCTGCGAACAATAAAAATATACGTACGAGCTTAAAGCAACTTTTAACAAGACTGAATCACACCTAGTTAAAAAAAACGAAAATCAAATTACGCTTTTGAAAAGCTTAAGACAAAATTGGTGAACTGAGTAAAACAACTATAAATTTTTTTATGTGTATCGAAGACAAGATGGATGAACATGGCCATCCATCACAGCAAACTCAACTCTGCCAGAAATTCGGCCGAAGAATTGGACATTGGGCGAGAGCCTGCAGGGCTCATTTTGGATAAAAATTTTAGCTTGATAGCTTATTGGAAAGAGGGGAATTAGGGCTACACAATGGTGCAAAATTTTTAATATGGTCCAAAATAGTGAGTCCGAACTTTCTGGTTGCCCAGTAAAGCATAAATAACTCGCATAAATGGGTGCTTTTGTTATAAAAAACAGCGAAAAAAATTGGCCAACCGGTCATAAACCAAAAAAAAAGTAAATGAACAATATAGATAATGCCACATTTATCGCAATAAAAATTCAAATTTCCTGACAAACAAATAAGAAAACTCTAGATTTGGTTCAAAAATACTACACCAGCTAGCCCACAAACACACATCCCAGCCCACCCGAGCTATAAAAAGCTTTTACTCTATCCATCCACACCCTCTCAAAAACCACGAAAAATATTCGAAAAAGCGTGGCCCACTTTGGCGATCATTTACTGAAGCGAAAAATTAAAAATCAAACGCCAAAAAGGGAAATTTTGTTGAGGGTGAGCTGTGGGTGGGTGGTGGTAGTACATAGACTGGTGTGAAAACAGGTTTGGAGCGAGGCATTCCATCTATCTCTTCCTCGAACACATAGGCGAGCGCAGGTGGGGCGAGGCAATCAACAACCCCCACTTTTATTGGCGTGTGCGCTGTTGACTCGCCTTTTTCTTTTTCCACACACACACAGTGGACCTATTTGGTCCTACGTGTGATGTTATAGGGGGAGGGTGGTTGGCTGGGGGGCAAGCAGCAGCAGCAGCGGGTGGCATTTGTTGTCTTTTGCTAGCTAACCGACAAATTAATTAATGGTTATTGTTGTTGTTGCTATGTTAACTAACTAAGCTCTGAGCCGGAAAAAAAGATTATAGGCTGGCTTGCAAGAAAAAATATGGGAATGGACACTTACTTAAAAAGTGTTAAATAACAATTTCAAGATACCGTATTTTCTCTGATAAGCTGGCTGCCTAAAAGAAACTCCTTGGCTGGATTTGTTTGGCTGGATTTGACTAAAACATCAGGAGTTATACCCCCGGTTTTAACCAGAGATGGAAATTTGCAATATATCCCAAATTGTAACATATGGATTTTTACCATCATTTTTGTTTCCGAATGTCAAGTCTGATATAGATGAGCTATACCTAAAATCAAAAAGTAGATGTAGGTCATCTACATCAGATTTGACACTTACCGACAAAAAATTTGAGAAAATTCCATATGTTGCAAAATTATATTGCAAAATGGGAAATGCAATATAATTTTGCAATATGTGGAATTTTCTCAATTTTTTTGTTGGTCAGTGTCAAAGTCAGTGGCGTTAAATCGAGGTTTGACTGCATGCGTTTTTTTAATGTCGTCCAGAGCCATATTTTGTTGTAAACTATGGTGTCGACATGCTATGCAAGCAAGCTGTCGCGAGTGGCCTAGGGGTCTGATGATAGGACAATACGTAAAAATGCCCCCTTTTTCGTTTTAATAAAAAAAAATTCATAAATCTGTCAACTTTTTGAACACTATCAGGTGGCTAACAGATAGCTGTGCGATTCTAGTTTCTAAAACGTTATCAGTTGTTGCAATATCTTCGCGAAATATAGCGCAAAAAGGTGAAAGTATGAAGCAAATTATTTTTCTGACTTGCTTCATACTGATGCCTTTTTGTTATGTATTTTGTAAAGATGTTGCAACACTTAATACCTCGTTAGAAACTAGAATCACATGGCTACCTGATGGTGTTAAATTTAGGCCGGAACGCCTTATATGGGACCTCCTCAAAATCGAATATTGACCAGTTTTTTGAACTTATTAGGTCCTAATTAGTCTAAAAAACATGTTATTTTCACGCGGACTATTATTTTAGAAAAATTATTTTTTTTACCATAAAATGACCATAAATATAGTTACACATCCACCAATTCACACGGCTGCTGTATGTAAAAAGGGGGAATGAGTGTGTTATACTTCAGCATATTGCTCGCAATAGTCTCTAAGGTGCTTGGGGGTGCGCATCTCAAGCCCCAAGCCCCCTGCGGGGGCCCGCATAGCCCTGCTTTGTCATGTGGTAGGCCGGCCATGAGAATTGGATGCTCACCCACCCCAAAGTGCACTCTTGGGACCAAAATTATATAAATATTTTATTCGATGATGGTCAAAACTCGACAAAAATAATTTTTCTAAAATACTAGTCCGCCTGAAAATGACATGTTTTTAGACTAATTACGACCTGACAAGTCCAAAAAAATGGTCAAAAGTCGATTTTGAGCAGGTCCCATGTGAGGCAGTTTAGCCTAAATTTGTGCCTTTTTTGTCAAAACGGAAAATATTTTCACAAAAAGGGCACTTTTCTGCCAAAAGGAGGCATATTTTCCGTTGTAACAATGGCGCAGCCCCAAGTTCGACGACTTTTTCGAAAATATGGCTACAAAACGACACTAAAAAACATATTAGGTCAAGGCTCTCAGACTTTTTTTTCCAAAAAAGCAAATTAAAAAATCACTGGGCTAAATTTTTTTGGATACATTTGTTTGCGAGGGCTTTTACCAGAAGAAATGCGTCACTTTGATCAAAATCCAATGAAGCCAGGCGTATAAAAACAAAATCTCGCTTGTACTCTTCAAAATTTCTCATTCTCAAAATTTCCACGCAATTTGTATGGAGAAGTGAGCAAGTTAGCATATTACTTATACAAATAATAGTGAAAAAAAATTGCGCTTTTAGTTATTGAGCTAAGTAATACTCCTATTAATGATATCACCAAATTTTGCTTGCGAATTTTTGAATTTCTGGGAAGTATGCTTTGACAAAAAAAGTGTTAGTCAAAAAAATTAAAAATTCTTCACCCTCTTTTTCGACGAAAAAAACACTTTAAAAAAAATATTTTTTGTATGATACTAGAGTTGAAAAGGCAAGTAGTTGTGGCACTAGTAGTCCTGGGAAACACTAGACAATGGCCCAGCTGTAGTAGTTGTTGTTGTCTTTGCCTTTTTGAAGAAGAAAAAAAATATTTCAGTGAAAAAGTGTGAGTAAAACGAAAAAAAGATGTCCAAAGAAATTTTGCTGGGGACAGCAAGATCTAGGGCATTTAAAACAACAGCTTTACTGCTACTACTAAAAAATTGGATTTTGATTCTTTTTGAGTGGAATTTCAAATGGATACATTAATTTGTAGTTGTTTTTGTAGACGAATGTGTAGACAGTGACCAAATTAAGACAAAAAATTGGATTATGACTTGAGGTACTTAATTGGTTGGTATAATTACAGGCTGAAAATTGAAATATGAGAATTGAGCTTTCTGGGAATGTGATGTCAAATTTAGAATTTTAAAAGAGTACAAATTAGTGACAGACCAATGCAAATTAGTCTAATCATCACATATTGCTGTCAAGTTGCTCCACACAGAAACATAGATCCGAAATTTTTGGCTGGAGTAGGAGCACATATTAAAGACTAGGGACAGCATGCGCCTATGGGCGCCTATATCGTATTTTGAAATTCAAATATAAATCCACTTTTCACTTTCAAGGGGCAAAATCTCAATTTTTTTCACGGCAATCTTCAAATCTGATTGCGAAAGGCCCTCCGCCATTAAAAGAGCTTTCGAATGAGTATAAACTTGCAAATAAAAATATTACACTAAAAAAAGTTTTCCTTTGTGATCAAACATGTACTCAAATTGGCGACAGACGTTCCCCGTCCCAAATACTATATATACTAGGGACCACACTGTGGTCACCACAGACGCCTATCGGCGCCTCTATAGTATTTCGAAATTTCAATGAGGGGCTATGACTTCATTCATAAAAATAGGTATATCCCCTATTAGAACTCATTTTTTTCGCCTGTTCTTTTTTTAAGACGAAAGCTGACATTCTGGGGAACACGATGGTATTAGCGACAAAAGTGTTTTCGCTATCTACGATCCGTTCTGGCCTTCGAAGTAAAAAAAGCGTTACCCACACACCCACCCACACATGCCAAATACTATATAAGATATATATATTACTTGGTGATGAATATAAAATGAATAGCTTACCGTATTTCCTCTACAGTCAAACCTGGGTTATCCGGCACTCCAGTTATCCGGCACCCTCGGTTATCCGGCACCCTGAGGCCAGTCCCATGGGTGCCGCATAAACGAGATTCGACTGTATCAACTCCCCTTTAATAACTCCCCACCCCCAAATAACTCCCCACCCCCTAATGCCCCATATAAAATTCTTTGTTTTTTTCAATATTTTTTTACACCAAAATTTAAACATACTGATTAACATATCATCTTCATTAAAATATTCTGAGTTTTGTCCTGTTCTTTCTCTTTCTTCTTCTTGTAGCTCGCTTTCTTCGATGAGTCCACCTTCTTCGTAATCGTTGCGCCTATCACTCGCCAAGTTCTGTGCCCTGATGTTAAGGAGAATGTGCGGTCACTTTGTGCCGATGCATTCAATTGGTTTAAAAGCAGGTAATAACAAACGAGTAAAGCTTGAGGAAAGCCACCCTTCCGAAATCTAAAAACATAACAATTGAAGTTCGCGTTCTTGATCACTTACTTGGAACAGTTGGTTGGTGATGATACGGCGCGACATTGGCTGCTAGTTCTCGCTCTAATTCACGAATCCAGCCTGTCAGCTTCATATCAAGGTCGGGATTGCTCACTTGTCGGCCGCCACCACCGAGTCGCTTTCTCTTGGATCCTCTGGACTTGCTGGACTTTTTTTGTTACAAAAACAAATTTTGAAAATATGTTTTAAGCTGAAATAAAAACTGCTCTCACTTGAGCTCCTCTTCCTTGTCTATACATTCTCTGATGCTTTTTATGTCGATACTGAACTTTTTTGTCGCAGATTTGATCAATATCTTGCTCGCCCATTCGTCAACTTTCACCTCTGTTCCCGCATCGTTGTTTCGGCAGCGCTTATCGATAACTGGACGGCCCTCTTTTATGCAACTGAAGCTCCTTGGAATCACTGATCTGAAAACCCGACAAAATTAGAGCGACAAAACAACAAAAAATAGCGCAACGGAAATTGGCACAACAAAAAATGCACAACAAAAAAGATTTTGTCTTTTCGGGACTGAAAATTTTTTGTTAAAAAATAACTCCCCATGAGGAGTTATTGAAGGAAATACGGTATACTGGGTTGGTTTGTTAAAAAGCTGAAATCTGCCACGAGAAACATATTTATATACCATTGGGTAGCCAACATTCTAGGCTTTCAAACGTGGGGTGACCTGCTCAAAATTTTGGAAAAAAATTTGCATAAAAACAAGAAATAAGGTCAAAATTTTTTGAAAAATCGAGTTAACTGTGTAACAACCCTAAAAACGTATACGAAAACTTGGCGATAGTTATAGCTATTCAAATCTATAGAAAATTTGACTGAAAATTTTGTATATATTTTGTATAAATTTTGTATAGATAACTAATGCCAAATTTTTTTATAAATTTTGGTATTTTGTGTATTTTGAGAACCATGACAATACCTCAAAGTCAAGTATACTAGGGTGTTAGTAGGAGGTGCGGGGTTTAGTAGTGGCGCTTGCTATAGGGAGACGGCAATCAGAGAAAATACCGTGAACTAAAAAACATAACAACGGCCAGAACAAGAATTTTTTTTTGCCAAACCGGATTTTCGCCACACCCTGTAATTCTTTTATAAAAAAAGGTCGGAAGATGCAAGTGATACATGTCAGCTTAATTTTTATATGTGCCATAAGATTTCTATAAAGGCTTAACTACTAATTTAGCTATGTAGAGGTGTAGAAGTTTTAAAGCCGTTCTCATGCGTGCACTTACGCCACTGTATATTCCAATTAAGCATGCAGTGTAAGCCATAAAAAATGCTTAGTGACAGAGAGAAAAAAAAGATGATAAGTATTTGTTTTTGAACAAAAACATCTTTTTTGTATGTGGCTCAGATTTTCACTGGACTTTTTTGTTATCTGTTAAACAAGAGTGTTGAAAATTACTGAATTTTGGCTTCATGATTATCGCAAATTGTTAGCAAAAAAGCTTCTTGATGTTTGACTTAATGTTGCAAAAAGGTTTAATTTTTATAGTGTTGAATAGCAAGCGATTCAGAACATGCGAATGTCAGCTACAAAATTTAGCTTGAAGGGTTTTGCAGAATGAGACAAAGAGTAAACTTTCTAAAGCAGCTGGTTAGGCATTTAATTTTTTTTTCAATTCCTAATATACCGTTATGGAGCTCTGAATTTCCACTTCTATTAGAATAATTACGGTATATCGTTTTCAAGAGGATATTCGGGGATCCATAACGGTATATTAGGATTTGAAAAAAAATTAAATGGGGCCTCTATTAGAATAAGTACGGTATTAGGTTGAAAAAAATTGCAAAATAACAGGGACACCAAAAAATATTACAGGGCATTTTTTGACTAAAAATTAAATCGTCAACTATGTGTCTGCATAAAATGCTTACAGTAACGCTATAGGCGTACCCAGGGGGGGATGGAGGCTAGCCGGGCTATAGCCACCCCCCCCCGTCAGGTGTTTTTAGCCTTTTTAGCCCTTTTGGCTAATACAAAAAAGATCCGGGGCTTCAAAAAGTATTTTGAGAATAATTTTTGCTGCTTTAAAAAGACTGGGAAAATTCAGTTTGCGCACCGTATTTCCTCTAATCAGCCTGCCTTGTCGACTTTGAGGACCTATATCTCAGCCCAGAGTAAATATACTCTACAACTATTTTCTTAACTCTCACGAGCTCTACCGATTCATCTTTTTCTATTTCAAATTTTCACCCGAAAATCAAATTTTTCCAATTTTCGGGAATCCAAAAAAAGTGTCCGGCTTATTAGAGGAAATAAGGTTGTCCACCTATGCATAATTGACTAGGGCTCCTGTAAAAGAAGAGTTTAGTCTTGGGGGTAGGGAGGAGAATTCAGCAAAAAATTTGCATGACCATCTAATTCTGATAAAAAACAAATTAGTGTTCATATTTATCTGAAGAAGGAAAACTGAAACAAACACTCAACCTAATAATACATTTTCTGCTCCAAAAAAAGCAGTAGTTGCATTTGAGTTCACAAAGCTTCCGACAGGAAAAAACAATAGAGGAAGCAAAATTGTTAGGTTGGTGTCGACAATTTACTTCGCAACCGCTTCATTTCCAAACCCATTGGTCTGTGTGCACATAGCAAAGCAGTTGGCGGTGAAATCGATTAAAAAAATAATACCCCTCCATGTGCCACTGAGAGCATGTAAAATTGAAAAGAGAACTACTCCCCCACACAAATAAAATGGTGGGTATGAGAACTAGCTGGCTAGCTACTAGCGTCAATAGTGCCTCCACCCTCAATACACACACAGGGTGTGCCAAAAAAAAACTGGCACACTAGGTGTTTTGACGTTGAAAAAACGTGCAAAATTAAAAGTTGAATTGGGAATAGGTCTGCACCGGATATCCGGTATCCGTAAAAATGTTGAATTTCCGGATATTTTTTGTGAAAAATTTTTCTGAAAAAAAATTTCAAGAAAATGGTGAATTTTTGGATATTTTTTTTTGAAGTTTTTTGTTGAAAAAAAAATTCCAAAAATTTTTTTCAGATTTTTTGATATTTTTTGGATATTTTTTTTGAAAATTTTTTTTCAGATTTTTTATTTCGAATCCAAATTCGAAATCCGCGACCTAAATTACGCCTAGAAATCGGCCAAACATAACATAACATAACAAACATAACAAACATAACATAACTAGCGTGCTATCAGGTGGAGTCGAACCTGCGCACCATTTTGGGCCAAGCAACACTAATGCTAATAGGAAGAAAAAAGAGCTTTGGAATCAGGACTGCACCGGATATCCGATATTCGGCATTTTTTGACATCCAATATCCGAAAAAATAGCGAATTTTTGAATAATTTTTTGGAAAAAAAATTTTGAATACCGATACAGTCAACTCTCGCTATACAGACAACTCTCGCTATACAGTCAACTCTAGATATACAGACAACTCTCGCTACACAGTCAACTCTCGCTATACAGTCAACTCTAGATATACAGACAACTCTCGCTACACAGTCAACTCTCGCTATACAGACAACTCTCGCTATACAGTCAACTCTAGATATACAGACAACTCTCGCTACACAGTCAACTCTCGCTATACAGACAACTCTCGCTATACAGTCAACTCTCGCTATACAGTCAACTCTCGCTATACAGACAACTCTCGCTATACAGTCAACTCTAGATATACAGACAACTCTCGCTACACAGTCAACTCTCGCTATACAGTCAACTCTCGCTATACAGTCAACTCTGGCTATACAGACAACTCTCGCTATACAGTCAACTCTAGATATACAGACAACTCTCGCTACACAGTCAACTCTCGCTATACAGTCAACTCTCGCTATACAGTCAACTCTCGCTATACAGACAACTCTCGCTACACAGTCAACTCTCGCTATACAGACAACTCTCGCTATACAGTCAACTCTAGATATACAGACAACTCTCGCTACACAGTCAACTCTCGCTATACAGACAACTCTCGCTATACAGTCAACTCTAGATATACAGACAACTCTAGATATACAGACAACTCTCGCTACACAGTCAACTCTCGCTATACAGACAACTCTCGCTATACAGACAACTCTCGCTATACAGTCAACTCTCGCTATACAGTCAACTCTCGCTATACAGACAACTCTCGCTATACAGTCAACTCTAGATATACAGACAACTCTCGCTACACAGTCAACTCTCGCTATACAGACAACTCTCGCTATACAGTCAACTCTCGCTATACAGACAACTCTCGCTATACAGTTAACTCTAGATATACAGACAACTCTCGCTACACAGTCAACTCTCGCTACACAGTCAACTCTCGCTATACAGTCAACTCTCGCTATACAGACAACTCTCGCTATACAGTCAACTCTAGATATACAGACAACTCTCGCTATACAGACAACTCTCGCTACACAGTCAACTCTAACTATACAATGAACTCTAGATATACAGACAACTCTCGCTACACAGTCAACTCGCTATACAGACAACTCTCGCTATACAGTTAACTCTAGATATACAGACAACTCTCGCTACACAGTCAACTCTCGCTACACAGTCAACTCTCGCTATACAGACAACTCTCGCTACACAGTCAACTCTCGCTATACAGTCAACTCTCGTTACACAGTCAACTCTAACTATACAATCAACTCTCGCTATACAGTCAACTCTCGTTACACAGTCAACTCTAACTATACAATCAACTCTCGCTATACAGTCAACTCTCGTTACACAGACAACTCTCGCTACACAGTCAACTCTCGCTATACAGACAACTCTCGTTACACAGTCAACTCTAACTATACAATGAACTCTAGCCTTATAGTCAACCTTAAAATTTTAAAGCTAACCTTAACCTTGAAACCAATATAAAAGATATTTTCCAATTTTTCTTTGACCGGAAAATATCTTAATATTTTTCGGAAAATTTCCTAGGAAAATTTCCATCACCCGACCCTAATTATAATTCACTGATAAATTCCACATTTCGCTCGAGACAACAAACATTTAAATTTCAAAGGAATTCAAAAAGGGCAATACTTTTTTTGCCGCAAAAATAATTTTTTTGCCGCAGATTTTACTTTTTTCTGTTGCAAAAATACTTCTTTTTGCCGCAAAAATAATTTTCCGCAAAAATAAAAAAAATAATTTTTCGGCAAAAAGTAAAATTTGCGGCAAGAAAGTATATTTGCGGCAAAAAGAAGTATTTTTGCAACAGAAAAAAGTAAAATCTGTGGCAAAAAAATTACTTTTGCGGCAAAAAAGTATATTTGCGTAAAAAAAGTATTTTCCTTCAAAAAATTCGATATTTGAATAATTGCTCTCTCGAGCGGCATTTGAAATTCGACAATGGAATATAAACTTAGATGGTAGTTTTGTAAGCAAATTGATTATGCTGTAAGGAATCAAGGTCACTTAACTATTGAAAAAAATCAGCAGGCTTTTCAATTCTTCGACACACCCTGTACACACAAAATGAGCCAAGTGCTGTGGTTGTGTGTGTGTCTGGTTGTATGCAAAAGAAGGCTTGGCATTTGTGCCGAACTCAACTGGTGCTACTAGCTGCCTACAGCTAGACACTGAAACGTTTTAGAAGAATTTTTATGAAAAGGAAGAAGGTGGAGCGGGGGTGGTGGTGAAACACGCATTTAGCCGCAAGAATTTGTGAGTAGTGTTGGCTTGTTTAAGCTGTTTTTCTTTTCAAATTCTTCTTTTTTTTTGGTTGCTGAGAACGGCATTAGTAAGAGATTGTCATTCATAGGCTAGCAAATAAAGAAGACATAACAAAAATTTCAAATATTTTTGATAAAAACATAATAAATAGACATATAGGATCCTCCCTCCCCAGCTATCGCAAAATTTTTGGGAAAAGTATTTAAACGACTCCTAACAAGTGAACCGATCAAACTATACGATTCAATCCAGAAATTCTGACAATGCCATCTTGTAGAGCATGGTCGACTTGCTATTGGGTATTCGGTTTAGTGGGCGGGGGGCAATTGTTCGGCTTAGCCAACAAAATATTATTAGTCATAAAGATCATATTTTAAAAATTGCACCGAAAACCAGTCATACGAGCGCTCCTGGAACTTATGTTAATACCCAATATATAGAATTCTAATATTTTTTTTACTAACATACAGAAAAAATCGAATCTGGAGACTCGTGAAACATCGAGCCGTAAACTGCCTTGGCCCCCCTGTGGATTCTTAAAAACATATTTATTTGTAATATACCCTTGATATGGTGACACTCCCAAAAGTTCGATCTTTATCAGGGTCTGACACTATTTTAAACCCTGTTGAAAAAAAAGTGGGCTAAAGTACGGTATAAGAAGTCCTCCCAAAAACGAGTTTTAACCACTTTTTAGTGAGTTTTAACATTTTTAACGTACAGAAAACATGTTTTTAGGTGGCGGAAAACCATTTCCGGAAAAAAAAATATTTTTTTGAAAATTGTGACTAATATTTTGAATTATAAATGTGTGCCTGGACCTGGATCCCAGCTTATACACTTATTACTTCAATATCCATAAAGGGTATTTTGAATGAACTTGGATACCTTAAAAAGACCGAAAAAGATAGAGTTTGAACATAGTTTTGTTAACTGGGACCTACCGCATAAAAAACTCTGGTTTGCATACTGTTTTATGCACCCAGAGTCTGTTTTCGAGTGATTTATGTCTCAGGTATGTGTGTGTGCGCATCTCAACCCCAAGCCTCCAAGCCCCCTATGCCCCCGGAGGGTTGCCACCTAAAACCACCTTCCGCCACCTAAAAACATGTTTTCTGTATGTTCAAGATGCTAAAACACACGAAAAAGTGGTTAGAACCGGTTTTCGGGAAAACTTCTTATACCGTACTCCGGCCAAAAAGTGCCGGACCCAGTTGGGGATCGAACATTTCAGGGTGTCACTGCATAGAAGCTCCATTGCAAAAATTATGTTTTCGAAAATCCACAGGGGGGACCAAGACAATTTTGGTTTATTACATTGAACAACACGGCCTTTCAAAAGGCTAGGGGAGACTTGTCGAAAACGAAATTTGTCAAACGTAGGTTTTGTGAAAACAATACTTGTCAAGACGAAAATTTTCAAAACAAAATTTGTCAAAATAAAATTAGTCAAAGGTAGGTTTTGTCAAAAACGAAATTTGTTAACAAATTGCCTTGGTCCCTCCTTTAGTGCAAAATGTGAAAAATTAAAATTTTTTCATCGTGACTTTAATAGATATTTTAGAATTTTTTTGGTGAAAAATGATATTAAAATAGATTTAGATGTGAAGGTTCTACTTTCAGTACAGTCCACTCTCGATATAGTGGGGACGCCAAAAGAGTATATCGAGTAACGCTAGTTGACTGTTTATAGAGAGATAACTGTGTAGCTAGAGTTAACTGCATAGCAAGAGTTGACTGTATACTAAACCATTTAATAACTGTGTAGCTAGAGTTAACTGCATAGCAAGAGTTGACTGTATACTAAACGTTTTAATAACTGTGTAGCTAGAGTTAACTGCATAGCAAGAGTTGATTGTATACTAAACCATTTAATAACTGTGAGATTTAAACGTTAAAAACGCCTTTTTCTGACATATAATAATGAAATTTTTTAGACCAAAATAATATTTTTTGATTTTTTACATCTTTTGCTTTTATATATAAGGGGGGACCAATGTAAAATATTTGACAAATTTCGTTTTTGACAAGTCTCTCCTAGCCTTTCAAAACGCCTGAAAAAGTGCATTTTGAGCTTCCAGCAAGTTTTGGCGGGAAATTAAAAAACTTGTCTAATTTGACTGGAAAAATGAGCTATAGCCTTAAAATGGTTTCTAGTTTTCACTCGTGATCAATCCAGCGAAGATCTCCTCCCATTTTTTAAACGAGATCAAGAGCTACATTTTGGTATATGAATTGTTACTGAGAATACTATTTTCGCTATTTTCGATACGATTAAAGTTTCGTGTATTTTTTTGCCTTGTATTCGACTTAAGTCTGGACTTTCGTCTGACCTATACTTAATTTTTTTAAGAAAACTTGAAAATCTAATATTTATGACCTTTATATACCGTATTTCCTCTAATAGAGCCCCCGGGGGCTTTATTTTTTGGATGCCCGAAAATCGGAAAAATTGGAATTCGATCTCGAGATTTTTGGGTGCTCAACTAAAATCTGAAAAGTGCAATCGGTAGAGCTCGTGGGAGTTAAGAAAACGCGTAAAACAGCTTTGCAAAAAATTAACTCTGGGCTGAGATATAGGTCCTCAAAGTTAGGGGGGACGCTCTATTAGAGGGTGGGGGGCTCTATTAGAGGGGGGGGGCTCTATTAGAGGAAATACGGTATTTTTTGATTTTACGTTGAATTGCATGATAATAAAAAGGTGCAGAAAAAAATAAAAAAATGAAGGTGTCGGGAGGTGGGGGCTGAAGTGATTTCAAGGAAAACAGCCTTATTTTGCTATGTTAAATGGTGTGACGAAAAGCTTTACCCAGTGCGCCATGCAAACACGTGTAAATATCCAAAATGGACCCTTAAACGCCGTGACCAAGGCATAGATAGAGCGCGTCCAAAAAAATCCTTTTTTCCGAAAATTTAGCACGTTTTTAAAATTAGAAGATCCAGCTAGCTAAATACTGAGGGTGTGGGTGAGGCAAACGGCCATATGTTGGGTGGGGGACTTGACAAACTACTAGTCTGAGACACCTGCTTCTCTCCTCCTCCACCTACCAATCTGTCTTGTTGTTGACTGCCCGAGGGTGTGTGCAAGCATAATTATTGTTGTTGTGTTGGCCCGCTGCTAGTTGAGCTATTTAAAGCTGGACCTAAAAGGTTCAATGCACAAACAACTTGCGGAAATTAATCTATTTCGAAGCAGGTGAATTTGAAAAATTCAATGGTACCATACAAATTATATTAATTTCCTCTTCCGTTCCCTACATAAGAACCGTTCTAAAGTCAAGATTGGTCTTGAAAAAAAAATGCCTTGGTCCTCCCTGTTGTACTTTTGTAAAAAAATTTTAAAGTCTCAAAAATAGAGTTGCCGAGTCGAGCGCAAAAAAACCAAAGGGGGGACCAAAGGGAAAAATGGCCCCGGATAGGTCAATAGGGCCCGATTTTGAATATTTCACTCGAAAAAAATCAGAGCTATGGTTTTAAATTTCCTGCGAAGACTTGTCGAAATACTCGTCAATAAGGCATTTTTCAAGGACATCTTTCCTTTAAAAAGTCTAAGTTAAAGTCTAAGTTTTTTATTTAACACTTGGAAGCCCGAGCGGCACTTTTGCCTAGTTGGACTCAAAATTTCACGCTGAACACGATGGTTTTTTCGGTTTTTGAAATTTTTTTCGAAAAAGTTTCTCTAGAGCCTTCTTAAAATTTGAAGTTTGGCACGAAAGTACCAAAAATGGTTATAACTTTTTATATACTGAAGATTTTCGCAAACTGTAAATTGCATCTTGTAGAAGAGATTCAGGGCTATCTTTTCACCAGTTTTTTGTCTGTAAGTCGTAATATTTTCACAGTAGACCAACTGATTGTGGACAGTGTACTATTTTGTAGAAACTTCTATGGAAATTCTGAATCTGCCAAGAAAATCATCGAAATTACAATTAAACATGTCCCGAGAGGAACGTAAAAGCCCAAGTGCACCCCCCCCCTTCGAAAAATATTTTGTACTTTTAAATAAAAGTACCCATTTTTTTGAAAATTTTTATTCTGAGGCACTCCAGTAGGCGAAAATTCCTCAGCAATCCGAATTATTAAGCAGAATTTGAAAAAAAATACCTAGTCGTAATTAGTTGAGATATGACCTTAAGTTGGAGTAAAGTTAAATGGTCATTTTTTTAAATATTGACACTCCAACTTTAGGTCATATCTCAGCGAAAAAAGTATTTTTTTTCAAATTCTGTTTTATGATTCGGATTGCTGAGGAATTTCCGCTTACCAGAGTGCCTCAAAATGAAAATTTTCAGCTGAAAACGGGTACTTTTATTTAAAAGTACAAAAAAAATTTCGAGGGGGTGGTGCACTCGGGATACTGTCCGAGAGGAATTCAAAATTTTACACTGAGCTATAGAAAAGTCTAGGAAGGAAGAGGCAAAATGGTGGTGGCAAGAATCAAACCTGCAGCTTTCAGTTTTCCGGGCTGATGTGCTGCCATTACACTACGCCGCCACCTCTTCCTTCTTTTCCTAGGGCCTATGTATATCTGCTCTCTTTACACTATTTATTGTAAAAGTAGTTTTCAAGCAAATCGACCATGCTGAGTACGGATCCGGTGTTATTTTTCAAAATTGTCAGTTTGCACTGCAGCGAAGGCAGATTATAGTGACTGAACTTACAGAAGCCATAACTCTGCAAGAAAAATTTTTTGATGATTTTCTTTGCAGATTCGGAATTTCCATAGAATTTTTTACAAAATAGTACATTGTCCATAGACAGTTAGTTTAGTGTAAAAAAAGTTATGGCCCTTTGAAGATGAGTCCTTATCGAAAGGCTGACTCTAGAATCTTCGGGGTTTTTGTCGGCACTAAATTTTCATGACACACAGACAAATAATTAATCAAAAGATAGCCCTGGATCTTTTCTATTCCAGCTTGAAAAAAACCTTCAGCATATGAAAAGTTATAACCATTTATGGTACTATCGTGCCAAGTCAGAAACTTGATAAACTTCAAAATTTCAAAAACCAAGTGTTCAGCGTGAAATTCTGAGTCCAACTAGGCAAAAGTGCCGCTCGGGGTTCGGAGTGTTAAGCGATTCAAACTTTTAAATTTCAAATCGAGCGCTCGACTCGAAAAATTCGAGCGCTAGAAAACCATACAAAATCCGTTGATTTACACATTTTGATTATTTCGTAGAAAAAAAAATTTTCTCACTATAAAAATGTCAAAAGAAGTTGCCTTGGTCCTTAAAGTAAAGTTCTCAAAAAATCAAATTTGATGCTGAACATCAAAATTACCTGTATTTGACTTTACACATTTTTTTGTATACAGTCGACTCTTGATTCAACGTGAAACTCGATTCAACGCAACTTTTGACCGGTGCCGCCCTCGTAATTGCCTCTCAGATTAGCGTAAATAAACCAAATGGTTCTAAAAATTTCAATTCAATTTGTCCTGAAAAGAAATTTTTTCGTATTCTGTGCACCGTGATTTGTTTTTTTTTTTCATTTCTTCTGGCGTTTTTTGTCGCATGCGTGACTTTTTTTGCGAAGTCACCCCAAAATAAGACCACTCCCTATATAGGGCCACCCTGCTGAGTGGTTAAGGGTGGCCTCGATCATGTCATCTTCTTAATTGTCATCATGTATTTCCGTTTCGTCAAAAGTCTGACAACAAAAAGGTTCAAAATAATCAAATGCACCAAAGAAAAAATTCTTGCCTTGGTCCCCCGAGGTAAAAAGTCAAAATTATGTTAAAAAAATGGCGCTACTTGGATATACCCCCCAAATCAATTTTTTTTAAAGTGTTTCCAAACACCCTATATCGACTCAAAATCGCCTCAGGAGCTCAAAAAAGGCATTATTTTTGAGTTCTAGTCTATAGAAGGCAAAAAAAGACGTTGAACATAGTTTTGAATACTGGGGCCTACCGCATAAATAAACTCTGGTATGCATGCTCTTTCATGCATCCAGAGTCACTTTCGAGTGATTTGTGTCTCAGGTATGTGGGTGTGCGCATCTCAACCCCAAGCAACCAAGCCCCCTGCGCCCCCAAGATTTTAGTTATGTTTGGCCGCGAAGCGGAACCGAATAAGTACCATCCGGTGCAGCCCTGATTGCAAAGCTCTTTTTTCCTCCAATTAGCATTAGTGTTGCTTGGCCCAAATGGTGCGCAGGTTCGACTCCACCTGATAGCACGCTAGTTATTTTAGCTTGTTTGGCCGATTTCTAGGCGTAATTTGGGTCGCGGATTTCGAATCTGGATTCGAAAAGTCAAAAGATTTCTTCTAAGAATCGGTCAAACAATCCACAATAACTAAAGTGCCCCTGCTAAAGTGCGTGCGAACCATTTGGGCCAACAAACACTAGCCCCTGTCCACTGCTCCATGCTTCAAGGAAATTTCTGGTCACACAAGCTGCCTGCTCCTTTTGAGTGTTAAAAAGGATTTCAATTTATATTTACTGAACTTTACAATTTAATTAAGCAAAATTTTTTTACATGTACAGCGAAAAATTAAAAATCATTAGCTTTTCAACAATTCGTCCAGTTCAGAATTTTCGAAAAAGTTTCCTTTCTCAAAATCTGGCCACAGGGTCGGACAATAGAGAAGCTCTGAAGGAGGAAGCAGTAGTTCCTGTGTGTCAAATGAACTGCACAGTGAATCAGTTGTGAATCCTAGAAAGCTTTTTTGTTTACATGCAGATCAGATCAATGAAAACTCTGATCGGGAGTCCAATGCACAGGGTGTTTCAAAAAATTCTGCCTTCTTGAAATATTGATAACCTTTTCTAGCTCATTTTTCAAAATTCTGTTTTCGCAGCCCTATTTTTCTCGCCGACGGTGAATAATTTGAAAAAAAAATTCGCTTAGTCGCCCCTGTGGTTTGGACTTTGGTCAGTAGATGGCCTTTGAATAGGCAAGGCCAAAACCACAAGGGGGACCAAGCGAAAATCGTGTTTTTCGCATGATATAACAAAAAGATATTGTCGGCAAGTTTTGAAAAATGATCTAGAAAAAAATCATGACCATTTCAACCAGGCAAATTTCTTGAAACACCCTGTATTCTATTCAGAATTGTTGCTTACCTCTATCCTTGTGATGCTCTTGCGAGTTTGAGCCCAAATCAAACGAAATTTCGAGGCTCTCCATCAAATCCTCGTTGTTATTCAAATCAGCTAATGCATCCGTATTTGGAGTTGGCAAAGTTGGACGCCAAAAGTCAATTTCTGGCTTTTGATGCTGAACAGGAGAGGTAGGAACATTTCTCCTCTTTTTACTTTGCTTTCTTGTGCTGCTGTCGCAATCAAAATTTCGAATAATTGCACTTTCTTTGGTTTTATAGCAATATGTTTCGCTGCTTGATGGACCAGTTGGACTAGATTGGTCATTCGATAAACTTTTTATATTGAGTTGGTGTCTCTGCGCTTCCAATATTGCACTGGCTTCTTGTTCACTGAATTTGGCAAAGTTAAACACAGCTATACAATTTTTTCGGGTAAAATTGATTTTTCGGACAGAGATTTATGAGATTGTGAAGCAGCCGGCATTTTTTCGGGTACCCGAATTTTGGTTTTTTTTCCATTTGGTGTAACAAATATGTTTATGTATTGGGTTGGTAAATAAGTCATGGCCGTTTTTATCAAGCAGTTTTTTGTAACCAATTGCTTTGTTTTTGGCAGATTTCCATAATTTTTTAAAACTTAGGGAACGTCCATAAATTATGTCAGACTGACAGGCCGTTTTTCGGACCCCCTCCTTCATTGACTTTTGACTCTGCTTTTTAGGTTTCGCCGAAATGCGCATCGAAACGTGGTCTTCTCCGACGAAAAAATCTTCACGCTGGAACAAGCACACAATCGTCAGAACTACTTTGGATGCTGCAGCCACCACAAGCAGAAGATCGCATCGTCAGCCATGAAGAGCATCCGAAACAGGTCCAATTTCGAATCCTCTTATTGTAAACTCGTTTTTTACGCTTTCCCTGTTTAGGTCATGGTGTGGGCCGCAATTTGCTACAACGGGAAGCTTCCTCTCGTTTTCATCGATTCGCAATACTCGTATGACCAAGTCTATTGTCGTCAGGCCGGAGAAGGTTCGTCCTTGGTCACGTTGGTTCTTCGGCGATGAAAGGTGAACTTTTCAACAGGTTTGTTTAATCGTTTTTCGTCTTTGTTACCCTGTTTACTCTCGTCTTCCTTGCAGGATGGAGCAATATCTCACACAGCAAATTTGACGCAGTTGGGGCTACGCAGAAATGTTCCGTTCTTCATCATCAAGAATGAGTGGCCTCCTCACTCGCCAGATCTCAATCCATTGGATTTCTCTGTGTGGTCAATCCTCGAGGATGGTGTGTGTAGGAAACGCCATGATTCGCTGGAATCTCTCAAGCGTGCTTTGCAAGTAGAGTGGTTAAATGTGGACTTGGACACAATCAACAAAATAGTGGAGGACTTCGTCACGTTGGTTCTTTGGCGATGAAAGGTGAACTTTTCAACAGGTTTCTTTAATCGCTTTTCGTCTTTGTTACCCTCTACTCTAACAGGGTCTTGTTTTTGCTGGCCGGCGGGTTTTGCCGCATCCACCAGATAGTCCAGACCTTGCGCCAAGTGACTACCATTTACCGTATTTTCTCAAATAAACCGATACCCCCCTAATTCAAGATCGTGTTTTTGGCATTGTATTTTTGACCCACTTTTCGAAGACTACTCTTAGGCAAGTTAGCCCTCATTTTGTAGCCAGTGAAATGAGCTACAAAATGAGAGACAACTTGCCTAAGAGTGGTATGCAAAAAGTAGGTCAAAAACACAATGCCAATAACACGATTTTGAATTAGGAGGCTATGGGTTTATTAAAGAAAACACGGTATTCCGCTCACCTTCGGATCAATTATGCGATGTAACATTTGAGAATGATGAGGATCTCACACTTTCTTCCAAAGCAGATCTAATGAATTTTAGCGAAATGGTATCAATAAGTTAAAAAATTGTAGAGAATGGAAGAGAATCTTATATAGTATTTGGCATGTGTGGGTGGGTGGGTAACTTTTTTTTACTTCGAAGGCCAGAACGGGTCGTAGATAGCGAAATCACTTTCGTCGCCAATGCCATCGTGTTCCCCAGAATGTCAGCTTTCGTTTAAAAAAAAGAACAGGCGAAAAAAATGAGTTCTAATAGGGGATATACCTATTTTTATGAATGAAGTCATAGCCCCTCATTGAAATTTCGAAATACTATAGAGGCGCCGATAGGCGCCTGTGGTCCCTTGTAAATACATAGTTGATTGGTCTTTTCTTGTTCTCATTGATAAATTTAAAGTGATTGGTTACAAAAAAATTGCTGAAAAAAAGGCCATGACTTATTTACCAACCAGTGCTGTAAATGGCACCGGTGCGGTGCCCGGTGCCGAAATTTCAGAGGTCAGTGACCAGATACTATTAAATTCAGTGCGGCAGGAATTCCTTATATGGGAACTGCCTAAAATCATGTTTTGACCACTTTTTTAGATGTTGTAGACCCTGAATGCTACAGAAAACGTGTTATTTTGATTGGGAAACACATTTGCATAAAAAAAAATTTTGACAAAAAATTCACTTTTTGACTTGGTCCCTCTGAATTTTATACCCCAGATAACCCATGGTCCAACCACGGTTGGACCATGGGTGGTACCTAAACCAGGTATCCTAGATTTAAGGTATGTTTGGCCGCTTCGCGGCCAAAGACCCAAGTTGCTCCTAACTTGCTCATAAGCTCCTAAGTTGCTCCTAACGACCCAACTTGTTCCTCACTGCAAGGGAGGGGGAAGGTATATATGCACCTTCATGGATATATGCCCTCCCCCCCCCTTCCTTTAAATGAGGAGGGGTCTTTTGCCGCGAAGCGGCCAAACATACCTAGAATCTGGGATACCTGGTCTACCCTACTTTCAAATTTTTTTTATGCAAATATGTTTCCCAATCAAAATAATACGTTTCCTGTAGCATTCCAGATCTAAAACATCTAAAAAGTGGTCAAAACATGATTTTGGGTAGTTCCCTTATAAGGAAGTTTAGCCTTCAGTGCACATTTTTTCGTAAGCAGTTACATAGAGGTTAACTGTGAAATGAATCAAATAAACCTGAGTATTTGAAAAGTGGCTTTGATGCAGGTAATATTATTTTTCTCTTCATCTTCCCTGCAACTACTCCCAGCTTTACCATCTAGTCTGGCAAGAATACAATTGACCCAAATGTAAGGCTCATCTTTAGCAGACTTGCACACCAAACGAAAAATACAGTTGGAGGTTGAAGCCTCGGCATCTCTGAGCACTAAAAACTTTTGATTTTAGTTTGAAATTTTTTTGGAAACGCTTCAATTGCTTACAAGTTTTATGCGCTGAAGCCAAAGCTTGCAGGTTTTCGGGCTCAGGGTGTACCACTTCATAAAAATTCATTCCAAGAATCTCTTCCAACTTGTAGCCCAAATGTAAAAGAGCCCTGAAAACGTGAATAGATTGGAACATATTTCTTGAAAATAATTGTTTTGGCCCTATGTGTGTTGTTAGCAGGGATGTGCATTTGGTCGTATTATATATAAAAATAGCACCAAAATAAGACTAAAGGTGGTCCTATTTTAGGACTCATGGTCCTAAGTGGGTCCCTATTAAAGAATCGGGCCTATTTTTTGCCTTGGTCTACCTTGTTGATTTTTTGTGTATTTTTAGGCTTTAGGTTTAGGCAAGGGTAGGCCAGCGTATGTTAGGGCGGACTCAAACATGGACACTTGGTTACTTCGGGTGTGGGGAAGGGGGTGGGTTTACCTAATGTGAAGTCATTTTTTTTCGCTTATACGCAGGGTAGGCCAGCGTATGTTAGGGCGGACTCAAACATGGACACTTGGTTACTTCGGGTGTGGGGGGAAGGGGGGGAGGGGGCCACCTAATGTGAAGTCTTTTTTTTCGCTTGGACGCAGGGTAGGCCAGCTTATATTAGGACGGACTCAAATGGGCCGGATTACACTATTTGGCCAGAGCCAAAACATCCTTTTTTAAAGTCTAATTATGTTTTAGGCCCTAAGACAATAGAAAAGGCGAAAAAGTGTGTGTGAAAGACATTTTTCGAAAAAAAAAGTTTCGTTTGCCTTGGTCCCCCCTGTAGTTTTTTGGTCATTTTTGCCTTGGTAACCCCTATGGTTTTTGGTCATTTTTTGGTCTTTTACCCTGTTGTGGTCACTGGAGCTTTGCAAAAAAGGCTTCTTTATGCATTTTTGATCAAGAGTCTTACTCGGAATTATGTCTAAGGTGAGTCAGTGTGCGCATCTCTAACTCCCAAGCCCCCTGCTCCCCCAAGGGGGCTTGGGAGCTTCAAGTCAAAAAATGACTAAAAACAATAGGAAGACCAAGGCAAAAATGAAAAAAAACCACAGGGGATCAAGGCAAACGAAAAAATTTTCTTTGAAAAATGTCACTCCCACACTTTTTTTCTCCTTTTCTATCGTTTTTAGAGCCTAAAACATACTTAAATTTTGAAAAAAGGGCTTTTGGCTCTGGCTAGTGTACTTTAGCCCTTAAATGTGTTTACCTAACTGTGTGTCTTCCTGTTCTTTTGTGTCTAGGTATCTAGGTGGTGAGTTACTTTGCTAAAAGCGTCTTTTTGTAGTAGGGGCCCCCCGAAGTAAACAAGCTCCCAAACATGTTTTTGGCGTGAGAGAGATATGTCTAAGTCTGTCGTAACATACGCTAGCCCACTCTTGCCTAAACCAAAAGCCTAAAAACACAAAAAATCAACAAGGGGGCCCAGGCAGAAAATGGGGAAAATGGGCTTTAATAGGGCCGTGGGTCCTATGAGACTTTGATCCTAGGACAGTCCTAAAATAGGACAAGGTCAGGGTTGCGAACTCAAAATTAAAGAAAAGTACACTTAAAAGTACAATTTGGTCATCAGGGGGCAACAGGGGGACCAAGGCAAAGGTTTGAAAAAACCCGAAAAGACAACAGGGGACCAAGGCAAAGGTTTGAAAAACCCGAAAAGACAACAGGGGACCAAGGCAAAGGTTTGAAAACCCGAAAAGACAAACAGGGGACCAAGGCAAAGGTTTGAAAAACCCGAAAAGACAACAGGGGACCAAGGCAAAGGTTTGAAAAACCCGAAAAGACAACAGGGGGACCAAGGCAAAGGTTTGAAAAACCCGAAAAGACAACAGGGGACCAAGGCAAAGGTTTGAAAAAACCCGAAAAGACAACAGGGGACCAAGGCAAAGGTTTGAAAAAACCCGAAAAGACAACAGGGGACCAAGGCAAAGGTTTGAAAAACCCGAAAAGACAACAGGGGGACCAAGGCAAAGGTTTGAAAACCCGAAAAGACAACAGGGGACCAAGGCAAAGGTTTGAAAAAACCCGAAAAGACAACAGGGGACCAAGGCAAAGGTTTGAAAAAACCCGAAAAGACAACAGGGGGACCAACATAGGATGGTTGGTTTTAGGTCGAAGGCCGGTTAGCTCCACCCTGGCAACAGGGGACCAAGGCAAAGGTTTGAAAAAACCCGAAAAGACAACAGGGGGACCAAGGCAAAGGTTTGAAAAACCCGAAAAAGACAACAGGGGGACCAACATAGGATGGTTGGTTTTTAGGTCGAAGGCCGGTTAGCTCCACTCCCTGGCAACAGGGGGACCAAGGCAAAGGTTTGAAAAAACCCGAAAAGACAACAGGGGGGACCAAGGCAAAGGTTTGAAAAACCCGAAAAAGACAACAGGGGGACCAACATAGGATGGTTGGTTTTAGGTCGAAGGCCGGTTAGCTCCACTCCCTGGCAACAGGGGGACCAAGGCAAAGGTTTGAAAAAACCCGAAAAGACAACAGGGGGGACCAAGGCAAAGGTTTGAAAAAACCCGAAAAGACAACAGGGGGGACCAACATAGGATGGTTGGTTTTAGGTCGAAGGCCGGTTAGCTCCACTCCTGGCAACAGGGGACCAAGGCAAAGGTTTGAAAAAACCCGAAAAGACAACAGGGGGGACCAACATAGGATGGTTGGTTTTAGGTCGAAGGCCGGTTAGCTCCACTCCCTGGCAACAGGGGACCAAGGCAAAGGTTTGAAAAAACCCGAAAAAGACAACAGGGGGACCAAGGCAAAGGTTTGAAAAAACCCGAAAAAGACAACAGGGGGACCAACATAGGATGGTTGGTTTTAGGTCGAAGGCCGGTTAGCTCCACTCCCTGGCAACAGGGGACCAAGGCAAAGGTTTGAAAAAACCCGAAAAGACAACAGGGGGACCAAGGCAAAGGTTTGAAAAAACCCGAAAAGACAACAGGGGACCAACATAGGATGGTTGGTTTTAGGTCGAAGGCCAGTTAGCTCCACTCCCTGGCAACAGGGGACCAAGGCAAAGGTTTGAAAACCCGAAAAGACAACAGGGGGACCAAGGCAAAGGTTTGAAAAACCCGAAAAGACAACAGGGGGACCAACATAGGATGGTTGGTTTTAGGTCGAAGGCCGGTTAGCTCCACTCCCTGGCAACAGGGGGGACCAAGGCAAAGGTTTGAAAAACCCGAAAAGACAACAGGGGGACCAACATAGGATGGTTGGTTTTAGGTCGAAGGCCGGTTAGCTCCACTCCCTGGCAACAGGGGACCAAGGCAAAGGTTTGAAAAAACCCGAAAAGACAACAGGGGGACCAAGGCAAAGGTTTGAAAAAACCCGAAAAGACAACAGGGGGACCAACATAGGATGGTTGGTTTTAGGTCGAAGGCCGGTTAGCTCCACTCCCTGGCAACAGGGGACCAAGGCAAAGGTTTGAAAAACCCGAAAAAGACAACAGGGGACCAAGGCAAAGGTTTGAAAAAACCCGAAAAGACAACAGGGGGACCAACATAGGATGGTTGGTTTTAGGTCGAAGGCCGGTTAGCTCCACTCCTGGCAACAGGGGGACCAAGGCAAAGGTTTGAAAACCCGAAAAGACAACAGGGGGACCAAGGCAAAGGTTTGAAAAACCCGAAAGACAACAGGGGGACCAACATAGGATGGTTGGTTTTAGGTCGAAGGCCGGTTAGCTCCACTCCCTGGCAACAGGGGGACCAAGGCAAAGGTTTGAAAAACCCGAAAAAGACAACAGGGGGGACCAACATAGGATGGTTGGTTTTAGGTCGAAGGCCGGTTAGCTCCACTCCTGGCAACAGGGGACCAAGGCAAAGGTTTGAAAAACCCGAAAAGACAACAGGGGGACCAACATAGGATGGTTGGTTTAGGTCGAAGGCCAGTTAGCTCCACTCCCTGGCAACAGGGGGACCAAGGCAAAGGTTTGAAAACCCGAAAAGACAACAGGGGGACCAAAGGTTTGAAAAAACCCGAAAAAGACAACAGGGGGACCAAGGCAAAGGTTTGAAAAAACCCGAAAAGACAACAGGGGGACCAAGGCAAAGGTTTGAAAAAACCCGAAAAAGACAACAGGGGGACCAAGGCAAAGGTTTGAAAAACCCGAAAAGACAACAGGGGGACCAACATAGGATGGTTGGTTTTAGGTCGAAGGCCGGTTAGCTCCACTCCTGGCAACAGGGGGACCAAGGCAAAGGTTTGAAAAAACCCGAAAAAGACAACAGGGGACCAAGGCAAAGGTTTGAAAAACCCGAAAAAGACAACAGGGGACCAAGGCAAAGGTTTGAAAAAACCCGAAAAAGACAACAGGGGGACCAAGGCAAAGGTTTGAAAAACCCGAAAAGACAACAGGGGGACCAAGGCAAAGGTTTGAAAAAACCCGAAAAGACAACAGGGGGGACCAACATAGGATGGTTGGTTTTAGGTCGAAGGCCGGTTAGCTCCACTCCCTGGCAACAGGGGGACCAAGGCAAGGTTTGAAAAAACCCGAAAAGACAACAGGGGGACCAAGGCAAAGGTTTGAAAAACCTGAAAAGACAACAGGGGGACCAAGGCAAAGGTTTGAAAAAACCCGAAAAAGACAACAGGGGGACCAAGGCAAAGGTTTGAAAAAACCCGAAAAGACAACAGGGGGACCAAGGCAAAGGTTTGAAAAAACCCGAAAAGACAACAGGGGGACCAACATAGGATGGTTGGTTTTCGAAGGCCAGTTAGCTCCACTCCCTGGCAACAAGGACCAAGGCAAAGTTTGAAAAAACCCGAAAAGACAACAACCAAGGCAAAGGTTTGAAAAAACCCGAAAAAGACAACAGGGGACTAAGGCAAAGGTTTGAAAAAACCCGAAAAGACAACAGGGGGACCAAGGCAAAGGTTTGAAAAACCCGAAAAGACAACAGGGGGACCAAGGCAAAGGTTTGAAAAAACCCGAAAAGGCAAATAGGTTAGGTCGAAGGGGTTAAACCCTGGCAAAAGGGGACCAAGGCAAGGTTTGAAAACCCAGACAACAGGGGGACCAAGGCAAAGGTTTGAAAAACCCGAAAAGACAACAGGGGGACCAACATAGGATGGTTGGTTTTAGGTCGAAGGCCGGTTAGCTCCACTCCTGGCAACAGGGGACCAAGGCAAAGGTTTGAAAAAACCCGAAAAGACAACAGGGGGACCAAGGCAAAGGTTTGAAAAAACCCGAAAAGACAAAGGGGGACCAACATAGGATGGTTGGTTTTTAGGTCGAAGGCCGGTTAGCTCCACTCCCTGGCAACAGGGGACCAAGGCAAGGTTTGAAAACCCGAAAAGACAACAGGGGGACCAAGGCAAAGGTTTGAAAAAACCCGAAAAGACAACAGGGGGACCAACATAGGATGGTTGGTTTTAGGTCGAAGGCCGGTTAGCTCCACTCCTGGCAACAGGGGACCAAGGCAAAGGTTTGAAAAAACCCGAAAAGACAACAGGGGGACCAAGGCAAAGGTTTGAAAAAACCCGAAAAGACAACAGGGGGACCAACATAGGATGGTTGGTTTTAGGTCGAAGGCCAGTTAGCTCCACTCCCTGGCAACAGGGGGACCAAGGCAAAGGTTTGAAAACCCGAAAAGACAACAGGGACCAACCCAAAGACAACAGGGGGACCAAGGCAAAGGTTTGAAAAAGACAACAGGGGACCAAGGCAAAGGTTTGAAAACCCGAAAAGACAACAGGGGGACCAACATAGGATGGTTGGTTTAGGTCGAAGGCCGGTTAGCTCCACTCCCTGGCAACAGGGGGACCAAGGCAAAGGTTTGAAAAACCCGAAAAAGACAACAGGGGGACCAAGGCAAAGGTTTGAAAAACCCGAAAAAGACAACAGGGGGACCAAGGCAAAGGTTTGAAAAAACCCGAAAAGACAACAGGGGGACCAAGGCAAAGGTTTGAAAAAACCCGAAAAAGACAACAGGGGACCAAGGCAAAGGTTTGAAAAAACCCGAAAAGACAACAGGGGGACCAAGGCAAGGTTTGAAAACCCGAAAAGACAACAGGGGGACCAACATAGGATGGTTGGTTTTAGGTCGAAGGCCGGTTAGCTCCACTCCCTGGCAACAGGGGACCAAGGCAAAGGTTTGAAAAACCCGAAAAGACAACAGGGGACCAAGGCAAAGGTTTGAAAACCCGAAAAGACAACAGGGGGACCAACATAGGATGGTTGGTTTTAGGTCGAAGGCCGGTTAGCTCCACTCCCTGGCAACAGGGGGACCAAGGCAAAGGTTTGAAAAAACCCGAAAAGACAACAGGGGACCAACATAGGATGGTTGGTTTTTAGGTCGAAGGCCGGTTAGCTCCACTCCCTGGCAACAGGGGGACCAAGGCAAAGGTTTGAAAAAACCCGAAAGACAACAGGGGGACCAAGGCAAAGGTTTGAAAAACCCGAAAAGACAACAGGGGGACCAACATAGGATGGTTGGTTTTAGGTCGAAGGCCGGTTAGCTCCACTCCTGGCAACAGGGGGACCAAGGCAAAGGTTTGAAAAAACCCGAAAAGACAACAGGGGACCAACATAGGATGGTTGGTTTTAGGTCGAAGGCCGGTTAGCTCCACTCCCTGGCAACAGGGGGACCAAGGCAAAGGTTTGAAAAAACCCGAAAAGACAACAGGGGGACCAACATAGGATGGTTGGTTTTAGGTCGAAGGCCGGTTAGCTCCACTCCCTGGCAACAGGGGGACCAAGGCAAAGGTTTGAAAACCCGAAAAGACAACAGGGGACCAAGGCAAAGGTTTGAAAACCCGAAAAGACAACAGGGGGACCAAGGCAAAGGTTTGAAAACCCGAAAAGACAACAGGGGGACCAACATAGGATGGTTGGTTTTAGGTCGAAGGCCGGTTAGCTCCACTCCCTGGCAACAGGGGGACCAAGGCAAAGGTTTGAAAAAACCGAAAAGACAACAGGGGGACCAAGGCAAAGGTTTGAAAAAACCCGAAAAGACACAGGGGGGACCAACATAGGATGGTTGGTTTAGGTCGAAGGCCGGTTAGCTCCACTCCTGGCAACAGGGGACCAAGGCAAAGGTTTGAAAAAACCGAAAAGACAACAGGGGGACCAAGGCAAAGGTTTGAAAACCCGAAAAGACAACAGGGGGACCAACATAGGATGGTTGGTTTTAGGTCGAAGGCCGGTTAGCTCCACTCCCTGGCAACAGGGGGACCAAGGCAAAGGTTTGAAAAACCCGAAAAGACAACAGGGGGACCAACATAGGATGGTTGGTTTTAGGTCGAAGGCCAGTTAGCTCCACTCCTGGCAACAGGGGGACCAAGGCAAAGGTTTGAAAAAACCCGAAAAGACAACAGGGGACCAACATAGGATGGTTGGTTTTAGGTCGAAGGCCGGTTAGCTCCACTCCCTGGCAACAGGGGGGACCAAGGCAAAGGTTTGAAAAAACCCGAAAAGACAACAGGGGGACCAACATAGGATGGTTGGTTTTAGGTCGAAGGCCGGTTAGCTCCACTCCTGGCAACAGGGGGACCAAGGCAAGGTTTGAAAAAACCCGAAAAAGACAACAGGGGGACCAACATAGGATGGTTGGTTTTAGGTCGAAGGCCGGTTAGCTCCACTCCCTGGCAACAGGGGGGACCAAGGCAAAGGTTTGAAAAACCCGAAAAGACAACAGGGGGACCAACATAGGATGGTTGGTTTTTAGGTCGAAGGCCGGTTAGCTCCACTCCCTGGCAACAGGGGGACCAAGGCAAAGGTTTGAAAACCCGAAAAAGACAACAGGGGGACCAACATAGGATGGTTGGTTTTAGGTCGAAGGCCAGTTAGCTCCACTCCCTGGCAACAGGGGGGACCAAGGCAAAGGTTTGAAAAAACCCGAAAAGACAACAGGGGGGACCAAGGCAAAGGTTTGAAAAAACCCGAAAAGACAACAGGGGGACCAACATAGGATGGTTGGTTTTAGGTCGAAGGCCGGTTAGCTCCACTCCCTGGCAACAGGGGGGACCAAGGCAAAGGTTTGAAAAAACCCGAAAAGACAACAGGGGACCAACATAGGATGGTTGGTTTTAGGTCGAAGGCCGGTTAGCTCCACTCCCTGGCAACAGGGGGACCAAGCGCAAAGGTTTGAAAAACCCGAAAAAGACAACAGGGGGACCAAGGCAAAGGTTTGAAAAAACCCGAAAAAGACAACAGGGGACCAACATAGGATGGTTGGTTTTAGGTCGAAGGCCGGTTAGCTCCACTCCCTGGCAACAGGGGGACCAAGGCAAAGGTTTGAAAAAACCCGAAAAGACAACAGGGGACCAACATAGGATGGTTGGTTTTAGGTCGAAGGCCGGTTAGCTCCACTCCCTGGCAACAGGGGACCAAGGCAAAGGTTTGAAAAAACCCGAAAAGACAACAGAGGGACCAACATAGGATGGTTGGTTTAGGTCGAAGGCCAGTTAGCTCCACTCCTGGCAACAGGGGGACCAAGGCAAAGGTTTGAAAAAACCCGAAAAGACAACAGGGGACCAACATAGGATGGTTGGTTTTAGGTCGAAGGCCGGTTAGCTCCACTCCCTGGCAACAGGGGACCAAGGCAAAGGTTTGAAAAACCCGAAAAAGACAACAGGGGACCAACATAGGATGGTTGGTTTTAGGTCGAAGGCCAGTTAGCTCCACTCCTGGCAACAGGGGACCAAGGCAAAGGTTTGAAAACCCGAAAAGACAACAGGGGGGACCAACATAGGATGGTTGGTTTTAGGTCGAAGGCCGGTTAGCTCCACTCCCTGGCAACAGGGGGACCAAGGCAAAGGTTTGAAAAAACCCGAAAAGACAACAGGGGGGACCAACATAGGATGGTTGGTTTTAGGTCGAAGGCCGGTTAGCTCCACTCCCTGGCAACAGGGGGGACCAAGGCAAAGGTTTGAAAAAACCCGAAAAGACAACAGGGGACCAACATAGGATGGTTGGTTTTAGGTCGAAGGCCGGTTAGCTCCACTCCCTGGCAACAGGGGGACCAAGGCAAAGGTTTGAAAACCCGAAAAGACAACAGGGGACCAACATAGGATGGTTGGTTTTAGGTCGAAGGCCGGTTAGCTCCACTCCCTGGCAACAGGGGGACCAAGGCAAAGGTTTGAAAAACCCGAAAAGACAACAGGGGGACCAACATAGGATGGTTGGTTTTAGGTCGAAGGCCGGTTAGCCCACTCCCTGGCAACAGGGGACCAAGGCAAAGGTTTGAAAAAACCCGAAAAGACAACAGGGGGGACCAACATAGGATGGTTGGTTTTAGGTCGAAGGCCGGTTAGCTCCACTCCCTGGCAACAGGGGGACCAAGGCAAAGGTTTGAAAAAACCCGAAAAGACAACAGGGGGGACCAAGGCAAAGGTTTGAAAAAACCCGAAAAGACAACAGGGGGGACCAACATAGGATGGTTGGTTTTAGGTCGAAGGCCGGTTAGCTCCACCCCTGGCTAAGTCTATGTCTGTACCTGACTTAAATTTTCAGCAGGCCGAGTAGTGGGGCGGAGAAAAAAATTCTCAGTCCGGTCACCGAAATATTAGGTACATGCTCGGCCCTGGTTCAAGCTTTATAAAATAAGGAGATGTTTCAAAGTTTAGCACACTCAGCTCTTACATTTCATCGACTTCCACAATATTCATGTTTAGTCGAAGGCCGATTTGAAACATTGATGGATTTGCATTGACCAATGAATCCACACTTTCTACTGCTAGCACTGGTTTGCAAGTGGCCACAAAAAAGGGTGGAGCTGACTCCTGCTGTTCTCGAGATTGCAAAATATGTGCTTCAGGCAATATTAGTCGAACAGTCATCAGCATGAGCTAAAACTGCTTTGAATTTTTCAAGTTTTTTTTTGCTAGATTACCTTGTTGTGACAGTAGAACCTGCTGGTGCTTTTGCCGTTGCGAAATATATTCATACGACAGCAAAACACTTTTTCCTGTTGATCTTGTGGTTGTTTTGTGTGTAGGGAGATGTTGGAGACAACAAGTGAATGGTCTTGCGGATCGATTAGGTCCAGCAGAGAGTCTCCTTGGCAGATTATTTCTTCCTGCAATTTTTAGAAATTTTTTTTTGACTAAAATAGTACTTTTTGCCTCGGGGGACCAAGGTAAACCAAGATTTTGGTCAAACTTTAGTAAAAAAAATTTCGGTTCTTATGGGTTACCCGGCATAATTTTTTATGTTTTTTTAAATCGTCAATGTCAAACTGAAAATCTGCGGAAACGCAAAAAATCAAAATTTGAAAACCGGTCTGAAAATCAGGACCGATTTTTTTTTAAATTTCCGATCGGGAATTTCAATTCTATATGCTTTATTCATGCTTCAATTTCCAGACGTTTGACATTCTTCCGATTGATTCACGTTTGTTGGGCTTCCTGTAAGATCTGATTCATGGTACAGTCAACCCTCAATATAACGGCCCGCAGTGTGACCGGCCGACGGCCTGAGTATTAGACAATAATTGATTTCGCCAAAATTTCGCCAAAATCAATTATTGTCCAAAACTCAAAAAATACTCGAGAAAACGGCATTTTACCACTATCAAACCATATTAGTCTAGAAAACAGGTTTTGGAACATGAAAAACGTAAAAAAAATCGCACCAAGTGGACGACCACTTCGTTCGGTTGGTATGATACCACTATCTTTGTCTAAAATTGCACCAAAATATTCAAGTTGGCGCCAAATAATAAGAAAAATGATATGATGAAAATTTTTGCGAAACGTTTCGCAAAAATTTTCATATGAAAATTTTTGCGAAACGTCACACTACCTATTAAACAGAGTATCATATCAAATTCATCTGATAACAAAAAAAGCATGTGATATCACGTGATATCAGACGTTATCATATCAAATCACTATCATATCAGATGAGAATTTCGCCGGTCTTATCATATCATTATCATATCAGGCGGGAAATTAATGTTTCCCTATCACTATCATATCATATCAAGTCCCGAAAATCGTTATCAGGGAACCTCTGCCGGCCGTGTAGGGACGTTATACCGAGGGTCCGTTATATCGAGGGTTGACTGTAATTACAAGTTGAAGGTAGTTGTTGAAAAATTGAATTTTTTCGGGACGGGACGAGACGGAATTTAAATAATTTTTTTTCGGGACGGGACACCGGGACGGGACAGGAGCCAAATAAATTTCCGGGCGGGATTCCGGGACGGGACGATTCTCTAAAATTAACGGGACGGGACGGAATTGTCCCGTCCCGTCATCATCTCTAGTCGCTACTGTTGTTGAAAATAAAGTAATTTGGAAAAAAATGCGAAAAAAACAATAGGGGGGACCAAGGCAAAAAAGCGTCCCATTGTCGTATAGGGCCAATAAAACATATTTTCTATGATAAATTGAATGCATAAATAACTGACCAAAGATTGACCCAAGATACTAGTTGCGTTGTCGGAGATGCCAACAAGTTTGCCTGTGTCAGGTGTAAACATCAACAAGAACTGGCCACGCAATGCCTTGCTAACAGAGGAATTGCAAGGCTTGTTATCTCGCTCATAATTTTGTTGTTGTTGGCTGATGTATTGACAATACTGATGTTTTCTAATGTAAGTGCAGGCTAGAGACATCACCTACAACCAAAAAATCGTGGTCACTGTTTTTGAGAGCGAAAGTTGTAAAGGGGTGTGTCACCTCCACACATGCCAGTATACCACGCGGTACTTCTGCTGTTTGCACGCCCCCTCATATTTTTTGAAATTTGGAATGAAACACTAGAAGGCACGCTGCGCCAATGGCGCATCAGCCCCAAAAGTTAATAGTACGGGTTGGCGCATCTGATGCCAGATTTATGCTCAGCATAGTCGATTTACTTATATAAGTACCCTTAAAAACAGTAATACCCGCCAATTCTCGATTTCCTCGCGAGACCACAAAAATTTTATTTCAAATTCATTTCAAATTCTCCGAAATTTTCGATTCTGAGTACCTCCATGTAAACAGGGAGATCCCCATGTTCCGGTCTTCCTATCGACCCGATCTTTTTTTCATTCGACGCGCGAGGAAATTGCGCACAACAAATCATATGTGCACACGAACTTTTTTCTCCGCCAAAATTTTTTTTCCTTATCGAAAAATTTTTCAAAAAAATTTTTTGACCAGAAAAATTTTTTTCGCCGCACCAGCCCCAAATTTTTATTGCATATTCCTCGAGCCTTTGCCCGGTTTCCTAATCAAGGACACCAACTTCGAAAATTAATGTTCGCAAAAAGTGGGCTAAAAAGTGAGTGTTTCGAACGCGGAAAGCAGCGCTATAGTAGTTGTTGAGATGAGAGAAACGAAATGATTCTTTATTAAACACTTTCAACCGGATAAACAATCGATATTATGGACCACAAATGAAAAAAAAAACATCTGGGCCCTTGAATTTTCGACGCCAATCTGATACATAACTTTGAAAAAGTTCACGTGATGTTCCAAATTCTTTTTTGTGACGCATCTTGCACTTCTGCCAGATCGATTCGATAGCTTGAGTATGTGTGCCAGTTTCCGGGTCCACAAAATTCACGGAATGGTTGACGGTCAGATGGCTGCATCCCTCTGGAAGTTCTGTAAAAATATGAGGTGGCGTGTAAGCAGCAGATGTACCTACCACGCCTCTTTTAATTTTGCTTGAAACATCATTTTTGGAGTCGTCGATCGATTTGAAATTTCTGGTTTATCAGAATTTCAAAAAAATTTCCATAATCGATTACCGGAATACAGTCGACACACCCGATAAAGACACCCCAAAAAGTTGGTTCCCGCTTAAGGTCCCACACTTCTTTTACCTCAATTTGCGGAGTATTTTGGGGGCTGTCATTCGTTAGCCTTTTGCGAAATATCGCCAGGATTCCGATTTTGCCGATTGTTTTTTAGAATCACGATAGTTTAGCCATTTGGACCCGGAACGCTATCAATAAGGACACCTATTTTCAAAAATATTGTCATTACTGGGAGCGTTGCGGGCCAAAATGGCTAAACTGTCGTGATTCTAAAAAACGATCGCCAAAATCGGAATTTTGGCGATATTTCTCACAGGGCTGTCGAATGACTTGTTCGTCTGGTCCCTGTGAAAAAAGTGGTACTGCAAATAGTACTTTTCGCCTTTACGCTGGCAGATGAACAAGTAGCCTTCAAAATAATCCAAAAATTGAGGTAAAAAATGTCGGACCCTAGGCGTTAACGAACTTTTTTGGGGTGTACTTATTGGAACCCTTGGAACGTATGGAAATTTCGAAAATCGATTATTGAAATGTCGAAATTTCGAAAGAAATCCGATAATCGACTATCTAAGAAATCAAAAATATCGAAAAGATTATTTTTGACCACTCGATCGACAACCCTAATCACCGTATTTTCCTCTAATAAGAGCCCATAGGCGCTTATTTTTCAAAGCCACAAAAATTTTGAAAATTTTGGGGTCAATCTCGAAAATTTTGGGCGCTCAACCAAAAACAGAAAAGCGGAATTGGTAGAGCTCGTGGAAGTTAAGAAAATGCGACCCTAGTATAGAATACAACAACCCCATCCCCCCCACCCCAAAACTTATGCCTTCTAAAACTTAAGTAAAGAGCACCCAAATATATGTTGCAGACCCCAGAAAAAGTGCGTAAAACACTTATTAGTCACAACTTCCATACGCTGGCCTAGCCCTAAGCCTAAGGGCTAAGCCTGAACTTGTTGTTCCAAAGGGTAGTTACAACGATTTTTAGAAGGTCTGATTTGGGGGTATTCTATCTAGCGCCGAAAACCGCTCAATTGACCGGTCAGTTGACAACAATCGACCGAAAAGTGGTCAATTGTAAAAATTTTGGTGCTTAAATGTTTGTATAAACAAATTAAATTTTTTCAAAATTTTCTTTATGAAATCGGCATTTTTTAGAACAAACTTTTAGGACCCCCAACTATACACAGGCTGTATCAAAAAAATGTGGACACTTTTAAACAGCCATAATTTTTTTTCCTGATCGAATTCCGAAAATCTGTAAACGCCAATCGACTTAGAAAAAGTTTCAAAAAAAAGATTTCGGGGGGTGGTTTATTCTATACTAGCGCAAAAATGCAATAAACAGCTTTGCTAAAAAAATTTCTCTAGGCTGAGACATAGGTCCTCATAGTTGGGGGCGGGCGCTTATTAGAGCATGGGCGCTTATCAGAGGAAATACGGCATGTTTGTACGAATTTTTCAAAATGATTAAATTCAGGATTGCCGAGTACTTGAAATTTTCGGTTCGCGTAATAATGCAGTACTATTGCCTGCGTTTCCTCACCGAGAAAAACAAAAAGATCAGTGGGGCTGAGGCAGCTGGAGAAAGTATTCGGAGATGATGTGCCGTCTGAGTGGTGGTGTTTGCAATGGCTGAAGCGGTTCAAAGTAGTTCTTAAAAAAAAGTTCTGGGAACTTCAAATCGGCTGGAGCACTTGGCCCACCCTTTAATTTGTGGTTTCGGATTTTCAACTCGGAATCAAAACTTTGCTTGCATTTTTGAAGAGACTCTGGCATATCTGGATTTTGCACATTCTTTTCAACCAAACCTGAAGCTGGAACAAACGCTCTCTGGCTGCATTGTGGCTAAGTGGCAAAAGGTCTCTGAGCTGAAATATTTTGCAGTGAAGCAATCTAAACTTGTTTGAGACTGGTTTAACCTTTTGAATCTCTGAATTAATTTGGTCTCTACGCTGCTTAGATGCACCTCGTGTAGACCTACAATAGTTATTTTTTTTTATTTCAGCAATTCGTCAATATCAAAACTCTGAGAAAAGGAAGTAAATAAACAAGAGAAGTGAAAAGCAAACAAATGACGTAACATTGCAGACCACTCTGTATTTTTCTTTAAAGTAGTCATTTACTACACAATTTTTGAACAAAGTGCAGTGCACTGCGCTCTTGAATGCCCAAATGTATGCAACCTAACAAAAATAATAAGTGATGCGCTATAAAAGTATTTTGAAACAATTTGACGACATTGCCGTATAACACTAGCCAAAACAAAATACCAGCCAAAATTAAAGGCGAAAAACGCTCAAACTTGGAAAAATTTAGAAAATTCTGTATTCGAATTCTTTTTGTCTCGAACGGAATGTGACAAAATCCAGAATTTGACAATGACTTTTTAATTAAAAGTTTTTTAAGTAAATCGGCTATGCTAGAGTTGAGATATTTGCGCGAATATTGAAATGGTCGCGAATATTGTCTTACTGCTTTTGCAAACTGTGCTACAGTCAACTATACCAACACAGTCAACTCTCAGTGGACAATACAGTCAACCACCCCAATACAGTCAACTCTTAGTCAACAATACATTGTCTTACTACTTTTGCAAACTGTGCTACAGTTAACAATACAGTCAACCATCACAATACAGTCAACTCTTAGTCAACAATACATTGTCTTACTAGTTTTGCAAACTGTGCTACAGTCAACTATCCCAATACAGTCAACTCTCAGTCAACAATACAGTCAACCATCACAATACAGTCAACTCTTAGTCAACAATACATTGTCTTACTAGTTTTGCAAACTGTGCTACAGTCAACTATCCCAATACAGTCAACTCTCAGTCAACAATACAGTCAACCATCACAATACAGTCAACTCTTAGTCAACAATACATTGTCTTACTAGTTTTGCAAACTGTGCTACAGTCAACTATCCCAATACAGTCAACTCTCAGTCAACAATACAGTCAACTCTTAGTCAACAATACAGTTGTTTGAATGTTCGCACTGCGCACATTGCTCCCGAATATTCGGATTGGACAACCCTAGGCTATGCTGAATTCGAATACGGTGTCAAAACTTTGGTTCTGCAGTTATTTTACGTCCAACTATTTTTTAAGACATTTTCGCGGCTCTTTTTTGCTTTTGCTAGACCACCCAAAAGCTTATTTTTATGACTTTAAATCACTGTTTTGTGCTATTTTTCATGCTTATTCTGAATCTTAAGTCTGTTATACGGTTATATGAAATTTCAATATGAAAAAAATTTTCTATGATTTTCGAAAAATTCTTAATTTTTTAAAAAGGCGTAATTTGGATATTTTGAATTTTTAGCTGTGATAATTTTATCGTATTATAGGCAAACGACACATTATTAGAAAGCTGAAATAAAGAGCTTTTTATGAGCATAAAAGAAAATGCTGCACTTAATCAATTCACTGCTCAGTAGCCTCAGGAGTCGTCACGAAAATTGGGCCTTTTGAAAGCATTGGACTCATGTTTAATGGGATAGTTGACTGTATTGTGATGGTTGACTGTATTGTCCACTGGGAGTTGACTTTAATTGGATAGTTGACTGTATTGTGATGGTTGACTGTGTTGTACACTGAGAGTTGACTGTAATGGGATAGTTGACTGTATTGTGATGGTTGACTGTGTTGTCCACTGAGAGTTGACTGTAATGGGATAGTTGACTGTATTGTGATGGTTGACTGTGTTGTACACTGAGAGTTGACTGTAATGGGATAGTTGACTGTATTGTGATGGTTGACTGTGTTGTACACTGAGAGTTGACTGTAATGGGATAGTTGACTGTATTGTGATGGTTGACTGTGTTGTACACTGAGAGTTGACTGTAATGGGATAGTTGACTGTATTGTGATGGTTGACTGTGTTGTACACTGAGAGTTGACTGTAATGGGATAGTTGACTGTATTGTGATGGTTGACTGTGTTGTACACTGAGAGTTGACTGTAATGGGATAGTTGACTGTATTGTGATGGTTGACTGTATTGTCCACTGAGAGTTGACTGTAATGGGATAGTTGACTGTATTGTGATGGTTGACTGTATTGTCCACTGAGAGTTGACTGTAATGGGATAGTTGACTGTATTGTGATGGTTGACTGTGTTGTACACTGAGAGTTAACTGTAATGGGATAGTTGACTGTATTGTGATGGTTGACTGTATTGTCCACTGAGAGTTGACTGTAATGGGATAGTTGACTGTATTGTGATGGTTGACTGTGTTGTACACTGAGAGTTGACTGTAATGGGATAGTTGACTGTATTGTGATGGTTGACTGTGTTGTACACTGAGAGTTGACTGTAATGGGATAGTTGACTGTATTGTGATGGTTGACTGTATTGTCCACTGAGAGTTGACTGTAATGGGATAGTTGACTGTATTGTGATGGTTGACTGTGTTGTACACTGAGAGTTGACTGTAATGGGATAGTTGACTGTATTGTGATGGTTGACTGTGTTGTACACTGAGAGTTGACTGTAATGGGATAGTTGACTGTATTGTGATGGTTGACTGTATTGTACACTGAGAGTTGACTGTAATGGGATAGTTGACTGTATTGTGATGGTTGACTGTGTTGTACACTGAGAGTTGACTGTAATGGGATAGTTGACTGTATTGTGATGGTTGACTGTATTGTCCACTGAGAGTTGACTGTAATGGGATAGTTGACTGTATTGTGATGGTTGACTGTGTTGTACACTGAGAGTTGACTGTAATGGGATAGTTGACTGTATTGTGATGGTTGACTGTGTTGTACACTGAGAGTTGACTGTAATGGGATAGTTGACTGTATTGTGATGGTTGACTGTGTTGTACACTTAGAGTTGACTGTAATGGGATAGTTGACTGTATTGTGATGGTTGACTGTGTTGTACACTGAGAGTTGACTGTAATGGGATAGTTGACTGTATTGTGATGGTTGACTGTGTTGTACACTTAGAGTTGACTGTATTGTGATGGTTGACTGTGTTGTACACTGAGAGTTGACTGTAATGGGATAGTTGACTGTATTGTGATGGTTGACTGTGTTGTACACTGAGAGTTGACTGTAATGGGATAGTTGACTGTATTGTGATGGTTGACTGTATTGTCCACTGAGAGTTGACTTTAATGGGATAGTTGACTGTATTGTGATGGTTGACTGTATTTTTCACTGAGAGTTGACTGTATTGGGATAGTTGACTGTAGCACAGTTTGCAAAAGTAGTAAGACAATCTTCGCGAATATTCGCGGCCATTTCAATATTCGCGCGAAAATTCCAACTCTGCTCGTGACCTCAAGGAAAATAGCCTATTTTGCTATGTTAAACGGTGTGACGAAAAGCTTTACTCACTGCGCCATGCAAACACGTCTAAGAAGCTCGAGGAAACATTTTCGGGCGCTTTGAAAAGCCGTGCAACTGACCAAATCATATTTTGGCACCGGATTCAGCACTAGCGCTTCGTAATTTTTTACCTTAGTTACTTACCTTATTTATCCTTACCTTACCTTATTGGAAGATTGGCTGAATCAGAAATTTGAGTGGCGGAATAAGCAAATGCAGGTGTTTTGGCTAAATCCATATCACATACAGTCAGCATAATAGAAATAAAGCTAACTGTATTCTCACACCAAAGCAATTTTCACAAATTTTATAAGTAGCCCGTCAATTTTTTGTAGAGTAAATAAAATTTGAGGCATAGAAATGCTGGTGTTTTTGCAATATAGCGGTCAAGAGATGTTGTTGTTTTTGTAAGACTGAACATCCCCTGCCTCTACCCTTTTAACTGTGGAGGGAATGAACTGTGCTGGTCATCTGCTTAAGTGCAATCTTTCGGGAAATAAAAACCACCCAGTTTGTATTTTCTTAGACTTGCGTAGTCTCTTTTGTGGCTGGCTGATTAAACAGGTCACAAATAATAAGTAAATAAAGAAAAAATGCGGTGTATTTTAAAGCATTAAATGAACGAGCATAACAGAATTTCGCAGCAAAATCTCATAATTTTGCAGCAAATTTTCGTTTTACCTGTTTTTCTTGAATTTTCTACTCTTTTTTCTAGATTAGTAGTGTGTGTAGCTGGATTTAAGAATTGCCCGGATAAATTCTTTTCCCGGGTTTATTAAATTTTCGACTCTAGTAGCAAATACCCACCTATCCGCCACCCTTCCCACCTTTTAAAACTTAAGTAAAGAGCACCCAAATATCAGTCCCAGACCCCGGAAAATGTGCATAAGACATTTATTAGTCACAACGAGGGTTGCTGCATGGAAAATTTTCCGGAAAACTTTCCGGGCAGAAAAAAACGCGGAAAGGTTTCAAAAAATGGAAAGAAATAAAAACAGGAAAAGAGAAACTCTCTGTGGGCCGAAGTTACACCTCGTTTTTATGCGTTTTCACTAGGGTTATTTAGACGGTAATTTACCATGGTACAGCCTTACTACAGCCTGTATAACTTACCAAAAATCTGTAAGTTTAAAACAGTGTAAGTTTAATCTGTAAGTTTAAAACAGTTAATACAGATAACCGTACAGTTAACTATACAGTTGATGATTGTACAGTTGACTATACAGTTAACTGTATACTACCACCTGTACAATCCCTTGTTATTTCTGTCCGATTTCTCACCGCTAGCCGGAAAGTTGGCAGGAGGTGAGCCAAAATCGGGGTTTTTCGACTTCTAGCGCTGCTTTAGACGGTAAAAATGATAAAAAAACGAGTTTTTAAGATTGGGAAAGACATTTTTGGCACCTTTCCGAAAATCGAAAAAATCGACCGCCCATGTCAGGAATACTGTTTATCTTTCATTTTTCTCTAGTTTTAGTCGTCTAAAACGCTTTTTCAGCAAAAACATTTAAGTTTCCAGGAATATGCGCCTAAAATTACCAATAAAACAATGTAAACAAAACAAAATCTAACCTCACATAACAACCCGCATGCTGGCTTATGTAAAAAGTCATGGGAATGGATACAACCTGAGCACATATGCTCGGATTAAAGCCCCGAAGGGGCTTGATGGGTTAGAGATGGGTTAGCCACCAAGATGAGTTAGCCGATTTTTCGGGCAATTTTTTTCAATTTTTTTCCTCAGTTTCATCTGTTACTCTTTTATGATTTTTCAGGCTTACCGTTCAAATTGTTCCAATTTTAAAATCTATTTCACACAATAGTTTTTGAATGCAAGAGCGTTGAGATATGACCTTTCTAAAAAAGCAAATTCTTCAAAACATCGATGAAATTCAAGTTTTCGTCATTTTTTTCGAATGTCATTCATTTTTTGAAAATTTTGCTTTTTTAAAAAGGTCATATCTCAACGTTCTTGCATTCAAAAACTATTCTGTGAAATAGAGTTTAAAGCTCTTGATCTGCGCTACAACATAGGGCTGAGACGCTGTTGCAACGCTCAACGCTTGACCAAAATTTTGACCAGTTTAAAAAATGTCAGAGATGATTCTTTTTTTCAACTTAGATCAGATACTCAGATACTTTTGTTTGTCAAGTGCGCTTGACCATTATGAATGTTATGTACTTTTTGATTTTTCGCCTAATGGTGACATTTTTAGAAAATTATTTGGAATTTTTTTTTTGAAAATTTCGTGTAGATGTACTATAAAATTTTCAATTTACAAAAAAAAAATTGGCCGGAGTGTATTATCCTTCAACCTCCCAAAAAGTGGTTTTAACCACTTTTTTGTGCGTTTTAGCTGCTGAAACGTGTAGAGAACATGTTTTTAGGGTCCGGCCGACCATTTTTAGACAAAAAATTTTTTGACCGAAAATCGAGTTTTTGCCTTGGGGGACCAAGGTAAACCACCTGGATAGGGTACCGGTACAATATATCCTGTACCTGCCTGCCTTCGGCAGGCACCCTACTTCAATAGGAAGCCCCTTTGGGGGTACATGGGCCGGGCCAAGGGCTGTCCCTTTATATAAATGTGAGAGCTCCAGGGAGAATTTTGAATAAAAACGGTATCCAGGTACCCTATCCAGGTGGTTTACCTTGGTCCCCCAAGGCAAAAACTCGATTTTCGGTCAAAATTTTTTTTTCTAAAAATGGTCGACCGGGCCCTAAAAACATGTTATCTACACGTTTCAGCAGCTAAAACGCACAAAAAAGTGGTTAAAACCACTTTTTGGGAGGTTGAAGGATAATACACTTTAGCCAAAAATTTCAAAACCTTTCTTAAAATATAACCAATAGACGTAAAATCGAAAAGAAAATGCAAAAATAACAGCGAAAATTAAACAAATATTTTATTTTTAAAAAGTGTTTTTTTACAATTTTTTATTGTCGAAACTCTGCTTTCTTCTCTGCCAACAGCTTTATTTGTTCCAATTGATTGGACATTTGTTGCAGCTGTTTTAGTAAGCACAATTCGTTCTGCATCAGTTGATGAATTTTCTGCAAAAAAAAAAGATTTTGACTGTATTATTTCGAGTTTGCCATATCAAACACCTCTTAATAAACTATTTTACTTTTTTTGACTCAGGATGAACCACTCATAGGATCTGATAAGACGTGGTGGAGAAACTCGAACTTTGTCACCTCAATTTTTTTGACTAATTTTCTTTTGGGCTTATTGGGATGTCAGACTATACAGTCGAGTCTCGATTATCCGACACCCTCAGTTAACCGACACTTAAAAAAATTTGGTTGGCAGACAAAGAAATCCCACAAACCTTACCTTCGATTAACCGACAATCGATTATCCGACACCCTCAGTTAACCGACACTTAAAAAATTTGGTTGGCAGAGAAATCCCACAAACCTTACCTTCGATTAACCGACAATCGATTATCCGACACCCTCAGTTAACCGACACTTAAAAATTTGGTTGGCAGACAAAGAAATCCCACAAACCTTACCTTCGATTAACCGACAATCGATTATCCGACACCCTCAGTTAACCGACACTTAAAAAATTTGGTTGGCAGACAAAGAAATCCCACAAACCTTACCTTCGATTAACCGACAATCGATTATCCGACACCCTCAGTTAACCGACACTTAAAAAATTTGGTTGGCAGACAAAGAAATCCCACAAACCTTACCTTCGATTAACCGACAATCGATTATCCGACACCCTCAGTTAACCGACACTTAAAAAAATTTGGTTGGCAGACAAAGAAATCCCACAAACCTTACCTTCGATTAACCGACAATCGATTATCCGACACCCTCAGTTAACCGACACTTAAAAAATTTGGTTGGCAGACAAAGAAATCCCACAAACCTTACCTTCGATTAACCGACAATCGATTATCCGACACCCTCAGTTAACCGACACTTAAAAAATTTGGTTGGCAGACAAAGAAATCCCACAAACCTTACCTTCGATTAACCGACAATCGATTATCCGACACCCTCAGTTAACCGACACTTAAAAAAATTTGGTTGGCAGACAAAGAAATCCCACAAACCTTACCTTCGATTAACCGACAATCGATTATCCGACACCCTCAGTTAACCGACACTTAAAAAATTTGGTTGGCAGACAAAGAAATCCCACAAACCTTACCTTCGATTAACCGACAATCGATTATCCGACACCTCAGTTAACCGACACTTAAAAAATTTGGTTGGCAGACAAAGAAATCCCACAAACCTTACCTTCGATTAACCGACACTTCGATTATCCGACACCCTCAGTTAACCGACACTTAAAAAATTTTGGTTGGCAGACAAAGAAATCCCACAAACCTTTACCCTCGATTAACAGACACTTCGATTATCCGACACCCTCAGTTAACCGACACTTAAAAAAATTTTGGTTGGCAGACAAAGAAATCCCACAAACCTTTACCCTCGATTAACAGACACTTCGATTATCCGACACCCTCAGTTAACCGACACTTAAAAAAATTTTGGTTGGCAGACAAAAAACTCCCACACGCCCTACCCTCGATTAACCGACACTTGATTATCCGACACCCTCAGTTAACCGACACTTAAAAAATATTTGGTTGGCAGACAAAGAAACTCACAAGCCTTACCTTCGATTAACCGACACTTGATTATCCGACACCTCAGTTAACCGACACTTAAAAAAATTTTGGTTGGCAGACAAAGAAATCCCACAAACCTTACCTTCGATTAACCGACACTTCGATTATCCGACACCCTCAGTTAACCGACACCCCTCGGCGGGTTCCTTTCAATGAAACTACCCCTGATAAACCGACATCTTGTATATTTTCAAACTCCCGCCAAATTTTAAAAATTCCTTTTCAATTTTTTGATGTTCCTCTTGCTTCGCCGTTTTTAAAGAAGAACGCAAATTGAAAGAAAAGCAGAAATAACTAATATAATTCTTTTCCATTGTTGAATAAATATTATTTGTTTAGAATAAATCTTATTATCTCTCGTATGTCCATAAGAAACTCGATAAACCGACACCCTTGAGATTTTTTAGTCTAAAAGTCTCGCTTATCCGACACCCTCAATTAACCGACACCCTCGATTAACCGACACCTAAGGCCGGTCCCGAGGGGTGTCGGTTAATCGAGACTCGACTGTATTTGAACAAGTTTGATTTTGGCTCAAACTGTTTACCCTGTATTATACAAGAAATTCTACAGTTATTAATGTACAGCTATCGACGGGGGAAAACTGGCTGAGGATGATAACTGTGCGTCGATAACTGTACGTTGATAACTGTACGTTGATAACTGTACGTTGATAACTGTACGTTGATAACTGCGCGTCGATAACTGTACGTTGATAACTGTACGTTGATAACTGTACGTTGATAACTGTAGAATTTCTTGTATAATCCGAAAAAAAATTTGTCCGATTTCTGATATACCGGGCAAAATCTAAATTTTGTCTGAGAAAAAACCGGGCAATTTCTCTAGCATTTTCTCGTTGGCCAACCGGGGCTTGGGGTTGAGATGCGCACACCCACATACCTGAGACATAAATCACTCGAAAACAGACTCTGGATGCATAAAACAGTATGCAAACCAGAGTTTTTTATGCGGTAGGTCCCAGTTAACAAAACTATGAAACTCTATCTTTTTCGGTCTTTTTAAGGTATCCAGGTTCATTCAAAATACCCTTTATGGGTATTGAAGTAATAAGTGTATAAGCTGGGATCCAGGTCCAGGCACACATTTATAAAGTCAAAATTTTCAAAAAAATTTTTTTTTTCGGAAATGGTCTTCCGCCACCTAAAAACATGTTTTCTGTGCGTTAAAGATGTTAAAACACATGAAAAAGTGGTTAGAACCGGTTTTTGGGAGGACTTCTTATACCGTACTTTAGCCCATTTTTTTTCGATCTGACAGGGCAAATCAGTTTGGGCGCTTTTTTAGAAAAAGTCTTGATGGAAACTTTAAAATTGCAAGCGCTTCCCTCCTATAAAAAAATTTTGCTCAAAACCTAAAAGTAACTCTAAAAAAGCAATAAAAAAGACGTGCCAATTTTATTTTTTGATCCAAATTCATCCAATTTGACGTTAGAAAGTGCAAAAAACGAAAAAAAACCCTGTCTCCAGAAAGTTATGACTGAAAGCAGTAATCAGGTGGCTAAAAATCTCGTTGTTTTGATAAAATTCTTAGATAGGTCATCGAATAAAATTTAAAAAAAAATATTTGGTCAAGACTAGTGGTTACTTTAGTGCTCGAAATTTTCGAGTAGAGTCGACTCTCGATTTTTGAACCTTTTTTGAACTCTTTTATTGATTCTTGTCTGATTGTCTGGTCCCAAATATCGTAAGGATTCCGGATTCTTGTCCTTTATCCCGACCCCACCCTAATTTAAAAGGGTGCAAGACTCGCATTTAGAGAGTCTTTTTGCCCAGATCCAGTGACCAAAACGGGGTAGAATACTCTCATGTATATAAAAAGTAAAGTATCCAGATACCCTCCAGTACCCTTTACCTTGGTCCCCCAAGGCAAAAACTCGATTTTTGGTGAAAAATTTTTTTTTCTAAAAATGGTCGACCGGGCCCTAAAAACATGTTCTCTGCACGTTTCAGCAGCTAAAACGCACAAAAAAGTGGTTAAAACCACTTTTTGGGCAACCCCACTATGAGGCACTCCTGCCATTTATTTTCTTTTTTAGAAACGATCGGCCAAATCGGAATCCTCACGATATTTGGGATCAGACAATCAGACCAGAATCAATAAAAGAGTTCAAAAAAGTGTCGGACCCAAATTTTTTGGGGTGTCACTGTATCGAGAGTCGACTGCACTCGAAACTCGAAAAATTTAGAATGTTGCTCGAAATTAATCGGTTTTGCTCACTCGAATCGCCCGGAAAGTCTAGTCAAGACACCATCAATTCAGAAACATATGAGCAAATAAAAAAGTGGCATAATAATGAGCCACCCTTTTCTTACCTCATCTTTCTGATCAATAATTTTGTGTAAGAGCTGGTTCTCCTCAGCAAATTTGTGTTTGTAGTCCTGCATTAGAGCAGCTAAAGCAGCTGTAGTGGCAGATGTGTGGTTGTTGAGCTGATCCAAGCTCATCTGTAATTAGTTTCTACAGGGTGTCATAATATTAGGGGTGCATTTTTTATTTTTTTTTTGAATTCCCGCCTTTTACATTTTAAGTTTTGTCTAGGGTTGGAATATTTTGCGGAAATATCTTTTGAGTAAATTTCCGGAAAATAGTTTTTCTTCGTTTTATTTTCCGTTTTTGGATCAAAAAATAAAACGAACTTCAGACAGAATCTTTTTTGAAAGATGGATGGGAAAAGGGTCTAAACGTGGGCCGCTCCAATTGCGCAACCTCCTCGTTCACCTGATCTAACACCAGTTGACTTATGTTTCTTAAGCTATTTGAAAATAAAAATCTTTGACCCTACTGGCGCTAATAAAACTGACACTAAAATCGTGTTCAGCGTCCAAAATTACCACTAGGAATGAATAAAAACGTATAAGGCGGCAAGAAAAAAAATTGGCTTGACTATAGAATCCCTCCCCCCACGGGGAGTGATCAGGTGGAGGAGATAACATCATATTCGTGTTTCTCGACCCCGATTTCATGAGAAAGCCGCGTGTTTTTAGTTCTGAGAAAAAATTTCGAACCACAGGGGGGGGTATCATGGTTTTTTAGTCGAAATTTGAAAATTTTTGAATTCGCGCCTTTTGAATTTTCAAGGGATTTGAGGCTGTATTGGGAGGAGAAGGGAATAAAAGGGGCCACTAATCACACAGGGGCCACTAACAAAAAGATGTTGAACATAGTTTTGAATACTGGGGCCTACCGCATAAATAAACTCTGGTATGCATGCTTTTTCATGCATCCAGAGTCACTTTCGAGTGATTTGTGTCTAAGGTATTTGGGTGTGCGCATCTCACTTACCTTAGACATGATTCCGAGAAGTACTCTTGATCAAAAAATGCATATAGAGGTTCTTTTTGCCACGGCCCAGTTGAAAAACATGGTAAGACAGTCTAGTGATACACATATTTAGTTTTTTAATGTTTTGCCATAAAATTGGCCCCTTTTTATTCCCTTCCCCTCCCAATACAGCCTCAAATCCCTTGAAAATACAAAAAGCGCGAATTCAAAATTTTCAAATTTCGACTAAAAACCATGATACCCCTGTGGTTCGAAAAAAAAAAATTTTCTCAGAACTAAAAAACACGCGGCCTTCTCATGAAATCGGGGTCGACAAACACGAATATGATGTTATCTCCTTCACCTGATCACTCTTCGTGGGGGGGATTCTATAGTGCAACCAAAAAATTAGGGGGCAGGATTAAAGATAACGCTATACCTTATGGAATTGTTGGCTGAAACCTCAAAAAGTTTTTTTGGGGTTTCACCGGTCCGCGGAAGCCGTTGAACAATTTTTCAAAAAATGCATACGTAATTTCGGGACACCCTGTTTATTAGCCAACACATACTATTTACTATAGCGCTGTTGTCGGATGTATGTATGTCCGTCACGACATACAGTTTATACTCCAAAAATGTTTTTCTTTTGAGACCAAGTCATATTATTTAGGTCACAGGTTCATGGGTCACATGTATGATTTTTTGTCTCGAAAGGATTAGTTAATGTAATGTGGAGTAGGTGGCTTGGTAGGGTAGGTAGGTTGCCTGGTAGGGTAGGTAGGTGGCTTGTAGGGTGGGTATATGGCCAGGTAAGGTAGGTTGCCTGATAGGTAGGTAGGTGACCTGGTAGGGTAGGTAGGTGGCCATATAGGGTGGGTATATGGCCAGGTAGGGTAGGTAGGTGTCCTGTAGGGTAGGTATATGACCAGGTAGGTAAGTATGTTGCCGGGTAGGTAGGTGGCCTGTAGGGTGGTAGGTGGCCTGTAGGGTAGGTATATGGCCAGGTAAGGTAGGTAGGTTGCCTGGTAGGGTAGGTAGGTGACCTGGTAGAGTAGGTAGGTGGCCATATAGGGTAGGTATATGGCCACGTAGGGTAGGTAGGTGACCTGGTAGGGTAGGTAGGTGGCCATATAGGGTAGGTATATGGCCACGTAGGGTAGGTAGGTGACCTGTAGGGTAGGTATATGACCAGGTAGGTAAGTATGTTGCCGGGTAGGGTAGGTAGGTGGCCTGTAGGGTAGGTATATGGCCAGGTAAGGTAGGTTGCCTGGTAGGGTAGGTAGGTGACCTGGTAGGGTAGGTAGGTGGCCATATAGGGTAGGTATATGGCCACGTAGGGTAGGTAGGTGACCTGTAGGGTAGGTATATGACCAGGTAGGGTAAGTATGTTGCCGGGTAGGGTGGGTAGGTGGCCTGTAGGGTAGGTAGGTGGCCTGTAGGGTGGGTATATGGCCAGGTAAGGTAGGTAGGTTGCCTGGTAGGGTGGGTAGGTGACCTGGTAGGGTAGGTAGGTGGCCATATAGGGTAGGTATATGGCCACGTAGGGTAGGTAGGTGACCTGGTAGGGTAGGTAGGTGGCCATATAGGTAGGTATATGGCCACGTAGGGTAGGTAGGTGACCTGGTAGGCAGGGTAGGTGACCTGGTAGGGTAGGTAGGTGACCTGGTAGGTAGGTAGGTGACCTGGTAGGGTAGGTATATGACCAGGTAGGGTAAGTATGTTGCCGGGTAGGGTAGGTGGCCTGTAGGGTAGGTATATGGCCAGGTAAGGTAGGTAGGTTGCCTGGTAGGGTAGGTAGGTGACCTGGTAGGGTAGGTAGGTGGCCATATAGGTAGGTATATGGCCACGTAGGGTAGGTAGGTGACCTGTAGGGTAGGTATATGACCAGGTAGGGTAAGTATGTTGCCGGGTAGGGTAGGTAGGTGGCCTGTAGGGTAGGTAGGTGGCCTGTAGGTAGGTATATGGCCAGGTAAGGTAGGTAGGTTGCCTGGTAGGGCAGGTAGGTGACCTGGTAGGGGGTAGGTGGCCATATAGGGTAGGTATATGGCCACGTAGGGTAGGTAGGTGACCTGGTAGGGTAGGTGGCCATATAGGGTAGGTATATGGCCACGTAGGGTAGGTAGGTGACCTGTAGGAGGTAGGTGGCCATATAGGCAGGTATATGCCACGTAGGGTAGGTAGTGACCTGTAGGGTAGGTAGGTGGCCATATAGGTAGGTATATGGCCACGTAGGGTAGGTAGGTGACCTGTAGGGTAGGTATATGACCAGGGTAAGTATGTTGCCGGGTAGGTAGGTAGGTGGCCTGTAGGGTAGGTGGTACCTGTAGGGTAGGTATATGGCCAGGTAAGGTAGGTAGGTTGCCTGGTAGGGTAGGTAGGTGACCTGGTAGGGTAGTAGGTGGCCATAGGGTAGGTATATGGCCACGTAGGTAGGTGACCTGGTAGGGTAGGTAGGTGACCTGGTAGGGTAGGTAGGTGACCTGGTAGGGTAGGTAGGTGACCTGGTAGGGTAGGTAGGTGACCTGGTAGGGTAGGTAGGTGACCAATGCGGCATCTGCTGCACAGGCACCTCTAGTCCCAAACTAAAAGGTGAGTCTGTTCGGCATACTTTCACCGCTCACACCCAACCCTACTAAATAGCCTACCTGAAACTGCTTTTCTAACTCCAATTTAGCTTTGCCATCTATATTTTCATCTGCTTTGTCTTGCTTATCCTGCTCTACTTTGATATTTTTCTCTTTTTTGTTCTGAATCAATTGAGGGTATATGGCTGGACTCGGCGGTTTGTGACTGAACACTACCCTTTTTTCATGAGAATTTTCCTTAAAAAAGTATGTTTAGGTTTTGATAGGAAGTTGTGCAAATTTGAACTTTTAAGCCTAACAGTTCACATTTGGAAAACCACTTCAAGTTTTCCAAGTGTCATATTTTGACAATCAAGAATATTTTTAAAATACAGATTGGGATTTCTAAAAAAATTTTCAGCTAAGGCATACAAGGGACCATCAAAAAAACGTATGAATAGGTAATTTTGTTAAAAAAAACACCAATCATTCGAAAGAAATAGTTGATAAATTGTTACTCCCCTTGAAAATGTAAGGAGGAGATGGTGGGTATACGTTTGGGCCAGGGATGAGTATTTCGGTCTAACTAGGCCTTTTTCCTTACTGGCTAGGTGTCCCATAAACCGTCCCGCGCCAATTTAAGGACTATTCCTAACTATGTAGTTTTTTGAACTCCTGATTTTCGGCATACAGTTGCGGAAAAAAGTTACCGCCCGATCAGAATTTCCACATTTTTTTGAGAAAAACTGTTTGAATTTAATTATTTTTCAAACGGAAAGGGAAAACGAAATAGACAGTCTTGTAGAGAATTTCACGCTCTACAAAACTGGTATTTTTGTTCAAAAGATTCATTTAAAATTTATGCAAAAAAACCGCAAAGTTTGAAACAATGCAAAAATAAGGTCACGAAAAAAGTTACCGCCCGATAACATTTCCTTGTATTTTGTGGTGGTTTTATGAATTTTTCATGTGTTATTATGTTTAGATGCGTCCTAAATCGATTGATCAAGTTACGGAAAGGCTTATCGTTCGCTTACACGACACAGATGAAAGATGGAGCTTCACAAGAATCGCTGATCACGTGGGAATACCGAAGGAAAGTGTTCGTGATGCTTACCATCGCCAAAAGAATCCGAAAGTGCACAAAAAAGGATGGCCGGAAGCGAAAGACAAGTGGCAGGTAGCATTATAATTAACTAGGCACACGATGACATCAGTAGTTGTTGCAGGGTCGACTGAATGATTGCTCGAAAATCGAGGGAGAATCCAAAGCTTACGGCCCCTGAAATTCGTGAAGAGCTAAAGTTGGATGACATAACGGTGCGCACAGTACAGAATCGTCTCATTGAGGTTGCTTTTTAATATTTACCGTGTTGATTGATGTTTTTTAGGTTGGTCTATTTGGTCGTCGTCCAGCCGAAAAGCCGTTTATATCGCCAAAGAATGTCAAAGAACGTCTCAGTTTTGCGAAGGAACATCAAAATTGGACTGTCGATCAATGGAAGAGCGTGCTTTGGTCGGATGAATCGAAGTTCAACATGATCGGAAGTGATGGAAAAGGTTGGATTTTGTTTTTCTTTTTCGTCGTAAACAATGTTTTTAGGTTATGTAAGGCGTCCGGTTAATAAGCGCTTCGATCCAAAGTACACAAAAGGCACCGTTAAATTTGGTGGAGGAAACATTATGGTCTGGGGCTGTTTCTCGTGGCATGGACTTGGACCTCTCAGACTGGTGAATGGCAAGATGGATCGGTTTCAGTATCAACAGATCCTTTCGGAAACAATGCTCTCTCATTTGGAACATCTTGAAAACTCGCATCCGGATGAAAACTTGGTACTAGTAGATTAACTCCTCTCTGACCTTTATTATTCGTGACTTTCTAGATTTTCCAGCAGGACAACGATCCCAAGCACAAGGCCAAGATCATCACAAAATGGCTCCAGGACAACAGCGTCGATGTTATGCAATGGCCCGCTCAATCTCCAGACCTAAATCCGATCGAGAATCTGTGGTATGAAGCTGAACGAAGAATGGGTGGGCACAAGCACAAGAAGTCGGACGAACTATTCAAAGCGGTGAAGAAAGCATGGGAGTCGATTCCGAAAGAACGCCTGGAAAAGCTCGTGGAGTCAATGCCAAGAAGATGCCAGGCTGTTATTGATTCTAACGGATATGCTACAAAATATTAAAATGTTGTTTTGGTGCGTTGTTTGGAATAAAATGTTATCGGGCGGTAACTTTTTTCGTGACCTTATTTTTGCATTGTTTCAAACTTTGCGATTTTTGCATAAATTTTAAATGAATCTTTTGAACAAAAATACCAGTTTTGTAGAGCGTGAAATTCTCTACAAGACTGTCTATTTCGTTTTCCTTTCCGTTTGAAAATAATTAAATTCAAACAGTTTTTCTCAAAAAAATGTGGAAATTCTGATCGGGCGGTAACTTTTTTCCGCAACTGTACATCTTCAATATTTTTTAACGGATTGTGATATTTCGCCGGCGATCAAAATTGAACGTCGATCAATTTTGACAGGCGATCAAATTTGTGTCGATCAAATGGATTGTTCCCGGTAAAATGATGACTAGATCTCGCGTTTTCACTGCAAATGCCAAATCTGATATAGGTGACCTATATATCTTTTTGGTTTTAGGTATAGGTAATCTATATCAGATTTGGCATTTTTCAATGAAAAACGCGAGATCTAGACAACGTTTTACCTCGACCTCGCACCTCACACCTCCATTGTAAGCGCCCTACAAAAATAGGCCTAGTTAGACCGGAATACTGAGTGAACGCTTAATTATTGAGACTTGACTGAATTATCAAAATATTAAAAATACCTTTTCAATTTGATTTCCAGTTGTCAAATACTTGCTGTATTTGTTGCAGGCCCTTCGCACACTTTTTTGGTGGTTGACTACGCAAATCTGGTTCAGAGCCTGCAATCAAGCCTTCTTCATCTACAATAATGTTGAAAGTAGAGTTGCGTAGTTGTGAGGAGCATTTCGACTCAAAATCATGCCATTGCTCACTACTGCTCTCCCCAATGTCCCTTGTTATTTGGGAGAGATGAGAGGAAGACACGCTGGCGAAAGAGAAGCAGTCTGATTTGTTAGAAGAGCACACCGACATTTTATAGAACTTTCAATTATATATTGCAAAAGAAAAAAATTATTAAATATTTTCAAAGATCTTATAAATGTAAGCAAACATCAATTATCTCGATTTTAATATTTATTAAAAATAATCTTTGAAATTTTCGTTAAAGGTGCAATTTGCGCGAAATTCAAATTTTTTTTGATATGAATAGAACAACAAGTTCCAGACTTAAAATGCTTTTGCGTAGGTTTTGCGTGGCTCAGTCTATTTTTCGAAACTGGACCTTTAACTGTGGAATTTTCCGGCCGGATTGAGGTGCTCAAAAATCATCAGCGTAAAAATCGAGAGATAATTTGACACATTTTTACTCATTTTTGGTCAAGAATCTTACCCGTGACTTATTATGCAGGAGTCACTCACCTAATAAGTAACACGTTCCTGCACTCTTTTTAATCTGATAAAAAAATTCACACGCACTTGCAATGCTGAAATTGCAAAGGGTGAAGAAAAAAATTACGTTGAAATAAGGCACAACCCACGAAATTTATGCGGGTCGAGAAAAGGGATAGGCACCTAATTTTTGCAAAGCACCAGGGCCAAACTGTACTCGCATCTAGCCAAGCGCCGGCCGCCGCAGGTCTCGCACTATCCTTCATGCTGAAAACAACTTAAAGAGAAAAGTAAGTTTGGTTGTGGCGTAACGTGGATTTGACTTGAACAAGTTCTGGAAGAATGGTATTTTTAGATGGAGGAACATGATAATACTCTGTCAACAAGTATTTCAAACTTTGCTTGTAAAAAAATCATGAAAATAACCCTATAAAATAATCTCTGATTAAAAAAAGGCGAGCGCTGCGAAGAACAAGGAATGCATCTACAGGTTGGAACTTCGTCAGAAGCCTTTAGCAGAGCTTTGACCAGAACCACAAAAAGGCTGCAAAAAAATTCGCGAACAACTCCAAAAAATATATTCATATACGGCATTATTACAAAAAGACGCAAACAAGGAAAACGTCTTTTACGCGGAGAAATCGATTCATAGAACACATGGTATATTCAAGGCTTTTCATCGTCTGAAGAGGAAGCAATATCAGCGGGAGACTTATCATCCATTTCGAAATCCGATGGCTTCTCTTCCGTCTCATCCTTCGTTTTTTTCTTGTTGGAAGATTCCTTCTAAAGTTTCTTCATAAGCTTTATTCACATTAACCACTTCTTACCTTCGCAGCAGAAACCTTGACTTCGGCATCTTCAGCTAAACCCCTGGTGTCCTTCTTAGCTTGCTTTTTTGAAGATTCTTTCTGAAGTCCATTTGTAAGCTTTATTCACCTCCGCACTAGCTTACCTTTGCAGCAGAAACTTTGACATCGACATCCTCAGTTGAGCCCTTGGCCGGCTTGGCATCCTTTAGACAAAATTAAGCAATTTGTATTACCACAAAAACTACTAAAACCAGCCTACCGGACTCTGCCACTGATAAGGAGCCTTCCAATCAACATTAAGCTGGTTCTCCACTGAAATTATAGCATCGGCATAGAAAGGATAGTTGATTGGACCATGATCAGCAGGAAGAGAATCCGTGTTGATTTTGTCGCGCATAACCCACAAGAATTTTGGTAGGTTATACTGCTTCGTCATGCTCAAATCGACTAGAAAGAACCATTTTTCGAAAAGAAAAGCAAGGCAAGGCACTTACAGTGCCCATGGAAAAACATATCCTTGTAGTTGCTGATCTTGCGCTCCTCATGAGAAGGAATATCCTGCCACGGAAGACACTTGCTGTTGAAAAACCAGAAGCACAAATACAGCCAAGATTCCAAATCAGAGAGGCGATTGAACTCTGAACCAGTGTGAAAAGCGCGCGTTTGGAAGGTTCTACTCAAGCGCGAGTGCTTCGCCAATAGGCTGAATAATACCAAATAAATCAATAACACAGACGGAGGCTTAAGAAACCTTTTGAACGATTTACTGGGATAGTATTCGAAAGAAAAGCCGAAATTGACAATGTAGACGATGTCCTGATCCGTTTCTGTCATACCAACTACGAAATTTTTCGGCTGAATGTCTCTGTATAAAAGCATTGATTAAGAACAGCACCGTAAAATGACACTAAATACCTGTGAATGAAGCAACAAAGATGCACATCATGAACAGCCTGCAAGGTTTGCATGCACAAGCGAACAGCATCCAGACGCGAGAACTCGCCATTCAGTCGGTCTCGAACTTCCACAAGATTTTGTCCTCCGATTCGAGTCACGAAGAAATTGTACTTTTCATCGATCTTGCCCACATCAATTAGCTTGAGGAAATGATCTCGGAACTTTTCATCTGTTTTGCACGAATTCTTCAGGGAGTATGATCTCCCGCTACAATTTTTCCATTTCACACTGAATAACAAAAGTTGTTCAAATTACCCCAATGTTGGAGTCCCTCGGCATTGGAGTAGCGACTTCGGCCTTCATGAAATAGGTGCGATCCTCGTGCGCAGCATCCGCCACAATGTACACATTTCGTCCTCTGGTCAGCTTTCGAACAACTTTGTACCTGAAATGTTCACTTAACACAGGCGGAAGCCAATCAAATGAGACTTACGACCGGCTTCTGAAGTCTTGAGACTCTCCCTTGATGATATAACCCTTCTCGAAAACAATCTTCAGCTTTGCTTTTGCCCACCTTGTATTCATAGCCCTCATCGATTACTGGAATGTCATCACCGAAGAGCTAGAAAAACAGATAGAAATGTGAGTAAAAAGCATAGTAAATCACTGACCGCAAATTCAGGTGCCTTGCACAACTCTTGACTGACAGTGTGATACTTATTTTTCATCTGTAGACGAAGCCTTGTCTTGCTCGGAGGCTGGTTTTCTATAGCTTTCAGGCTAGAAACATTTTGAGACTTCTTGTTTCCTTGAGCTGCAAAACAGAAGCTTAAAGTACTAATTAAACATCCACAATTTAGCGTACCTTCATCCCCATCACGAGTATTGGTCGTTCGAGCTGAAATTTGTTATGGCTCGCTTACAATGAAGGTATGAGGTGCGAGGTCGAGGTGCGAGATGTGAGGTCCGCTTCTAAAATCTTATTTTTTATATTGGATAGTGGGAAAGTTTATTTTATTCAGTAGTGGGAAACAGGAAAACAGGTCAAAAAAGTTTTAAGATAAGTAAAACGACAAAAACTGACAGAGCTACGGCAACTTAAAGACCTCGACCTCGCACCTCCATTGTAAGCGCCCTATTAGAGTCACCATAAAATCAGCACTGCAGCCCACTTACTTTGATCTTTTCGCTTTCCCTCTTTTTTGTCCTTCTTTTGCTTCTTTTCATTACCCTCTTTCTTTGGCATCTTTGCAGGAGATTTTAGAAGAAATTATTCGAGAACACCAATCTATTCTGACCGAGAGAGAAGCACAATAAGCGTTTCACACAAAGCTCGCACACGAAGAGATTGACTCAAACTTAAATTTTGGAGCAGTAATTCATAATGTTGTTCTAAGCAGAAATGCCGCTAATGATGTTTTATTTGAAAAAGGCAAAAGAATTGAAACTAATTTCTCACTAAAACAGGTTTTTTCGACACTTCTTCTACCCATTAGGTGTGATTAACTTCTTCTTACAGGGTGTATCAAAATTACGCGGCCACCCAAAATAAAATTTGGCTATACAGCCCTTTGCCCGGTCGATTTCCGAATTTTGGGCCCTAACCCTCGGAAATCTCTAACTTCACTTAAGATCTTTGCAACATTCATAACTTATTGCTTCCCCCAGAAAGGAGGAAGATATAAATGCCAAGGAATACCTGAAAGAGCCTTCAACGTTGTGTCACAATGAATAACAGCTGTTTTTTTACTTTATTTTTGCGTGGTTGTTTTATCTGCCATTATTTCAGGTTTCACATTCCCGCAGGTCAGAATTTCCTTTTCACTGCTATTTACTAGTTGATTAAAGATATTTTATAGTAGGCATCACATTTACAGTATGCATCACCAGACAGCTTGAGAAACACACGCCTGACTGTGAAGAATTCTGTTGACTCCAAGAAGACTGTTAAAAATTACAGGGTGGCGCAACGTAAACTGGTGAATGAATTTTTGCCATAACTTTTTTATTTTCAAAGATTTTGACGAGATCTTTTTTTTTAAAAGAAAGCTGAATAGATGAGAAAGTGAATGATACCAAACATGCTTATTTTTGTTGCTGAGATCGTTTTTAAAAATGTGTTTTATTAAAATGTTAATATTAGGCCATGGTTTACACAGCTCAAGAGAAAGCCAAGTGCGTCGAGTGGTTCATAGAAGAAGGGAAAAGTGAATGTAGCATGGCTTTGAAAAAATCGATGACCTCTGCTGTTTTTTCTTCCGTTCTCACTGTCTGAAACAAAGAAAACAAACCGTCAAGCAGATCACGCATCAAAAACCAACCATGATGTTTGGCCTCTTTTTCCTTTCGACGCTGCCTTGCCCCTTGAACTTTGTGTACCAATCCAGAATTGTGTCTCGCTTTGGCACCTTTGCATGAATTCCTAGCTCCCTTCGGTATTGAACGCTGAACGCTGCGACGCTTTTCCCTTCTTCTATGAACCACTCGACGCACTTGGCTTTCTCTTGAGCTGTGTAAACCATGGCCTAATAGAAGGAAAAATTAACATTTTAATAAAACACATTTTTAAAAACGATCTCAGCAACAAAAATAAGCATGCTTGGTATCATTCGCTTTCATCTATTCAGCTTTAAAAAAGATCTCGTCAAAATCTTTGAAAATAAAAAAGTTATGGCAAAAATTCATTCACCAGTTTACGTTGCGCCACCCTGTACTTGTTACTTAATCCCTTGTTAATTTGTACCTATAAAAAGGTGTGGTTGTTCGTGTTGTAACCGGTAACTTTCTTGTTTTTTTCCTGTTTGTATGTACCGCCTCTTGTGAACCTTTAGAGCTGGGGAGCAAAATTTGTAAGGAACTTGGGCACGCTCTACAAAAATATGCAAAAAAATTTCATCGAACTTCCCCCAGGTCACAGTCCTACTTGCACGGGAGCCGGCGCTTGAGGTCAGCGCCGCGCACAATATTTTAAGAAAGGCACCGGCCTCATCATAGTCATACAAAGCTGTTTTTTCAAAAATTACAAAAAATTGAAAATTTTCTTAATTCTCTTGAAAATTTTCTTTAATTTTCTTTTTAGTTAAGTAATATTGAGATAAAATAATACATATTTTATTATAAAAAGTCAATGTATTCACAAAATTACCTGCCCTGGAGCCGGCGCCTTATTTATACCTTGGCGCCCCGGCCTAAGTTTCGGCGCCTAAATTTGAAAAAAAAATTTGAAAAAGCCTGGTGCCGGCGCTGGCGCCCTAATTTTCGAAACGTGCAAGTATGGTCACAGTCAAGGTCCCTCCCTTGTTAATCAACCCTCAATGGTCTCGATCCACTTTCAGTTCCCAGCTGGAACTGATATAGAGGTATTCAAGTCGTCGGTAGTGAGACGTTCCGTTCATATCATTTTTCTTATTATTTGGCGCCAACTTGAATATTTTGGTGCAATTTCGATTCCGTTGCTGTTTTCTATTTGTTTTATTCATTGTAAATGTGCTATCATGAAGATGGCACTGTATTTTATTTCCTTTATTTTAGATGATTGCAAAGTTGTTCGCATCGTATGCGAAAAATGGTGCTCACAATGTCAAGTGCACGTTGTTACCAAAGGATGCTGTGCTAGCGATGGATTTACAAAGAAACTGTAATGATACTATTTGATGATTTATTTGTATTTCGATGTTTTTGTTGTTACATTTGTTGATGTTATGAAAAAAATTGTTTGTTTTAGTCTTTGGGTTCTTAATGTTCAATTAAAAAAAATAAAATACAAAAAATAAAATACAAAAATAAAATACAAAAATAAAATACAAAAAATAAAATACACCATCTTCATCATAGCACATATACAATGAATATGAATAAAACAAATAGAAAACAATAACAGAATCGAAATTGCATCAAAATATTCAAGTTCGCGCCAAATAATAAGAAAAATGATATGATGAAAATTTTTGCGATGCGCCCCTACACCAAGTCGTCGATGGTCCAACACAAAAAATCGGTAGATATCCTCAGCCGGCTGAGTTTAAACTCAGCCATCAGTCGGCTGATGACTGAGGTGAAATTTTGATCCCGGCTAAGGAGAATTTTCAGACCTCAGCCTGCTGGAGAAAGTTTTCGTATCAAATTTTTGGCGTTTTTGGTTGATTTTTAACTTTGGTTGATTTTTAGCCGGTTGAGGCTGATGGCTAAGTTAAAATTTTGGGCCCGGCTTAGGCTGAAGAAAATTTTCAGACCTCATCCGGCTGAGGCTGATGGCTGACATAAAACTTTTGACCTGGGTGACGGCTGAGGCCGAGGAAAATTTCTCCAACTCAGCCGGCTGACGTCTGAAATAATCGTCAAGTATACTACCCTGGTAGATAACAACCTACACCTGTTACTCCAGCATTTTGACAATTTCACTAATTTCGCCTTTTCTCGACTCTTAGATATGATTTAAACATCTTGTAAAATAGCTTTTCCAGCTACTGCGAAGAATAAAATCTGGCTTCAAAATTATAGTTTTTGGAAAAATTTATAAAGTTGTGGTTAAATAGCAAAAAGTTGGACAGTGGAAGTGAGTGGGATTGTCAATGGGAAAAAGAACTCAACAGTTGGGCGCCGGCAGTTAGTTTCGTCGACAGTTGGGATCGTCGGCAGTTGGGCGTCGGCAGTTGGGCGTCGGCAGTTGTCCTTTTACCATCAATTACCCATAACAACGGCTGTTTACCATTCTTTACAATCTTTTAACTCAACCTACTACATTTACAGGGCTCACTAAGATTTGGTGCAAGTTTCATTAGTTGACAATTCAGGTTTAATATTGGCTCGTCTCAAAAGCTTGCACCGTTTTTTAAATAAGTATTTGTGAATTTTTAACAAAATAAATTTATTGGCAATTTTTTTATTTTACACTAATTTTGTAGCGATGAATCTCAGCTTGAAAAAACGGTGCGAAATTCCTAGCAGGTAACTGCCACAAACCATGCAGCTTCTTCTTCGAAGTTGGTCACTTTATTCGTTCAGGTACCAATACTGCGAAAAATAATAAAAACAAATGTAGAGGCAAACAACAAGAAAATTATGTGAACGGCGCTACGCGCACAGGCCAAACATGGGTCGATTAAAGTCACAATTATTAAAAAAAAGTATTCTGAAATTTAAATAAATTAAGAAGTATTTTTTTTTCTCGACCAGCCGATAGTTCCAAGCATATCCCAGGAAGACCAACGTAATGTTAAAATAAAAGAATCATGAATAAGCAGGAAACAAACAGCCGATTCAGTTGCAGAATATTTTATACCTACCCGCGGCAACAACAAATACAGAAGAATAAATAAGCACTGGTGATTCAATAAGGAACATTCTTCTTCAGTGCATCTCAAGTCAGGTTGGTCTGCTTCTTTTTTGAGAGCCAAACGTCGTCATCATTGTCGCGTAAGATCCATGCTAACTGATCTCTCGGCTAAATTTAAGACCAATAATTGCTGCTCCTATATAATTACAGGTGTTTCAAGAAACTCGCTTGTTTTGAAATGAACATAACTTTTTATAGGGCGTTTTTCGAAATTTTGTTTTCGCCAATCGATTGTACATAATGTCAAAATTACGACCCAAACCACAGGAGGACTAAGCAACACTTGCGATTTTGACATCATATACCAAAAAATATTGTCGGCGAGAAAAGTCGATTGGCGAAAAAAGAATTTCAAAAAACGCTTTATAACGAAATTATGGCCATTTCAAAACCATGGAATTTCTTGAAACACCCTGTATGTAAAATACCTCTTGGAATAAGTGTCTTCGATCTTCCGGAACGCTTTCCAAAAAGGAGTGTACGCCTTCATTGCCTTCTAGCACATCCACGAGACCACGAAGCAGCTTTCTTTTCAAGTTTCTGAGTCGAGTTTCGCGAGAAGCAACACTACTAGAAGTAGCGGATGTGTTGGAACTGTCAAAGCTAAAAGCAACGAGTAAAAACGCATATTTACCAGAAAATATGATTACCTTGCTGACGGCACCCTCAATGCGAGTTGTGTCTCACTCGATGGGATCGTTGCGGGGATAAACTGCCTGTTTGCATCTTTTCCATCTTCCTTGCGTTCAGAGACCGCAACAGCAAAAGAACGATACCCAATTTGGGATGTGTTGACAATTTTGCACCGAAGGATTTGATTCACAGATCGAGCTTCGTGTCTGGTTCGCTAAAATCGATATCTAATGATGAAAACCGTAACATAAACTCATGTAAAAACTTACTGAACGCGTTACCGGCCCAGCATTTGAAGCATTAGGAACATTCTCAGCAAGATCACACTGAGTCCCTACACTTCTGTACCTCGGAAAAGCTACTTCATCGACGCGCTTCTTGGAAACTACACCTAAACAGATTGGGTAAAATCCATATGAAGACCAAACTGACACCTTTTTCTTGCTTGATCGCTCTTCCTTCGTTTGCTTTGAACTGCTGATGCTTTGAGGCCAAATTAGTTTTGAGCACGACTACTTCCTCATCGCTTTCTTTGTCTTCGTTAGCATCAGAATGAATGATGTCATCCTGGCGTTCAAAGGAAATGTCGGAATCTTGATCTGGCACGTCATCATCGTAATCGCCGAGACTGAATATTTTGCTGCGCTCTTCTCGAGTCGGGTAAATAGAGGAATCGTCGGGCTCTAAATCCAACACTTACTAAGAATCAAAAAGTCAAAATAACCCACCTTCGGAGATAGCGCACAGAAAACATCCATCCCGGTCGGTTTCCAAGCGACATGTGAGGAATTTCCCGAGCCTATAGTTCGAATGCAATTTTTTTTTCACGCAGACTTAAAAAATGACTTACATCCTCTTCTGGTCAATGCTGAGTACTATTTTGAAAAAGCGAAGGAGCAGGAAGAAGTCTAAAGTCAGCGCTGACAAGCGTAAAACAAAGTTGATCAAAGTACCTTCTTTAGGCAGTTCAGCATGGTATTTCGGCAAATTCGGTACCATTATCTTGCGGAAGCTAAAACAGCTTCCTAATTGGATGTCAAGAAATGTGAAGAGACTAACTGTGATTCAAGCCCGAAGCTGGTTCTGGTCGTGTGTCTGTTGAACGCCTTGATGTAATTGTCCCAAATAGCTGGACCGAACTAAAATAATATTCAGTCGGAAGGATTTAAATCCGAGGATCACCAAAAAAGCAAATTTCTTACACGTGAGTTGAGATTGCCTCCCCTGAGCTCACTAAAATTATTACTGAAAAATTACATAAAAAAGTAAGACAAACTTTGCAAAGAAGTGGAGCATCTTCCTTTCTTCCAATGCAGTATAACGAAAGCGCTTCATCTTTTTTACCTCAGCTTTGCCTGCACTCCAATCAGGACTTGTATTGGGCGACATATTTGTTGCTGAAAAAACATAAACTGGTACAGATTATAAAGTAATATGAAGATAGTAAAATGAGTAGTAATATGAGTAGTAATATAGAAAGTAATATATAGGTAATATATTAGGTTGATCCAAAAGTTCTTGGGCACCTTGAAAAAAATTTATTTTCGATTCCAATGTTTTATCATTCCAATGTTTGCAGATCTAATTCAGAGGAGATATCACTCGAAGTCACATCAACAAAACAGCTCTCCAAAATCTTTATTCAACAAAATAATCTCCCTCAACATCAGCAACATTTTGCCATCTTTCAGGCAATCTCCCAATACCTATAACAAAGAATCTAATCGGTTTCGAATCAAAATAAACTTGCAGATCTGTTAAAATTGCTTCTTCTGTTGCGTATTCTTTGCCAGCCAAAAAGTGCTGCATCGAGCGAAATAAATGGAAGAAGCAAAGAAGCGAATAAAAAATCGAAAATAAATTTTTTCAAGGTGCCCAAGAACTTTTGGATCAACCTAATAGAAGTAATATAGAAAAGTAGACGCTACTGCCATATACACCACGAGATAAAAGTCTTTAAAGTTAGGGGTGTGCGGTAATTAGAGACTGTGCGGCAATTAGAAGAAATACGGTATATGATTTACAGAGGTTCCAAACATATATTTCATTTTGTGTTTAAAATGAGCATGGATTCCATCCTGCTTATTTGTATGGATTCCAAACTGAGTATTATCTGGCAAAGTAATATAAGTAATGAAGGTCTCTCTTACCTCAACTTTTCAACTTTAAGCCTCAGTCATACTTGCCTCTGAATATGACTGAAAAGTTGAAAAGTTAGGGTCAGCATGGCTGAAAAGTTAGGCTAAGCCTAAGACCTAAGCCTAAAGTAGGGTTGGGGCATGGTGTCCGTACTCCTTTTCAGCCATATTTCCCCCATTCATCCCAACATTTCAGCCATATTTCCCCCATTCACCCCAACTTTTCAGCCATACTTACCTCAAAGTTGTATTATAACAAAAGACAGAAATTTAAAAACATGAAATCTAGTTAAATTGAAAAAAATCAGCCCTTACTTTTACCCTTCCCCTCCCAATACAGCCCTTTGTCCCTTTGTTACTTTCAGTTAATTTCTTAAGCTAATACTAGAGGCTAATACTTGAGCTAATACTTAAGCTAATACCAATATTTTTGTTAATAAAAAATGTGTTAAAATAATTTTCTTTTGTCTCTTTTTGCATAATTTATAAATTATAAATAATTTTAGAAAAAGTTGAAAAATAAATTATTGGGGTGGGTTTATGACAGTAGGTCGATTTGGGGGTTGGGTATATTACAGTAGCGCCGAAAAGTAATTTTCGTTTTTCTTGCTTAGATGGCTCCTCAGCGCTGTGATGACAAGTTGGCTAAGCTTATCGTGCGCCTACATGACACTGATGAGAAGTGGGGTTTCCGGAAAATCGCTAAGCGTGTGAAGATGTCTAAAGATGGTGTCTGGAAAATCTACAATCGTGAGAAGCATCCAAAGCTGATCAAAACTGGTGGGAAAAGGCGTTCGACAGATGAAAGGTATCATTGCGAAGCTTACTGATATGGTTTTAACTGAAAAATTTTGGACTGACAGGAAAATAGCTCGTAAGTCAAAGAAAGATCCACACCTTACAGCGCCGGAAATCAGGGAAGAGCTCGGGTTGAACAGTTCAGCGTCGGCTTGAGGAGGTTAGTTAAATTAGTTGATAAATGTATTTAGTATGTTAATTTGATGTCTTTAGGCAGGTCTATATTGGACGTCACCCAGCAGAGAAGCCATGGATCAGTCCTAAGAATGTCAAGGAAAGAATCAAGTTTGCGAAGAAGCATCAAGAGTGGACCGTCGACGACTGGAAGCGAGTACTGTGGTCAGATGAAAGCAAGTTCAACTTCGTGGGGAATGATGCCAAAGGCTATGTGAGACGTCCGGTTAACAAAAGATTTGATCCGACATACACCAAGGGCACAGTCAAGTTCGGAGGAGGGAACATCATGGTTTGGGGCTGCTTTTCGTGGCATGGCTTGGGTCCTCTTCGGCTCGTGGATGACAAGATGGATCGTTTCCAATATCAGCAAATTCTTTAGGAGACTATGTTGCCGCATTTCGAACAACTGGAGGATAAACATCAAGCTGAAGCACCGGTAATTTAGCTGTTAATCCTTACTTATTTGACTTAAATTTGGCTATTTCAGATTTTCCAGCAGGATAACGATCCAAAGCATACGGCGAAAATCATCTCAAATGGTTTAAAGACAACAAAGTTGATGTGCTGAAATGGCCTCCTCAATCGCCCGATCTAAATCCAATCGAAAACCTGTGGTGTGAAGCTGAAAGAAGACTCGGGGGGCGCAAATACAAGAAGCCGGATGAACTCTTTGCTGCTGTCAGGGGAGCCTGGGAAAGCATTCCGAAAGAACGCCTGGATAAACTCATCGAATCAATGCCAAGAAGATGCAAAGCTGTTATTGATGCCGGTGGATATGCCACAAAATATTGAATCACTAGGGACCACAGGCGCCTATCGGCGCCTCTACAGTAAAGTACAGTTATTTGTATAGTACAGTTATTTCGAAATTTCAATGAGGGGCTATGACTTCATTCATAAAAATAGGTATATCTCAGGGGTGCACCGGAAGTTCCGATTTCCGATTCCGATTTCCGATGTTTTTTGGGTTCCGATTTCCGAATTCCGATTTCCGAAAAAATGAACCGAATTTCGGAAATTTCGGAACAACATAGGCTTTTTTGATTTGAATTCTAAAGATTCTTCTTGGCTGCTATTAGGGAGGAAGGACAACTACTTACAAAACTCAACTCCTTACCCCAACTCCTTACCCCAACTCTTACATTTTTTGAATCTGTTATTCGATACTTTTGTTCCGATCCAGTTTCTTTTTTATTTATTGAGAGTGGCGTTGAAGGCGTTGAAATGCGTTGAGTGCGTACCACGAATTAATCCAAAAATTCTGTAGATTTGACTTGACCCATCTGGAGCCATCTTGACCCATAAAAGCTGGGTGAGCCCTTGGCCCGGACATGTCAACTCCCGGGCTTTTTTTAAGCAGCGTTTAGCCGTTAGGCTTAGGCCCATATCATTCAAGATATGATATCATGGCCGATATCATTACTCAAAAATAGTATTTGGAGCAAGACTGTAAGGAGTGTATAAAATTTAAGGAGTTGGGATAAGGAGTTGGGTTTTGTAAGGAGCTAGGTTTTGTAAGGAGCTAGGGTAAGGAGTTGACCCTCATCCGCTATTAGTCACTCAATTTTTCTTTTTGTATTATTTGAAGATGCTACATCATAACCTCACTGCTTATAATTTCGAATATGTTTGATGATTGAATTGTTATGAATTCGATTGAAATAAAGTATTTCGTTTCTGTTCCGATTTCCGTTTCCGATTTCCGATGTTTTTTGGGTTCCGATTTCCGATTCTGAAATTTTTGGAGTTCCGATTCCGATTTCCGTTCCGATATTTTTCGTGTTCCGGTACATCCCTGGTATATCCCCTATTAGAACTCATTTTTTTCGCCTGTCCTTTTTTTCAAACGAAAGCTGACATTCTGGGGAACACGATGGTATTAGCGACAAAAGTGATTTCGCTATCTACGACCCGTTCTGGCCTTCGAAGTAAAAAAGCGTTACCCACCCACCCACACATGCCAAATACTATATAAGATTGTTTTTGTTGTATTTGTCAAAGTTGTTGTCAATAAAGATGTTAGAAACTAAATCGTCCGCTATCAATTGTCGGGAGAAAAAACGAGGGGGTTTCCAAACCGCCTCAAGCAATCGCGCAAAATTGATATTTTTATAACAAGTAGTAGGCTATAATTGTAGCCCTTTAAGTGCTCTACAAAACTGCCTATCGCGATTTTTAAAAGCATTTAAAAATTTTTACGAAAAAACAGTAAGTCTAATAATAAACGTGCCGTCCGCTATCAATTGTCCGCAACTGTACATTCAAACCTCGTTTATCCGGCACCCCCAAAAGTTCATTCCCGCCTTGGGTCCGACACTTTTTTCAGCTCAATTTTCGAAGTCTTTTGCTAAATGTGATTCGCCAGTCTAGTCCGAAATATCTCAAGGATTCTGTTTTTGCCGGAAGGCCAACCCTACTATAAAGGTTGGATTGTGACGATTTGTATCAATAGCGACACCACAAAGTCGTAAATAACAATTTCAAATTTAAAAAGATTTTAGTCTTGCGAAGGTAGTTTAAATCAAAGTAGCAGACTCTTCCGCCCCTTCGGCGGTTTGTAATGTTTTTTTGCTGCTTATTCCAAACCACATTTCGATTTTTTATTCATTCTTCGTGGCACGCGTCCTTTACGCCGCTCTTGATTTTTTTCCAAATTTTCTTCAGACAATATTGCTACAAAATTTTGTTTTATAGGCAATTCTAAGCAAAAATGGTGAACCCGAACGGTTATCGCAGAGGAACGCGTTATATGTTTGCTCGTTCGTTCCGTAAGCATGGTCTGGAGCCTCTGAGCACCTACTATCGAGGTCAGTCGTTAAGAAATTTGTGAAGTAAATTTGAAACTCCTGATTTTAGTCTACAAGCGGGGTGATATCGTGACTGTCAAGGGAAACGGAGCGTTCCAGAAGGGCATGCCATTCAAGGCGTATCATGGAAAGACGGTAGTTACTTTATAATCTTTTATTGCCTTGTCTTTATGTTTCTATTTTTTCCAGGGTCGAGTTTTCAATGTGACGAAGCATGCTCTCGGTGTGATCATCAACAAACGCGTTCGGTCAGTTTATGTGTTTTATAAACAAAAATTGTTGAGTCTAGAGTTGCTGGTCTTGTTTCTAATGCAAGTGTCAGTGCTAAAAATGACTCAAAAATAAGATTGAGCCTATTATTGCCCTCACGCTTTATCTGAGCTGAGTTGGTTTACTTGGGTTCTTACACCTATTTAACTTGTCCAAAACTTTCCGATAATCGTGTTGACGGTCATGTTAATTTAGCACTCGCATCATTCCTAAGAGAATTAATGTCCGCGTGGAGCACGTAAAGCCGTCGAATTCCCGCTCAGAGTTCTTGCAACGGTGCAAAAGCAATGATCAGCAGAAACGTGATTACAAATCTGGAAAAGCAACCTTTGTCTCTCTTCGTCGTCAGGTTTGTCCTTCTTTTTTAAATCAGGTGTTTGTTATGAGCTTGTGTTCTTTTAGCCCGAAGCTCCTCGCAAAGCCCATTTGGTAAAGACGAATAAGACGAAGTTGGAAGAGCTGGCTCCTGTCCGTTTCGATTTGGTGGCTTGAATAACATTCTGCTATCGCATCATCTTCCCTTGACTGTTATTTTTTGTGTTGGTGAGGCGATTAAAGCTTATTTGTGTCTTTCTGTTAAATTTCTTAATTTTGGGTGGTAATTCTTTTTTGCTAGTATAATACTCTTTTGCCTAGAAGAACTCTGATAGCGCAGAATCCCACCAGGGTTGACAATTTGGGGGGTTGACTGAATGTGACTTTAAGTCACCCTGAACCCTTTTAAGTCACCTCAAAATTTAAAATATACGGACAAAAAAGAGAAATCTACGGAGAAAGACGAGTGTTCTACGGGCGTAACCGAGTATTCCACGGGGATTCAAAATCTGCTGGCAAAAAGAAATATTTTACGGGCAAAAGAAATTATCCCTAAATTTTCGATGGCTATCCGGATTTCCTTTGAGGAGGAGGGGTGTGGTATATTTTATAGTCCGAATGGTTCGAATACCACTACGAGCATGTTTGTTTTTTTGACTATTTTTCATCGTTTTTATCCATCCCCTTAAACTTTAAGGGTATTTATCTCCGCGCAGAGTAAATACAGGGTGTCCCAAGAAATTTTATACACTATGAAGAGCAATAACTTTTTCTGGGTCGGATTCCGTAAATCTGTAAACAAAGATCGACTCAGAATCGCGTGACAACTTTTTTGGTGTATCACACGCGGTGTGCGCATCTCAACTCCAAGCCCTCTCCATGCATCCAGAGTCACTTTCGAGTGATTTGTGTCTAAGGTATGTGGATGTGCTCATCCGCTTTGGCTATGTGGATTTTTGGCTATATCAGTTTATAACAAGGGAGAGCCATTGCAGCGATGATTAGAGCGTGAGGAATTGCTGATTTTTTTGAGCATTTTTTCAAGTAAATAAATGTACCCTATGGCTATGTACCCTATGTCCCCTACCGCTATGTACCCTATAGTGAGCCATACTCTACTGCAAGAAATATCCTAGAACTTTGTTTTGTTAATCTGCGCAATTTCACGTGACTTGAACATAGCTCGAATACATGGCTATAATACAGTCAACCCTCGGTATAGCAGCTCCGGTCTCAAGGAGAGCTAAGGGTGCATGGCAGACAGCAATGTATATTTAGAGAGCAGCAATGAAGCTTTTACTTGAAAAAATGCTCAAAGAAATCAGTAATTTCTCGCACTCTAATCATCGCTGCAATAATTTTTCTAATTGCAAAAATTTCACTAGCAAAAAGCGGAGTTTATCTGAATTTAGCAACGCCTTACCACCTGGCTACTAATTTCGGTGTTTTGATACTATAATATAGACAATTAAAAAAGATTGATAAATAGGAAAAACGAAAAACGACCAAAGAATAGTAAAAAAAAGTAAGTATGCTCGTAGTGATTTTCGGACTATAAAATGTACCCGCCTCCTTTGAGTTTCGTCTTAGTTTTTCACATTTTTGCCACTTTTATGGAAATCTCAGTTGGACACTTTTAGGTGCTAGATATTGACTAGGAATCTAAACTAGTATTCAGAATTAAGATAGATGCCCGTTTAGGACGCAAAAGGGTGGACCGGAAGTGCCTTTGTTTTCTCAAAAGTTTGGAAAAAAGATATTAGAGATGAAAAAAGGTGAAATTCCCATTACACCTGAGACATATTGGTGTAAAATTGGTATTTAGGAACTTTTTTGTTTTGTTGTAATGCCTTGGTCACAATGGAGGTGTGAGGTAGAGATGCGAGGTCGAGGTGCGAGATAGTGGCCACAATGGAGGTGTGAAGTGCGAGGTCGAGGTGGGTGGTGAGGTCAGGGTGGCCACAATGACCTCGCACCTCGGTAAAATATATTTTTTTAAATCCATTTTATTCTGTCGAAAACTTTATTTATAGGACAATATATGCCCAAAATAGCCCCCATCGTATCAATTTAGCCCTTTTCAGCAGTATTTTGTTTGAGGATATTGTGGCTAGTGTAACATCTATCTCGCAACCCCATTGTGGCCACCTTGATCTCACCTCGCACCTCGACCTCGCATCTCACACCTACATTGTAGCTGTCCTTAATCTCACCTCGCACCTCGACCTCGCATCTCACACCTACATTGTGACCGCCTTGACCTCACCTCGCACCTCGACCTCGCATCTCACACCTACATTGTAGCTGTCCTTAACCTCACCTCGCACCTCGACCTCGCATCTCACACATACATTGTGGCCACCTTGACCTCACCTCGCACCTCGACCTCGCATCTCACACCTACATTGTGGCCACCTTGACCTCACCTCGCACCTCGACCTCGCATCTCACACCTACATTGTGGCCACCTTGACCTCACCTCGCACCTCGACCTCATATGTCTATATGCCAATATGCCATATGCCAATATGTCTCATATTGGTGTAAAATTGGTATTTAGGAACTCTTTTGTTTTGTTTATTTGCTTATTCTAATACAGAAAAATATTTTCGGAACAATCAAACAAAATAGTTTAATGTATTAGTTGCTCATTGTAAACTGTATTTTGGAAAGATGAGCTATTGGGTCTTCATCTCCTTCATCTATGCTGTCCAGAGTCTTCAGCCCAAAGTGTCTGACCATCTCGTTGGAGTATCCGAGTGGCAGCATTGAGCCTCCGAATCTACTGGTGGGCCAATTGTCGACGATTGAAGCCACTGTTATCATTTTTTTGCCACTGCCATCCAAGACCAGGGAGAAAAGACTTTTGGTGGAGGTCGCCTGAGCCTCTAGGTACAGCAAAAACACATAGTACATTTGACAGACGGTGGCACTTAAGAATAGCATCTGGAAAACCAGTTTTACCCAATTTTATTTATTTTTGCTGTATATGGTCCCAGTAATGATGCCAGTAATGCAATCTCAAGAATTGGAGGCAAGGTTTTTGAGCCATAACTTTTTTGAACTTTTTCGAGTTTCTGCTAACTTGTCCAAGCGCCTGTTCTCCGATGCAATACTAACTGAAAGTACAGTCGACTCTCGATAACCCGCCACCCTATTTTGGAAGTAGGGTGACGGTTTATCGAGAGGCGCGGGTCTTAGTGGCAAAATTCAAAACATTTTTAAAAATGACCGGCAAAATCGGAATCCTTGCAATATTTCGCACTAGACTGACGAATCATATTTGGCAAAAGATTTTCAAAAATTGAGGTAAAAAAAAGTGTCGGACCCTAGGTGGGAACGAACTTGAGGGGGGTGGCGGGTTATCCAGAGTCGACTGTAAATAGAAAAAGTACCGAACAGTAAAAGCTGGATCGGGTAGAGCCGGAGTTTTTAGGAGGATAGTAGACCCATCGCATAGGAACCAGCTCGGGTCCAAAAGCTCCAGAGATGGTCCAAAAGTGCCGTGCAAAATATTTTTCGATACAAATCTCATCCGTGACACATCTTTAAAAAATTTACGATCGGACAACAGCAGAGTTTTCATTGATCCGGTTTTTTGCCATTGATCTGATCTGATCCGAGGTATCAATGATACCTGGATCAATAATAATGGCTAAAAAAAATTCGCCAAAATTCGGTTAATCTGATCTGATCCGGCCCTAAATTTTTGGCCACCGATCTAATCTGATCCGACTATCAATGATCCAAACTATCATTGATACCACTATCAGATCAGTGAAATCCGGATCAACAGGATGGCGTTTTCAAAAAATTAAAAAACTCTCTTAAAACTATAAAAACCTTCAAAAAAAATTTCTGAAAGATTGTTCAAAAAGTACCATGTATTATTTCAACAAAATTTTGTAAAAATTCAAAAGCTTACTGCTATTCCTATGTAGGGGCGCAAATTATCTCTTGGAAAGATGCTCAGAGAATTAACAGCAATTATTAGCGACACAACTGCACAAATCATAGTGGTGACAGCTCCCACAACATTGGCAACAAAATCCTGCAATTTTACAATGTCTATCTAAATTTTTGGTGGCTACTATACAGTCGACTCTCGATGACCAACCAACCCCCTCAAGTTCGTTCCCGCCTAGGGTCCGACACTTTTTTTTACCTCGATTTTTGAAATATTTTGCCAAATGTGATTCGTCAGTCTAGTGCGAAATATTGCAAGGATTTTGATTTTGCCGGTCGTTTTTCCAAAATATCTTATTTTTGCCATAAGGACCCACGAACCTCGATAACCCGACACCTGATTTTCAAAAAGGGGTGTCAGATTATCGAGGTCCGCGGGTCTTTATGGCAAAAATAAGATATTTTGGAAAAACGACCGGCAAAATCAAAATCCCTGCGATATTTCGGACTAGACTGGCGAGTCAAATTTGGCAAAAGATTTCGGAATCAGGTTAAAAAAAGTGTCGGACCCAAGGTGGGAACAAACTTAAGGGGTGTATCCTATATAGAGCGTCGACTGTATTAGAGTCCCCGCGGGACGGGCAATGGGGCTAGAACATTTAGCTATGAGGACGGCTAGCTATGGACACTCGGCTATGATTTTTTTTTTGAAAATTTTCATACTTTTTCAAATAAAAGTTCTTTTATTTTAGCAAAAATGTTTAGTAGCTGAAATTTTTTCAGGAATCCGAATCAAAAAGCAGAATTTCAAAAAATGCTTGTGTGCTGAGATATGACCCAAAGTAAAAAGGTGGCACATTGACACCCCAACTTTAGGTCATATCTCAGCACACTTTTTTGAAATTCTGCCTTTATTCTGCCTTTATTCCTCAGAAAATTTCAGCCACCATGAGACGCCAGAAAAACTTTTTCGCTAAAATGAGAACTATTAAAAAAAGTGTGCTATAAAAGCCGATGCAAGAATCGAACCAATAATATTCCCATTGTACAGTATGGCCCAAGAAATTCGGCCAATTTAAAAAGGCCGTAACTTTTGGTAGACGTCAAATTTCGACAAACGGTTTTTTGCAATCGTCTTAGTAAAAATATACATTTTGTTTGGTATATGATGTCAAAAACACGATTTTCGCTTGGTACCCCGTGTGGTTTGGGCCCTGGTCTGTGGATGGCATCTGGATGGGTAAGGCCCAAACCACAGGAGGTACCGAGCGAAAATCGTGTTTTTGACATCATATACCAAACAAAATGTATATTTTTTCTAAGACGATTGCAAAAAACCGTTTGTCGAAATTCGACGTCTACCAAAAGCTACGGCCATTTTAAATCTGCCGAATTTCTTGGGCCATACTGTTTTACAAGGGACCACAGGCGCCTATCGGCGCCTCTATAGTATTTCGAAATTTCAATGAGGGGCTATGACTTCATTCATAAAAATAGGTATATCCCCTATTAGAATTCATTTTTTTCGCCTGTTCTTTTTTTTAAACGAAAGCTGACATTCTGTGGGACACGATGGTATTAGCGACAAAAGTGATTTCGCTATCTACGACCCGTTCTGGCCTTCGAAGTAAAAAAGCGTTACCCACCCACACATGCCAAATACTATATAAGATCATAGTCAAAAATTGTTTTTGCTGTAAAAAACTCACAAAAAACACATAGGGTAAAAGTATGCCAACACGAGAACTGGAGACCTCTTTCCTAGCATTCGTGCTAACCACTTCCAACCAAAAGTGCTCCAGCTGTAACGAAAATAGATGGCATAGCCAAGAAAACAGATAATAAAGTAAGAGCATGACAGCTGAAATTTGAAGCATCAACTTGTCGAAACCATTGTACATTCCACCAAATATTTGAATGGTGAACAGTGCAGAGAGTAGAATGATCTGACAAAAATATTATTTCCAATTTTTTTTTTGAAAAATTAAGTTGGTAAATTGGTCAAATTGGATAGCAGCACTAAAAGTCTGGTCAGGAATTCGTTATACCGCCTCCTCCCAAAAGTGTGTTTTGACTGCTTTCTTACACGTTTCAAGCTGTGAAACGTATGAAAAATGGGTTTTCAGGTGGCGGAATGACATTTTCCGAAAAAAAAATTTGCCCAAAATTCTCATTTTCTTCGTTACGTTCAGATTTCTTTATTCGTAACTATTTGTTTGGTCAAAAAGTAGATTTTTTCGAGAAACAAAATCTGCAAATGCCTTTCCGCCACCTAAAAACACGTTTTTTGTACGTTTCAGTACCTAAAACGTCTTAAAAAGTGGTCAAAATATGATTTTGGGAGATTACCGGAAAACGAACTTTAGCCAAGTCTGAAGTTTAGAAGCAAATTACGGCAACTATTAGAGTAATAAATCCGCGCACGGTCCTCCTAGACAAAATCTTGTTTTTTACCTATTTTCAAGGACTGCTCGCAGACAGTTTACAGCAGGGGTGGACACGGGCCCAAAAATTCACGGCTCGGCCCAGCCCGGCCCGTGGAAATATGGCCCGGCCCGCTCAGTTTGAGCTACGGCCCGGCCCGGCCCGGGCCGGGCTTAAGCCCGAAGCCCGGCTCAAAATTTTTGATTAAACTTTCAGTAATTGGCTCCGAAACTTTTACAAAATTGAGACAATTACAATATATGGGATCAATCACTCTTTATTGATAACCACAAAACAAACATTAATCAAAAGCGATTTTTTTCTTTAACAATGATCGGCCAATGCAGATCGATGAAATTGCTTGCGCGGACAGGCTCTCTCGGCTCTCCCCGACCAGCAGGCGCAACTTTCTATGAATAATAATGAAAAATTACTATGAATAATTGCTATGAATAACATAAAATGATCCGTGCTTTGTCGCATCCTCTTCCTCAATGGAATTGCACCCTCATTGTCTCCTTCATCTTCGTCATCAGACACTGTTGGTGTAGTATGCGTTTCCATCGTTGAGCTTCTCTACCTAAAAGGGTGAAGCAGAAACTCAAGAGTTTGACTATGCCGAGCGACAGTGTAGTCATTTAGCTATCAAAAGAGCAATCCCCACAAAAGGACTGATCGAAGAGTCCACCATGAAGGTTTGAAGGGTCAACTTTCAGTCAACAATACAGTCAACCCTCCCAATACAGTCAATTCTCAGTCAAAAATACTTTCAACTCTCGTGATACAGTCATTTCTCGTAATACAGTCAACTGTCAATTATTATCGGGCTTCGGGCCCAAGCCCGGCCCCGGACATTTTTCAGCCCGGCCCGGCCCAGCCCGTTGGGGGTACGGCCCGGCCAGGCCCGGGCCGGCCCGTGTCCACCCTTGGTTTACAGTCAAACCTGGGTTATCCGACACCCAAAGGGACCGCCCTTATGGTGTCGGATAAACGAGGTGTCGGTTAAACGAGGTGTCGGATGACTGGGGTGCAGGTTTACCAGGCCAACCAGATCGGGCTCATGGTGTCGGATAAAAGAGGGTGTCGGTTAACTGGGGTGTCGGATAACCCAGGTTTGACTGTACCATCTAAAATACAACTTACAAGGGACCCTTCGGCAGCGTCATTTTGAGAAGCCTATCGCGAGGATTTTTTTTATTGCTTATTCTTGTAGAGCATCCGTGACTTATCACCATAAGTGGGCCCTGAAGGCAATATCACCGCTAAAGGTGGTGCAACGATTAAATCAATCCCGTGAATCGGGGCATCACGGGTGTCGGTGAAAATTACTCAATTTCTTTTGTCCACAAAATTTTTCATCCTCAAGTTGTATGAACTTATTCATAATTATAAATTTATGAACTAGAGTTGACCTCTTTCCATACCAAATTTCGAACTCGCGGACTTGATCCACCTTGGTACTGCCACCAGAATCAGACCAAATAAGCACGGAGTAATATGGATGGTCTTTGTTGGACAGGTCCGATTTACGGTACAGTCGAATCTGGATAAGCCGACACCCCTTGGGACCGGCTCAAGGTGTCGGCTTAACGGAGGTATCGCTTTATTAAGGGTGTCGGCTTATCGAGAGTAAATATTCACATCAATTATAAGGGTGTCGGTACTTAAAGCTATGCTTTACAGCTAAGATTAGAAATTTACTCATTTTTTTGTGAAAGTGTGTTTGTCTAATTTCTCTACCGACCAACCGAATTTTTAGGGGGTGTCGACTTATCGGTGTGTCGGTTTATCCAGATCCGACTGTATAAAATTTTAGCAATTTTAAATCAAAAATTCCAAAACTCGAATGTTTTGCTAGTTACCGTGTTTCCTCTAATCGTAAAATCGGACCATCGTTTAGCCCAAATTACTGGATTTCTGATTTTTGGTGCCGCGCTCCAGTCACACTCCAAACAAAATAGCTTACCCATTGCAGCGTCTTCAATAATCCAAACGGCCAAATCAGTGGATATCGTATGTTAAAAGCGACCATGGAAAATAATACCTAATGCAAAATATATTTAGTAGTGACAATTCAGTTAGTATCCTTTTGCTAGTAAAAGCCACAGTCGACACAAAGTAGTTTTTCTAATAATTAGTTGCCAGGCAGAACAAAAACAGGTGCAAATAATAAATGATAAAAAAATATGTAAAGCAAGCTTGCTAACGCTTCACACATACAACCCTTAACCTATGCAATGAAAGCGCTGCAGAGAGCAATCGATAATAACATGATGGTCATATGCAGCCGAAACGTTATCAAAGCCAGAGAAATACAGCCTGATCTAAGTAATTTGGACGTAAAAAGTGGGGGGAGTTGTGACCTCTAATAATATTTATCTGAGCCTAAATTTCATTTGGTAATTAGTTTTAAAAATTCGATCTTCCGTTGCTTTGATTTCCAAAGAAAGTTTAGAATGGAGATCAGGCAATACCTACCGAAATAGAAAGTAGGAAACCTAAATATACAAGGATAAATAGGAAATTATAAACAGATGGTGTACCCGACCATTTGGGTAACGGCCACTTGGACACCGAGGATCAAAGCATACCACTGAAGACGGACATAGATTTAAGGTGAATCGGAACAAACACATCACAAGAAAATTAAAAAGGCCATATAGAGTGGAGTCCTTATAAGGGATCTACCGTAACGTAGCTAAGAAACAGGGCTATTTTTTGAGTGGTCGTGTGCCTAAAAATGTTGGATTTTTCACAGCTAAAAACACAGTGCCACAAATGACTTGTTGGAGTTGTGACCTCTAATAATAGACCCGGGTCTATTAATAGAGGTTTTACGGTAAATGAGTGGATCTCCGAAAAGAGTCTTTATTAGCTCAATTACAACAAGCAGGAATTTCACAATAAACTGGATTCGACAACATTTTCTTATACATACTTTTAATATGATCCCGCTCAGCCTTTCCACTCCATTGTCAAGGTTCTTTGGAGGAAGCAGTACATATCCATAATTTCAGCAATCTGAAGAAAAAATTAATTTTACAGAAATCGATCTTAAATCTCCAACTTACAACTTTCGCGGTTGGTTTTTCTGCTCCATGACCGGCGTTGATTTCGATTCTTGCCAACACGGGACTCTTCTACCACTCCGATGCTTCTGTTATCAGAACTTGATATAGCTGGGCGACGTACTTCAACGTATGAAGAGGCGATGCTCGGTCATCATGGTCACCCGTCATCAGCACTTAATGACAGTATTACAGAAGAATTGGAAAATAAATGAACTCACAAGTGGACGGCCACTGCACTTTTTGGCCAAACTGATATTGTGAAGTGGCGAGTATCTGAAGATATTTAAAAAATATTTATCGGTCATTTTACAACAAAAATAAGAAGGGACTTACTTGTAGATAAACTCGAAGTCATTAGCATCGTCCGGATTACCATACTCGGGGATCCAAGCCGCTCCAATAGTGAACTTGTGGAAGCGGAGCATATCAAGGACACTAAAACAGGCAGTAAGAAATCAAGGAAATCCACGATACATACATACCCAACACGATTAAGAACGGCACCGTAAAGTTCAGGACGCTGCTGAGAACAAGCTGCCACCAATAGTCCACCATTCGATCCACCATGAATTGCCAACCTAGAATCGATGAAATGAAGTATGTCGAAAAATCGTCAATAATAGAATTGAAACTAATTCATAACCTCGATCAAAAAACTTACTTCTCAGGCGATGTCCATTTATTCGCAATCAAATACTCAGCCGCAGCAATGAAGTCTAGAGCCAAAACAGTTAGAAGCCGACATGGCAAAAAAGATTAACTAACCATCAAAGACATTTTGCTTATTTTCGCGCATCCCCCCTTCATGCCACTTCTCTCCGTATTCGCTTCCACCCCTGAGATTAGCAACAACCACGATTCCATTGAAGTTCTGCAGGAACAAAGCACGCGAGAGAGAGAAATACGGGGTATCAGCAACGTTAAAGCCTCCATAACCGTTGAGCATTGTCGGATTCTTGCCATCCAGAGTCACATCTTTGCTGTGGAGTATGAACATCGGACCCTGAAATAAGCAAAGTAGTGAGCCGACAAAACGTACAATTTCGCAATCTTTCATGCCTTAGTTCCATCTTTGCTGGTGTAGAATTCTTGCTTGACATCAAAAGATTCTGTGTTGAGGCCGGCGATTGTGGTCTTCTTAATTTCTTCCAAACGGATAGGATCTGAAGAAGTACTACACTTGGAGAAGTCCGCCTGATAGATGATAGTTGGCGTGAGGAAAGATTCGAAACTGAGGAACACTTGCGACTTGTTTTTTCGTCCATAGAATCCAGTCACCGAGCCAATAGGAAGTGAGATCTGGTAAAGCATCTTGCCAGTCAGCATATTATGCACGTAAAGAGTGGCCTAAAACAGCTGATAACAATAGGATATGATTTACATTGAAAGTCAAGAAATTTTCGACATTTGAATCGACATATAGAGTCCGAAAATTCATCGAGTCGAGCACCAATAAAAAAGAGCTGGTTATCAATAAATATGAAATGTTTACTTACATTCATAGGCACAGGATTTGTCATAGACAAAACTGCATGGTGAAGAAGGTTCGTCTGGACGCAAGCCGCAGAATGGGCATAGAGATGGCCAAAATGATTTGGGTGTCTCATCGGAATAGGTCCACGCAGGCAAAACATACACACAGCTGAAATGATATGTAATAATGACGAAAGAAAAAACAAAGAGGAATCAAAAATTTACCAGACGGAAGACCGGTGTTAGGATTGATTGCGATGTTATAGAAATGGTGAATATTAACATCATTCAGATTGTTTGCTATCTATAAAACAGAAAAATACTACTACAAACAGCTGATAACAATAGGATGGCGAAAAATGAGTGCATAGACGTTTCGCCCATTTCGGACAAATGTCCAAAAATTGGCGAAACGTTTCGCCCATTTTTGGACATTTGTCCAAAATGGGCGAAACGCTAATTTTGCCTTGGTCCCCCCTGTTGATTTTTTTTACAAATTTTCATTTAGTCTAATTGCGTCAAAAACCGTTCCAGAACACATTTTCCCTCGCTTTTTTAACGAAAAAGAAGATTGTATCTCAAACTTTGTACCAATTTGTGACATTTCCAACCGCATGCTGATGTCATGTTTTGTTTTAGATTTTGGGATTGATAATTATTTGTCTGTTTTAGCCGCCCGAAATGAAAGTCTTCGAAGGATTGGACCAATAGCGATGTTTTCTCTTGGCTTCATCAAGTTCGTGATCGAAAGATTTTTTAGGCACTGTAAACTTTGACTTTTTATGCACTCTTAGGCACTGTAAAAGTAGCTCTTTCAGCAAAAAGCAGACAAATAATTATCAATCCCAAAATCTAAAACAAAACATGACATCAGCATGTGGTTGGAAATGTCACAAATTGGTACAAAGTTTGAGATACAATCTTCTTTTTCGTTAAAAAAGCGAGGGAAAATGTGTTCTGGAACGGTTTTGACGCAATTAGACTAAATGAAAATTTGTAAAAAAAATCAACAGGGGGGACCAAGGCAAAATTAGCGTTTCGCCCATTTTTGGACATTTGTCCAAAATGGGCGAAACGTCCCTTTACCGAAAAATGGACTAGAACCGACCTTGACATCTTCCAAGTAAGACATAATCATCTTGTTCCCGGCCACCGGCACGACCCACTCCAATTTTTTCTTATGATCCTCTTCGATCACTGTTTCCCACGCAGAAAGAAAGTCACTTTTGCTATTCATCTTCACACGGATAAGCTTGAACATGGGAGAGCTGTAATTTGTCAGAAACAGCGCAGAATCACCATCATTGTCCACAAACTAAAAGCAGTGATATTTTTATAAGACCGTTCTAAACAGTCGATTAATTACATCGTATTTGGCGTCGAATTTCGTGAAAAGAGGGGTCAGATTGTTTAGTCTACAAGCGAGGTGATATCGTGACTGTCAAGGGAAACGGAGCGTTCCAGAAGGGCATGCCATTCAAGGCGTATCATGGAAAGACGGTAGTTACTTTATAATCTTTTGTTGCCTTGTCTTTATCTTTCTATTTTTTCCAGGGTCGAGTTTTCAATGTCACGAAGCATGCTCTCGGTGTGATCATCAACAAGCGCGTTCGGTCAGTTTTTGTGTTTTATAATCAAAAATTGTTGAGTCTAGAGTTGCTGGTCTTGTTTCTAATGCAAGTGTCAGTGCTAAAAATGACTCAAAAATAAGATTGAGCCTATTATTGCCCTCACGCTTTATCTGAGCTGAGTTGGTTTACTTGGGTTCTTACACCTATTTAACTTGTCCAAAACTTTCCGATAATCGTGTTGACGGTCATGTTAATTTAGCACTCGCATCATTCCTAAGAGAATTAATGTCCGCGTGGAGCACGTAAAGCCGTCGAATTCCCGCTCAGAGTTCTTGCAACGGTGCAAAAGCAATGATCAGCAGAAACGTGATTACAAATCTGGAAAAGCAACCTTTGTCTCTCTTCGTCGTCAGGTTTGTCCTTCTTTTTAAATCAGGTGTTTGTTATGAGCTTGTGTTCTTTTAGCCCGAAGCTCCTCGCAAAGCCCATTTGGTAAAGACAAATAAGACGAAGTTGGAAGAGCTGGCTCCTGTCCGTTTCGATTTGGTGGCTTGAATAACATTCTGCTATCGCATCATCTTCCCTTGACTGTTATTTTTTGTGTTGGTGAGGCGATTAAAGCTTATTTGTGTCTTTCTGTTAAATTTCTTAATTTTGGGTGGTGATTCTTTTTGCTAGTTTTATACTCTTTTGCCTAGAAGAACTCTGATAGCTCAGAATCCCACCAGGGTTGACAATTTGGGGGTTGTCTGAAGGCGAGAATTCGATTACGTGCATCAAAATTCCACTATGATCGGCTCAATCGCCTAGGATCTCACCCTCAACAATTCAAAGTCAGTGACGGGTTTAGGGTGACTTTAAGTCACCCTGAACCTTTTTAGGCCACCTCAAAATTTAAAATCTACGGAAAAAGACGAGTGTTCTACGGGCGTAAACGTGTATTCTACGGGGATTCAAAATCTGCTGGCAAAAAGAAATATTCTACGGGCAAAAAAAATTATCCTTAAATTTTCGAGCTAAATAAAGAAATCGTCTTTTCTATCTCAGTACCATGGTGCTTTACCGTTCACCTGCCATAAAAATTTGAAGTTCTAATTATATTATGTGTGACAACTTCTTGTTAAGAATAGCACGCTAAATCTTCCTGACACTTGCACATAATATAATTAGAACTTCAAATTTCACTCGAATTCCCGTTACTTACAATTTTCTTTAGCTCACGTACCATGCTCTGGCAAAATCATTTGAAGTAAAAAATATTTGAGCACTTCTATGAAACAATTACTTTTTTCTTAAAACTTTCTTGCTCTGAGAAAAGAAGGGTAACTGTTTCCATGAAAAACAAGCAGAAAAAAACAGTAAAGGAACTCTGACAAATCATTTTTTATACATAGAGCAGGACAAACCACAATATACATTGTGGTTCTACATTGATTTGGATCGATATGAAGGACAACCAATTTGCTCTAAGCGTTAGGTATAAATCCATTAGCACGCAACTGATTCCTCAAGATAGCAATAGCGGCGGTGTTTCGGCCAAGCTGACCCTGCATGTTCATCATTTGCACTTGAAGGTTGTTGTTCTGCACTTGAAGATTCGCAATTGCCTAAAAATGATCAATACAATATTCATCGTAAACGAAGTGTGATCCCTAAAATCTTGCTTGCACTTATTGGTCTAAGTCGCAGTCGATGTATATGTTTTCAGCACATTATCATAGTTGCTAAAACGTTATATGTCATCGACTTTAAAATAAGGAAAGAAAGAATAAGGAAAACTACAACTGTCTCAAGTAGGCGAAACTTGATTTATCGTTGACTGTGCTACTTCTATTGGCCTTGTTTGATCATGAATTGAGCAGCAGATTGCTGAGCAAGAAACGCAAAAGTTTGAGCCATGTTTTGTAATTTAGTGTGTAAAGAGCTCATCTCAGAAAATAAAATACTATGCTGAAAAAATTGCATCGACTGTGACCAAGGAGTGTGGAAGTGTTTTTAATTGCTTATTTTAAGGCATTGTTTATCGCAAAAGTTAAAAAAATTGATTTCCCCACTTCTACTTCAGGAACCCGCGAGTCGCTAGTCGAAATTCCGTTGAGTACTTTGCGGAACAGAGTCTAACCTTATCTATGTAATGGAACTCTTATCTCATGATTTAATGCAACGGAATAATTAATTTATCCTGAGAGTCAACTTACGATCAACGAGTTTTGAATGGAGCCTTAGAATAAAGTAAAAGAGACAGGATTTTTTCACTCTAAAAAAGCGATGCTTTCGGCACGTCAAGAATTCTTGATTTAAATTTTCATAACTTCAATGTAACTGACCTGCTCGCAATATTCATTAATACGTGAAACAAGTAGTGGGGACATTTTTCTGGACAAGAAGAGAATGTCTCTGCAAAGTGCAGGATCAATAAACTCAACAATTTCATAAAGAGTTTCTGTAGGCAGAGAGTTCAGCACCATAATTTAAAATAGTGTTGTTTGCTGCTGCTGAAGAATAAAAAGTGGCAATGTCCAGCTGAAAATAAGAGGAATTGTTATCTTATCTCGGTTAGCGACTTTGAAAATTATTACCGTTGAGTGACAGCAAAAACTTTCAATTTGTGGTAGTAAAACTCTTCAATAACAATTTCGGAGAATTTTGAAGAGCAGCAAGATAGTAGTATTAGTAAGGATGACGACTCGAAGCCCCAATTTTGTATAATTTACATTGAAAGTCAAGAAATTTTCGACATTTGAATCGACATATAGAGTCCGAAAATTCATCGGGTCGAGCACCAATAAAAAAGAGCTGGTTATCAATAAATATGAAATGTTTACTTACGTTCATAGGCACAGGATTTGTCATAGACAAAATAGCATGATGAAGAAGGTTCGTCTGGACGCAAGCCGCAGAATGGGCATAGAGATGACCAAAATGATTTGGATGCCTCATCGGAATAGGTCCGCGCAAACAAAACACACACACACAGCTGAAATGATATGTAATAATGTCGAAAGAAAAAACAAGGAGGAATCACAAATTTACATGACTGAAGACCAGTAATAGGATTGATAGCGATGTTGTAGAAATGGTGTATATGAGCGTCATTCAGATTGTTTGCCATCTATAAAATAGAAATACTACTAAAAACTAATAAAGTCGATTTCAAAAAGCTTTCCCACGGTGCGTAGTCGTTTGGACAAAAAAATCTAGGTAAAAGGACAGTTGGCACCGGTGTCAACTGTCCACTTGGTTAACTTTCAATGGTAATACCTAATGTTTAGGTAGATTTTTTTTCTTCCAAACCATCATAGTAACCAAAAGTTCCTCAGAAACAGAATTGAAAAAAAAACTTATTTGTTGAGATATAAGCTAAAGGGGCAGCGCCAAATTCAAATTGCGCAACCGCAAATTGCAGCTAAAGTTGGAAAACAGTCAGTATTTACCTGTATTTTCTTAAATTTGATCATATTCCAAAAACCAATTATTTTTTTAATTCTGTTTTATGATTCAGATTTCTGAGGAAACTTCGGTTACTATGATGGTTTGGAAGAAAAAAAATCTACCTAAAAATTAGGTATTGCCATTGAAAGATAACCAAGTGGTCAGTTGGCACCGGTGCCAACTGTTCTATGTCCAAAAATCTCAAATGAGACTTTTTTTGTCCAAACGCTTTAACAGAACGCCATGTTTATACACATTCAAATTCATTCTTGTTTTTTTCCGCAGCATTGTTTCCAAAAGTCCAAACCCACTTTTTAATAGTAAATAGGAAATTATAAACGGATGGTGTATCCGACCATTTGGGTAACGGCCACTTGGACACCGAGGATCAAAGCATACCACTGAACACGGACGATTTAGACTAGAGATGGAGGATGGCCTATTCCGGGACGGGACGGGACAAAATTTTTAGCAAAATTTTTCGGGACGGGACACCGGGACGGGACAACCTACAAATCTGTTCCGGGACGGGAATCCGGGACGAGACAAGGGTCAAATTTTCAAATAAATGAGGCTCAGTCAAGGGTCAAATAAATATGGAAACCGAAAAATTTTCCCGGGACGGGACACCGGGACGGGACAAGGGTCAAATTTTTTTCGGTCGGGATACCGGGACGGGACAATCGCATGAAACTCCACCGGTCGGGACGGGAATGTCCCGTCCCGTCCCGCCTCCATCTCTAATTTAGACGATTTAGGGTGAATCGGAACAAGCACACACCAAGAAAAAACTAAAAAGGCCATACAGAGTGCGGCCCGTATAAGACATCTAAATGAGTGGAGCTACGAAAAGAGTCTTACCCAAAATGAGGGTGACCTAAAACCAACCCAAAGAAAAACCCACCGTAAGAATTTACAAACTATATCTTTATTACCTCAATTACAACAAGCAGGAATTTCACAATAAACTGGATTCGACAACATTTTTTTATATATACTTTTAATACAATCCCGCTCAGCCTTTCCACTCCATTCTCAAGGTTCTTTGGAGGAAGCAGTACATATCCACAATTTCTGCAATCTGAAGAAAAAAAAATAATTTTACAGAAATCGATCTTAAATCTTCAACTTACAACTTTCGCAGTCGGTTTTCCTGCTCCATGCCCGGCGTTGATTTCGATTCTTGCCAACACGGGATTCTTCTGCCACTCGGATGCTTCCGTCTTCAGAACGTGATATAGCTGGGCGACGTACTTCAACGTATGAAGAGGCGATACTCGGTCATCATGGTCACCCGTCATCAGCACTTAATCACAGTATTACAGAAGAATTGGAAAATAAATGAACTCACAAGTGGACGGCCACTGCACATTTTTGGCCAAACTGATATTGTGAAGTGGCGAGTATCTAAAAATATTTATCGGCCATTTTACAACAAAAATAAGAAGGGACTTACTTGTAGATAAACTCGAAGTCATTAGCATCGTCCGGATTACCATACTCGGGGATCCAAGCCGCTCCAATAGTGAACTTGTGGAAGCGGAGCATATCAAGGACACTAAAACAGGCAATAAGAAATCAAGGAAATCCACGATACATACATACCCAACACGATTAAGAACGGCACCGTAAAGTTCAGGACGCTGCTGAGAACAAGCTGCCACCAATAGTCCACCATTCGATCCACCATGAATTGCCAACCTAGAATCGATGAAATGAAGTATGTCGAAAAATCGTCAATAATAGAATTGAAACTAATTCATAACCTCGATCAAAAAACTTACTTCTCAGGCGATGTCCATTTATTCGCAATCAAATACTCAGCCGCAGCAATGAAGTCTAGAGCCAAAACAGTTAGAAGCCGACATGGCAAAAAAGATTAACTAACCATCAAAGACATTTTGCTTATTTTCGCGCATCCCCCCTTCATGCCACTTCTCTCCGTATTCGCTTCCACCCCTGAGATTAGCAACAACCACGATTCCATTGAAGTTCTGCAGGAACAAAGCACGCGAGAGAGAGAAATACGGGGTATCAGCAACGTTAAAGCCTCCATAACCGTTGAGCATTGTCGGATTCTTGCCATCCAGAGTCACATCTTTGCTGTGGAGTATGAACATCGGACCCTGAAATAAGCAAAGTAGTGAGCTGACAAAACGTACAATTTTGCAATCTTTCATGCCTTAGTTCCATCTTTGCTGGTGTAGAATTCTTGCTTGACACCAAAAGATTCTGTGTTGAGGCCGGCGATTGTGGTCTTCTTAATTTCTTCCAAACGGATAGGATCTGAAGAAGTACTGCACTTGGAGAAGTCCGCCTGATAGATGATGGTTGGCGTGAGGAAAGATTCGAAACTGAGGAACACTTGCGACTTGTTTTTTCGTCCGTAGAATCCAGTTACCGAGCCAATAGGAAGCGAGACCTGGTAAAGCATTTTGCCAGTCACCATATCATGCACGTAAAGAGTGGTCTAAAAACAGCTGATAACAATATGATAGCGAAAAATGGATTAGAACCTACCTTGACATCTTCCAAGTAAGACACAATCATCTTGTTTCCGGCCACCGGCACGACCCACTCTAATTTTCTCTTAGGATCCTCTTCAATCACTGTTTCCCACGTAGAAGGAACGTCACTTTTGCTATTCATCTTCACACGGATGAGCTTGAACATGGGAGAGCCGTGATTTGTCAGAAGCAGCGCAGAATCACCATCATTGTCCACAAACTAAAAGCAGTGATATTTTTATAAGATCGTTCTGAATAGTCGATTAATTACATCGTATTTGGCGTCGAATTTCGTGAAAAGAGGAGTCAGACTGAGTTTCCCATCGATTTTGTTATTCGCAGCCTGGAGATCATAGAAATAGAGCTGATTCGTTGGATCACACCCCTTGCTGACACCGACAATCAGATATTTCCCATCCTCCGTGACGCTCCCATCGCTTAATATTTACAATTAAACAAAGATAACCACTCATAGCCGGAAAACGAACATACCACATAAAATTCTCATTGTCTCGGAAATCGGCAACAAGCACGTCACTCTTGCAGTCTGTTCCCAACTTGTGATAATAAAGCGAATGGAATTTGTGTTTCTCAGTTGAAGACCCTTCTAGCGCTCCCTTATGATCTGGGTATTTCTGCAAGGAATTGGTAATGGAAGTTAGAATGCAATTAGAATGAACCAACCGAGTAGAAAACTCCCTCATTCGTCGAGATCCAGGCCAACCCACTGTGCTTGATTTGAGTGATCACATCAGGAAGATCCTCACCAGTATTTTTGCGAAACTTGACGGTGACCCAATCACTTCCCTTTTCGGATAGACCATAGGCGAACAAGGTTCCATCAAGAGTCCACGCTTTTTGACTGATTGTGGTTGTTCCATCTGCAGACAAGCCATTCACATCCAAGAACACTTTACCCTTCTCGCAGAGATTTTTCTGCTGATAGTACACCCTGAAAACGAAATGTTGTTTCGCAATCTGATAAGATACAAAATACCATTGGTTCTGCAGTCCCGAGTTGTAGCTATAGTAGTAGAAATCGCCATGGATGGATGTGCAGCCAAATTTCTCATAATCCCAAAGCTTAGTGAGTCTGAAAAATAGGCACAAGGTCAGTAGGTAAACATAGGCTTTCATAATAAGAAGCCTACTTCTCCCGAAGATTTTCGCGGATTTTGGATGAGCTGAGAAATGGCTCAGACAGTTTGTTCAGATCATCCACGAATTCCTGGGTCTCCCTTGCATCAGGCTCTTCCAACCAGCGGTAGGCATCAACGACCTGAAATAGAAATGCTATCATTTTGATTTAACCAACTTAGGTCACTCACCTTTTTCCCATGGATGAGTTCAACGACTGACTCATCACGACGAGCAGCAGGATATTTTTTAGGCGAGATTTCAATACTATCATCACGAGTTGCTGACACCATCATTTGTTTTTTAAATAGACTGGTGGACAGAGAACGAAAGCTGAAAACAAACGATGATAGCTTGCGACGCAATAACATCTGAAACCCAAAATTATGCTCCACAGCAGTTCTTTTCAAAACGAAAGTGAGAACGCTTTTACAAAGATGATATTTTTTTGGCCAGCGAAAATTGGATGTTCATAATATCTCATTCTCGATGAGAATCTTTCCGGGAAGATCATTATCCGCAAATTTTTTGGACAAAATCTTGGCCATATTTTTTTTTAAAAATACATATATCGTCGGTCATATTCCGGGAATATTCCTGAGGATTTTCCCGTCAATCTGTCCTCATTCACTCGCATTGTGAAATTCATCCCATTCTCACTTTGACTTTCGATATAATCTCATCCCTTATCTCATTGTGTAAGTAATTCTCTTTTTAAATAACTAACTGTGTGGGCTGATACATAATTTAGCCGATTACCAATTCGTTGTTGATGGTCATGAATTTGTAAATTTTTCTCCTCGAAAAAAATTATTCGCAACCCATTATGCGAGGACCAGGGCCCCCAAACCTACTTTACAAGATAGATAAATCATGTCCAGAAGTTAAGAAAAAGCAAAATCGGCAAAAGTTGGACCAAAACATACCGTATTTCCTCTAATAACCACCCTCTCTAGTAAAACCACGCCTTCAACTTTGACGGTCTGTATCTCGGGGCAGAGAAAATACTTTGCAAAGCTGTTTATTGCGTTTTCTTATTTCCTGTGAGCTCTACCAATTCAACTTTTTAGATTTTGGTTGAGCTCCCAAAAAAATGACTCTCATAAACCCACTCTCCAAATGGAGTTTGAAAAATAAACCCACCGGTGGGCCTATTAGAGGAAATACGGTAAACGAAATGCATGATCAGCAGAATAATTAAAAGAAAGTTTTACAACACCTCAAAAGTGACACTTGAATTCCCGTTACTTACAAAAGTCATTTAGCCAGAAGCTTATTTTATTTTTGAACTAGATATTTTTTTGTTTTCGAGTGTTCCCAGCTTCAAAAACCCATGGAGGGCGAGTTCAACTTTGTGGAATACAGTTGCGTCTCGATATAAGACCACACCGGAAAAAAGACCTAATAATTTTTTTTGTTTGTCCGACAAAGAATACGGCTCTAGTGAACGACTCATGACCATTTTAACTCGTGACCACTTCAACTCGTGACTATCAACTCGTGACTACTTCAACTCGTGACTATCGACTCATGACCATTTTAACTCGTGACCACTTCAACTCGTGGCTATCAACTCATGACTACTTCAACTCGTGACCACTTCAACTTGTGACTATCAACTCGTGACCACTTCAACTCGTGACTATCAACTTGTGACCGTTTCGAACATTTGCTCATAATATGGCTCAAACTAAAAACGTTCCTCTTTCAACTTGTGTAATTTTTAATGAGCCTACCTATTTTTCTTGCATTCTTGTTGTTCGACAAACATGTTTGAGTCCGTCCTAACATAGCTTTAACCTACCCTGAGCCTAAGGCTTCGCCTAAATTCGAAAAATAGCCTTAAAATAGAATGCCCATCACTAATGGAAATATGTTAATTATTTCAGAATACAAATTTGTTGAGTACCCAAGAATCAATAAATTATGAAAAACCCGGCCTACAGCAATGATCCCCGGTAGCTCCCCGGTAGATTTTCGAGATAGATACTAGTTCAGGATGGGTACCTGTACCAGTTCGCCTGAGTATCTGGTTCACTGATTCTTTTAGGACCATTTAGTGACTTTGTTCATAAGTGCTATTACCACTGTTAAAATTTAGATCTGTTCAAAAATTTTGAATTGGTGTCCGGAGACGAAATGACCAGGGGGCGAAATGGCCGCGGACGAAATGACCGGGATGAAATAAGGGCCAAATGACCGTCTCCCGGTTAGGAAAATGTTACAAACAACACTTTTTGTCATTTTTATCATACGAAAATTACTAAAGAAACGTTTAAACACGATTCATTTTGTCATAACTTATTTTTGCAGAATTTTAGAAAAAATGTCACGAATTAATAGTCACGAGCTGAAAATTTCAGCCTGAAATCATCATGAGTTGATAGTCACGAGTTGAAATGATCATGAGTTGATATTCTAAGGGCTCTTGTGAACAGTCCGGTTCTAAAATATGACTTGGTCTCCCCTGTTGTTTTTTTCCTGAAAAATGCCTTGGTCCTCCCTGTCCATTATGGTAATACAGGGTGGCGCAATTTTTTCGGGTACATTTGTTTCGTTTAAATTCGCGGTCATTTTTTTTCGCTGACCACTCATTCGAAAGCCCTTTCTTTGCCATTTTGTTTAAAAAAAAGAACGCGCCGATATGATTAAAAATCACCGAGATATGGCTGTTTTTGTGAAGGCGTCGGGTTTCACCATTTTTTCGATTTTTAGATGCCTTACTCCAATCAAGAGAAAGCGCGAATCTTCGTGTGGTGGATCGAGAGCCAAAGCAGCTATGCAGTGTTCAGGCGACGAGTGCGAAGGGAAATGGGTCGTCATGCCCCGCCTCATTGGTCTCTAGCTGTGCGCAACTATCTGACAGCAGTTTTTCCGAACAGGTGGATGGGTCGTGGTTCTCCGAATCTTTCTTGGCCGCCATATTCTCCGGACTTGACTCCCTGTGACTTCTTTCTGTGGGGCTGGATCAAGAGCCAAGTGTACCGATCTCCTATCAGCGACTTGGATGAACTGACAAGAAGAATTCAAAACGCCTTTCGAGATTTGCCTCAGCAGATGATTGACCGATCAATTCAAGCCTATGAACAGCGTCTCAACCGGTGCATTGCTGTTGGTGGCAGAAGTGTGGAGCAAACATTTGCAAACGTTCATTGAGTCCTCGTTGGGGTTTTGTTTCGCATGTTATGATTTGTTATCAATAAAAATGTATCTGAATTGTTATTAAAAAATGTGTATGAAACACATGGATAAACAGTCAAAACCCGACGCCTTCACAAAAACAGCCATATCTCGGTGATTTTTAATCATATCGGCGCGTTCTTTTTTTTAAACAAAATGGCAAAGAAAGGGCTTTCGAATGAGTGGTCAGCGAAAAAAAATGACCGCGAATTTAAAAAGTTATGAACAAAACAAATGTACCCGAAAAAATTGCGCCACCCTGTATTATGATTAGGATTGTCGAGTCGAGTACTCGAAATCGAGTAATTTCTAACGGGTGGTCAAAAAGTTCCCGATGGATTTTCAAAGCTTCATTTTTTATCATTTTTCTTATCATATCTCTGATCTGTTGATACCATTTTGTAGCCCTGAAACTCCTCTTTCATTTGATATATCATTCTACTAATACAGTTTAACAAATATGGCTGACCTACGCGCTGGAATAGTTAGACGATAGTTAGATAGTTTGATTCTCATTGGGGTGACAATGCTGCGATCAAAGGTGACTGGGCGCCCAACTCCCCCGACTTGAATGTGATGGACTACTTTGGATGGCCGTACTTGCAGTCCAAAGCATGCTCCAAGCCACACAATTCAATTGCTGCCCTAAAAGCTTCACTGGTGAAAGAATGGGACGAACTTCCACAAGAGATGATCCAAAAAGCCATTGACAACTTTCCAAAACGATTAAAGAAATGTATTGATGCAAATGGTGGTCATTTTGTTGAGTAAAATAAACGTGTGACATGTCGTTTGAAAGAGGAAGAACAGGGCTACAAAATAATACTAAACTTCTAAAAATATGATAAGAAAAATGATAAAAAATGAAGCTTTGAAAATCCATCGGGAACTTTTTGACCACCCGTTAGTATTATTCGAAAAATTACGAGTTTCGAGTACCGAGTCAGGTACTCTATTTTTCTTGCATTCATGTTGTTCGACAAACATGTTTGAGTCCGTCCTAACATAGCTTTGGCCTACCCTGGGGATCTAAAAAATAAACGCGACGGCGCGTTAATTAGAGGAAAAATACGATAATAATATATTATTCATAAATTGATGTTTCCCGCCATCAGAATGAAGAAAATCGCAAAAAAAAATTTGCATTTTTTTGCCTTGGTCCCCCCTGTGGTTATTTTTAACCACTAAAATTAAATTTACTAGAAACAGCAAGTCCAGAATTCTGATCCCGGATCCGTGATCAGCGCACTTGCTTACAAAACTACTATTAAAATTTAAATTGACTGTCATATTTTTAATTCCGTTCAAGACAATGAACATTTAATTACAAGTTGTAATACAAGTAATACCCTAACGAGAAAAGTACCATATTTGGTACTTTTCTCGTTTAAGTCACACCTTGATTTTTATTTTTTTTGTTGCTATTTAGACAGATTATATACATTTTATTATTCACAATTATACAAAAGTGAAATTAGAAATTATTAAAAAACCGAAGGAAAGTAAAAATTACCTCTTTGAGTGCCAAATGAGTTCCTTCGAAGAATGTGCCCACCAGGGGTGCCAATGTGCCCACCTTTCTCTTTTCGACACTCCTTTACTGGACATTGCCACATCGAAAAAGAATGATCTTTTTTTCCCGCGAATCCACATTTTTGATCCACAAGCACAAGTTCGCGAATAATGCAGAAGTCAATGCTAGAGACCTAAATCCAACGATTTATTGTGCCTTCGAAAGATCTATAGCTGCATAGGCAAACTACAGGTTGCTGTTAGTCTACTCTTCCACAGAGGAACACGATTCATTTTGTGTTCCACATTTTTGATCCACAAGCACAATTTCGCGAATAATGCAGAAGTTTGAGGTGGTGTAGCCATTCGACAAAGTCATCATCTGTCCACTTGAGCATTTTGTTGTAAAGCTTTGCCATATTGAAGTTTCGCAATTCCTCCATCTGAAAATCTTTATATAGTCTCAGATTGTCGAATTGTATAATTGAATAATAAAATACATATAATCTGTCTAAATAGCAACGAAAAAAATAAAAATGAAGGTGTGACCTCAACGAGAAAAGTAACCAAAGTATTGTTAGTCATAAATCAGATTTTAAAAATTGCACCAAAAACAGTCATACGAGCGTTCCTGGAACTCATGTTAACACCCAATACAGTATTAAATAATTGAAAATGCTTTTTTTCTTTTTTATGGCTTTCCCATGTCTTATTAACTTTAAATGATTGTATTTTTATCCAAAAATTTTGACCAAAAATCAACTCAAAATCGAGTAATTTCGAGTATTATTCAAAATTTTTCGAGTTTTAAATATCGAGTCGAGTACTCGAAAATCTCGAGTACTCGACGACTCGATGATTATGGTAATTAGGGTAATTATGCTTAACACCTTTCAAAGACAACAAAAAACTTCGAAAAACAACAAGCAACCACTGCATTTTCTAGGAAAAAACAATAGGGGAGACTAAGGGTTATATGGCACTGGATCGTTTAATAATGCCTAGAATAGCGCCTATATACACTTCGATATAAGACCATTGTGAGGTCTGAGGAGTGGTCTTACATCTTGTAGGTTTAACTGTATTTTTGGTACTGAATTTGGAGTTTTTTATGTAAATTTTAACTGAAAAATTTTTAGCCATATTTGAGGAAATGAATTACTCAGTGATCAATCTTTCGGATGACAGCCATATTTTATCCAAGGACGAAGAGGTCGAGAATGAAGCCGATAAATTAGAAGCACAATATCCATCAACTTCTGCAGAAAATTTCGACATGTTTAGCAAAGATAAACCATTGCTCGGGGAAAAGAATCATGAACAAGATGCCGCTTTGCATTACAACTTCGCTGGTCCCGAGCTGGATCTGGAGGATCCAGCTTCAAAAGTGCAGCGTAAGCCGCCCAAGCGTCGAACGAAAGAGGAGATCGATCAAGAGAAGGTTTTTTTTTAGTTTTACTCCGAGATTAACCTATACTTTTCAGCTTCTCAAAGAAGTCAAGAAATTGAAAAGGGAAATGAATGCAGCGAAGAACAGCAAATGTGAGCAGTACCTCTTTTGCTACATCAGTAACAACGTATTGGCCTTGGATGGTTAGTGTTTACTAGAGGCTAACCTGTCACCTGCGGTCCTTTTTAAAAAATCTTTATATCTCTATGTAATAAATTGCCCATTTAAGAATAATTTTTATGATTAGAGCTGAGTGATCTAAATCACAGGGCAAAATTTGAAGATGATGTTTAGTTGACGAGGTATAACCCACGGTATGAGGTCAAGATTTCTAATGAGGTCACAGGTCATATCTTTAGGTCACATCTCAGCAACTGACCATCTTTTTAAAATTAAAATCTTTGATTTGGGTTCGTGGAAAAATTTGAGTCGCTAGAGGTTATCAAAAAAAAGCACAAATGGGTAATTTACTCAAAAATTTATCAAATTTTTAATGAAAAGCAATGGCCAACTCGCCTTACATCGTATTCACTATAGAGGCCATAAATTTTTTCCCTAATTCGGTTTCTTTTACAGAAGCACTGAAGGATGAACTGACAGCCAGATTTACAGAGCGCAGCATATCTGAGCAACTCGTCTTTTTGGATACTAATGAAATGCGAGCCATTTGGAAGCGCAAAAGAGTGGATGCTTTTTTGGAGGATGGTAAATTGCACAGCTCGCGCACAATGGTAATACCTTTTCAATTTTCTTAATATTCCGATGTAATTTTTCAACATAGAAGTGTTGAGGTGTTTATATCACCGAAAGACATAAACGGCATATGATTATGACAAACTTTCAATCTGTAATTTCAAGCCACAATGCTTCCTGTTACGGCTGATAGGAAAAGTTCACCCAAACACAAATTTGACGTAAGGTTGACAGAACCGAAGACAGCTAGCTGGACCCACAGCCATATTTCCCCTGTAATATTTTTGTGTATTGGCCGTTGTTTAACCTCATAAAAAAGTATGCTGTTCCCGCATAAGTGAATTTGTGTGGACTTTTTCCTTACTAGTGTGGATTTAAGTACTAGGCTTGCATCGGTTGTATCAGCCTAGATGCGGGACCAGGGATCGCGAGCTAGATTTGAGTATTGGGATATTTGGATCAGGTGTATACGCCTATTTTGAGTAATTAGTGCTGCAGATAAGGTTTTTTGATGTTACAGAAGTTAAATTTGAAATTCCCTCAGCCGTTTGGGTCTTTTCATGACGTAAGTCATGTCAAAATTTTAACCTCCACGCAACATAATTTTCTGTTTAGGATCTCGAAAATGTACTTGCTACTTTCATTGATGGTGATTCATTGGCTCAACTGATCAAATCCAACTCGCTTCTTGATTACTTGCAGAGACAACTCTTAGCCATGGATGTGGAAAATGCTCAGATGACAGTTGTGGTATATGGTAAATGCCCAACCCGTGAAAATGTGGTACGTTAACTTTTGATGTAATTCCATCATACAAATATTCTAAACCATTGATTTAGCTTAACCATGCTCTCTTCGAAGCTTTTGAGCGTTTTCGTGTGCAATTCCGGTTCATGTCAAATGCTTTGAACTGCAGCTTTCTAATCGTCCAAATTCATCGAGCACTGGCCAAGATGGAGAAGAAACTTGATCATGACATGTCTTCTATTCCAGTGGTAGCAATTGAGAAAGGAATTCGAGAGGGCCCCAACCTGTTGTTGGACTGGTGGTCAAGAATGCTGGAAGGGATGCATCGTCTAAGCGAAGAACAGAAGCGAGCTTTGGTTGAGCGGCATCCAAATCCTTTTGTCTTGATGGATTCTTTGCTGAAAATGAGTGCTGGGGATGCTATGTACGAGTTGGCACGGATCGAGACAACCTCTGGGAGAAGAATTGGACCAGTTATTGCGCAAAAAATATTCCATATGTTGACAAGTCGAGATGGAGCAGAAATACTTTATAATTGTTGACTGCTGTATTTGTCATTTTGCGTGTCCGTGTGGTCGTAATAAAAATATTTCGTAATAAAAACATTTCATTGTGAGTTGCAGTTTCTATGCACGTTTATTGGGCTAGAAGATATGACAGGCAGGATAATTGCGGGAGAGGTCAATGAATTCTCGGATTCGATCGCTCAAAACTTTTTTCCTGACTATATTTTGGAGGCTGTTTTTTATTTCGTTGCTATCTTTTTTTTGGTATATAATGTCCCTTAGCATGTCGGTGCATCTCAAACTTAAGGATTTACATATTTTTTGTTATATTTTTCAAATTTAGAATTTTTATACTCTTTTATTTTAAGGGAAAACAACAAGGGGATCAAGGCAAATTTTCTGTAACATTTTTTTATGGAATAGGTGTGTGACGATTTTTTTTCTTTAATATGGTCTCAAAAAGTGCCCAACCTTTTATTTTGACGTTGTATTCCAAGAACATGCACTGCAAGAGATAAATTCAACGTGAAAATCTGTTTTTCGAAATATCGTCATGAAAAAAGTTATGAGCATTTGATATTCTAAGAATTTCTTGATCCACCGTTTAAAATTAGTCTTTACAACAGAAATTTCAATTATTCTTCTTGTAAGGGGAACCACCATGTCTGCTCCAAAGAGTCTCAAAATCGATTGCCAAAATTTCGGCTCCTTTCTTATGGGTCAGTCTGGTCTCTTCCAAGGACAACTCACACATTTTCTCGTCGTCTCTACCAGCTACTAACAGTAAAGCAGGTTTCCTGCTGTGCAGTTCCATTTGTCTAGCTATGTAGGAGCCATCAAAATGGGCATACCAGAAACCCGTGCTGTCCACTGGCAGAGCTCGATTGGTGGAGTAGTCGGTGGTCCCTATCGGTTTTTCAAAAGGAACTCTGAAGTAGCGTTGGAGAGAAGTTGCCGGGGAGGAACGACTCACGCTGGGAGGCCTAAAACACTCTATTATAATAATTAGTTGTGGTGAAAAATAGACCCTGGTTGTATGTCTCTCCATCCATTTAAGTCAACTTTAGGACCACCAGATTCGTTGCTCGTCTTCCACTCATGATACATCCGTAAACGCCGGTGAAATTCGGTCCTACATGCCTCCAGAAACTCTATATCTAAAAAAATACCATATGTTATTTTCAGCCACAGTTAACTATGAAATCTTTCATTAGACTAAAAAATTTTTGAAAATAAAAAGAGTATTTTTTGTTGGTTGCATTCTTAGACAAAATGTCGGAAAGTTTCAGATTTTCCTCGTGCTTTAGGACATTGTTAGCCCTTTTACTTAGATTTTTGTGAAAAAAATAACTCAAAGTCACGCCATGAACTAATCTTTTCTGCCGTTTGCCTGCCATGGTAATATTTTGCCCTGTCGTTTGATACCTAGTCTGGGTCATTTCATGATCTCTAGTAGGTTAGGGGTCAGGTCTTTTTCGGGTCCTTTTGTGCCGGGTCTTTTTGGTAAAAAATACCCTAATCTATTCCTGGGTCAAGGTTCCATCCCTGGGTCATTAACCTGGGTACCAGGAATCGGATTGAGCCTAATTACCCGACGGCGTGATATCTCTATCGATGAAATTGAGGGATATAGCCAAAAGTTTTGTACAGTCAACCCTCGATTCTACGTCACTCCAACCTTTCCACTGCCTATACATCCCCACCCCCAGAAATTTGACTTAAAGGTGATGTCAACCCGAGGATGACATCAAATCTGGGTGACGTAAAAACAAGGGTTGACTGTAACTCTAAATGTGGGACATACTGGTGGACGTGTTGATTGCATCCCTAAGTTTGGCATAGGTCCAGCTTAGCAGATCGTAAGTGGTTGAAGAAATTGTTGGAGTGTTATGAGGTGTGGACGAAAAACTAAAAAATGATAAATAAAAATTATTTATTTGATCCAAATACTACCTTGCTTTTTCAGTGCTACAGGTTTGAGTGCCAGCAGTCACCATCTTCGAAGGTTTTTGTTCTTCTATATCCCTTTGTTCTGCTTGGACCACCTGCTGGCGTTGTACTTCTAGTTGGCTACGTCTGAAACAAGGACAAGATTGGGGCGAAGAATTGCATAACCCACAGTCAAATCCAAAGTTGCACCCCCAGCGGCAGAATTTGTTGAGACCAGGTTTTCGGCAAAAGCACAAAGCAACTATAGTCTGCCCCTGTTATGCCCAAAACTTTTTTTCCTAAACATTTAGTGATTTTTTGCCAGTTGTCTTTCGTTGGTCTTATCCCAATGCAGGGTGTCCCAAGAAATATGCCCACTTTCAAACGTCCGTAACTTTTTTCTATATCGAATTTCGAAAATCTGTAAACGCAGATCGACTCAGTTTTTTATGGCAATTTTTGTGGTATATCACGCTGGAAAAAAAATTTCCGACCAAAAATCGACTTTTTGCCTTGGTCCCCCCTGTTGTCCAAAAATGCAATTAACAATTAACGATGTTGAAAATTGGCGCATTTTTGGACAACAGGGGGGACCAAGGCAAAATGTCGATTTTTGGTCAGAAATTTTTTTTCGAGCATGATACACCACAAAAATTGCCATAAAAACTGAGTCGATCTGCGTTTACAGATTTTCGAAATTTCGAAATTAGAAAAAAAAGTTACGGACGTTTGAAAGTGGGCATATTTCTTGGGACACCCTGTATTTCTATTTCGCGACTCGCGAGCCATTTTTGCGAATTAATACAGTTTTTCTAGTGATTTGAAATTCCTTTTTTTAAATAAAAAATTATTGTGGTAATTATCAGAAACGACTGGTAAACTCGGAATCCTTGCAATTTTCAGGACCAGACTGTCGAAATTGGACTAGCAAAAGGCTTTTAAACCAAGATAGGAGTCGGAATTAAGAGGAGTAACGGGATCAGTTTTGACTACTGGTCTAAATAGTGGGCCGATTTTCTCGAAACCCCTGCTTTTGACTATAATTTGGAGCCGTGCGTAAACACACAAATTCAATCTTCTAAGCACTTGGAATGGACTTAAGCGCCTTCAAAAAACAATGTAACAGGACTTACTGCTCTAACAACTGTTGTTGCTGTTCTTTTTGGAGTTGTTCTTGGATGTGCTGTTGTTGTTGCAAGATAACCTGTTCCTCCAATCTCTGAATTCTCAATTTTTCTTCCTTATGCGCTTCTGTCCTGCAAAAGAATAGGACTTATTCAGCCAGTTATAATTACTAATCTCACTTCAATTGCTGTAGATACTGGTCGAAAGTTTGCTGGATGGCAGCACTTTTATCCAACGCAGCGTGTCCATCAATACAATTACTCTATATAACAGAAACATAGGCTAAACTTCCTTTCATGTTTTAAGTCTTTTTTCATGTGTTTTACGATGTGACCACGTGTTTAAATGCAAAAAAGTGGTTGGGAAGTTTTACGCAACAACAAAAAAATATTTTTGACCAGAAATTTTGGGGTATGGACGAAATGAAACGATCATCTTTTTTCGATTTTTCGAATTTTTACACACTCAGGCTTAGGCTCAGGGTAGGCCAGCGCATGTTAGGGCGGACTCAAACGTGTGGTTTAAACATATTTTTTGAACTTTCACAAAAAACCTTTTTTTACAAAAAAATCAACAGGGGGGACCAAGGCAAAAAACACGAGTTTAATTTTTGAGAAACGTCTATACCCCAAAATTATTGGCCAAAAATATTTTTTTTTGTTGTTGCAAAAACGTGCTTCCCAACCACGCAGAGTTTTCATTGATCCGGTTTTTTGCCATTGATCTGATCTGATCCAAGGTATCAATGATACCTGGATCAATGATAATTGATAAAAAAATCGCCAAAATTCGATTGATCTGATCTGGCCCCAAATTTTTGGCCACTGATCTGATCTGATCCGACTATCAATGATCCAAACTATCATTGATACCGCTATCAGATCAGATCAGTGAAATCCGGATCAATGAAAACTCTGCAACCACGTTTTTGCTTCTAAACATGTTTTCACGTCGTAAACACACATGAAAAATGACTTAAATTTGGAGCGGATACATAATAGGAAGTCCTGCCGAAATATAGCTTATAGAATTGGCTCAGAATTGGTATTTGGACCGGAAACGGAATTTTAGTTTTATGAAAACCGGAATCGGAACCGGAATTTCACTTTGCCGAGACCAATACCGGAGCCACTAAAACCCGTTTTTTTTTCTAATAGTTAAAAGTTTCTGCTGTTTCACATGCTTTTCATTTTGATACTTGACACATAAAATTCGGTCAAAAGTTATAAATACGCGTTCAAAATCAGCTGAGCAAATTTTACCACACATAATATTTTGATAAAGTTGGCTCGGAAATTATAGTTATACCGGAACCGGAATTTAGTTTTCTCTAGAACCGAAGCCGGAATTATATATTTTTTTGAGGGTGTGCGCATACCAACCTCAAGCCTCCTGCTCCCCCTTCGTGGGCGCAGCGGGCTTGAGAGTTTGGGATGCGCGCACCCACTTACCTTAGACATAATTCCGAGCAATACTCTTGATCATAAAATGCACATAGAGTCTCTTTTTGCCACGGCCCATGTTGAAAAAACATGGTAAGACAGCCGAAAATATACAATCATCTACTTTTTTTTTTATCATTTTGCCATAAAAGTGGCCGCCTATTATTCCCTTCCCCTCCCTATACAGCCCTTATTCCCCATTAAATTCAGAAGGCGCCAATTTGAATTTTGAAATTTTGACTAAAAAAACCATGATACCCCCTGTGGATCGAAAATTTTTTTTTGCTCAGAATTTAAAAAAAACAGCCGGCTTTTTCATGAAATCGAGGTCGAGAAACACGAATATGAAGTTATCTCCTCCATCTATGCGTTGGGGTGGGAGTATTCTATACTGCAACCGAAATTTCCAGGCACAGCTCACAAAATAGTAACAAAAATAATTAAAAACAAGGGACCACAGACGCCTATCGGCGCCTCTATAGTATTTCGAAATTTCAATGAGGGGCTATGACTTTATTCATAAAAATAGGTATATCTTTACATACTTTTTTCCCAGATAAAATACCCAGCAAAAATTACACAAATTTTTCGTTTTCCGCACCACAAAGTTTGTTGGTCGTCTCTGACCCCCAAATATCCAGGTTTGTATAGACAACCTTATACTCAAAAGAAAGCTGAGACGCTGTAGATGTGCACCTCCTTTACATAATTAAAAATGGTTATAAAAAAGTAGGGTAACAAACCCTCGGAAGTTGAAAAAGTTTTGAAAAATCAAAAAATTTGGCCAATTTGAAAGTTTGTTGGTCGTCTAAGCCCCATAAATATACATGTTTGTATTGGCAACCATATACTCAAAAGAAAGAGGATACGCTGTAGTTGTGCACCTACTTTACAGAAAAACAATTGCGAGGAAAAAGTTGGGAGAAAAGTACAAAAGAAACAAAAAACGTGACGGAACCTCATAGTCCAAATACTGTATAAAGATGGGCATTCACCGTTTCAAACCACCTACTTTGATTTGTTGCTTCAAATGAGCGATCTCCTCAGTCAACTCTTTGATTTTTTTGTGCCAGCTTGCTTGGTCTGAGCTATGTGTGAGGTTCTCAGCTATATCCAAAATGTTTTTGCTGCTGTTTATGAGGCAATTTGTTTTTTGGAAGGCAAGCATCCTGAAATCAAAAAACTATTTGACTTTGACTGTATCAAAGATGGCTTGAACCTAGGACGATGTTTTTTCCGTGCAATGTGTCCTCGCAAACCAGCCTGTATTTTGATTAGGTGATGAGCACGGTAGAGGATTTTGTTTTTTACTGAAAATTTAATTTTGTGAAAAAAAAATCGATGTACAGTATGGCCCGAGAAATTCGGCCGATTTGAAATGGCCGTAGCTTTGGTAAAGAGACATTTCTCCGACTTTGCACATTTGCGTATTTTCGGAGAAACGTTCAAAAACAACAGGGGGGACCAAGACAGGTTTTTTACGTTTTTTTCGAAAATTTTCAGATCATGTTCGAACAACCAAAAACCATCCAAAAGCACCACAAACCACCCAAAACACCCAAAACCAGCCAAAAAGCCTCAAGCCTTGACCACCGCATCCTCGATGATTAGAAAAAAGCAGAATAGGAAAAATGATTTCAACCCATGGAAATGAGCGATATCCGTTGAAATAATTTACAGAATGACTGCTAATTTGAGGCTTTTTGGGTGGTTTTGGGTGGCTTGAGGTGCTTTTGGATGGTTTTTGGGTGGTTCGAACATGATCTGAAAATTTTCGAAAAAAACGTAAAAAAACCTGCCTTGGTCCCCCCTGTTGTTTTTGAACGTTTCTCCGAAAATACGCAAATGTGTAAAGCAGGAGAAACGTCAACGCACCATAACTTTTGGTAGACGTCAAATTTCGACAAACGGTTTTTTCCAATCGTCTTTGAAAAAATATACATTTTGTTTGGTATATGATGTCAAAAACACGATTTTCGCTTGGTTCCCCTATGGTTTGGGCCTTATCCATCCAGAGGGCATCCACAGACCAGGGCCCAAACCACACGGGGTACCAAGCGAAAATCGTGTTTTTGACATCATATACCAAACAAAATGTATATTTTTACTAAGACGATTGCAAAAAACCGTTTGTCGAAATTTGACGTCTACCAAAAGTTACGGCATTTTAAATCGGCCGAATTTCTTGGGCCATACTGTATTTTTATATTATTGGCTGTTTTTTTTTAAATTTATCTTCTGCGAGGTGGTTTCTTTTTTTCTTTTTGCTACTGCTAAACATTCTTTCTCTTCAAAATGTTCCGAAAAATAAACAAATTTTGATCTGAAACCCGGTTTACCGAGTCGAAAAAAAAACAATTCTGTCAACCGTAGAGTTTAGCTGTTACATTAACGGGTGGTCAAAAAGTTCCCGATGGATTTTCAAAGCTTCATTTTTTATCATTTTTCTTATCATATCTCTGATCTGTTGATACCATTTTGTAGCCCTGAAACTCCTCTTTCATTTGATATATCATTCTACTAATACAGTTTAACAAATATGGCTGACCTACGCGCTGGAATAGTTAGACTGCATCAGCAAGGTTACAAGGTGATGGAAATAAGTCGCATGCTCAACTGTGCCCAATCAACTGTCTCGGATGCCATCAAGCGATTTACGGAGACAGGCAGCAATGAAGACAGACCTAGAAGCGGGCGCCCATCAACTGCTTTGACGGAGGAAAACATCCAACTGATAGCCGACAGGTGCTGCCCTAAAAGCTTCACTGGTGAAAGAATGGGACGAACTTCCACAAGAGATGATCCAAAAAGCCATTGACAACTTTCCAAAACGATTAAAGAAATGTATTGATGCAAATGGTGGTCATTTTGTTGAGTAAAATAAACGTGTGACATGTCGTTTGAAAGAGGAAGAACAGGGCTACAAAATAATACTAAACTTCTAAAAATATGATAAGAAAAATGATAAAAAATGAAGCTTTGAAAATCCATCGGGAACTTTTTGACCACCCGTTATTTCTAATTTATTAAAATGCAATATATAGCCTATTTTTGGGACAATGGGTAAGCTTTTTGCGAAAAAGAGATTGGGCGGATCAGAATTCCGGCCTGATCGAATTAATTTCTCAGAATTCCACCTTGAACCACTCAAAATCATCATAAATCTGGAATTCTAAGCGATTGACCTGATCTGACTGGAATTATAATCCGCCAATCGCTTTTTCGCAAAAAGTTAATCTCAACTCCAAGCCCTCTCCGTGCATTCAGAGTCTCTTTGTAGTGATTTGTGTCTAAGTTGTGTGGGAGTGCGCATCTCAACTCCAAGCCCTCTCCGTGCATTCAGAGTCTCTTTGTAGTGATTTGTGTCTAAGTTGTGTGGGGGTGCGCATCTCAACTCCAAGCCAACAAGTCTCGGGCTTGATGGGTTAGAGATGCGCGTTACCATAAAGATGAATCCGAGAAGACATTTAACAAAAAATGCATTTAAATTCTCTTTTTGCCTTCTTCCAGTAATAAAAAATTAACAAGACTAGGTGTTGAGGTACCCTCTCCAGGTGGTTCGTTACATCTCTAACTCACTAAGCGGTGGCTTGGGGTTGAGATGCGCACACCCACACATCACTCGAAAGTTATAACCATAAGTAGGATAACTTTTTATGGGTATCCAAGTACCCATAAAATGCTTTATATAAACCCATAAAAATGGTTTTCATCAAAAAAATTTCAATTTTTTTTGCTCGAAAATGACATGCTCTTACAACAGCAATTTTCAGTTTTAGGCTTCATGGAATACATCGCCGATAACTTATAGCTCTTTCACAAACGTTGGAGTTGGCGTTGGAGTTGGAGTTGGCGTTGGAGTTGGAGTAATTTTTTTTATGAACGCCTTTTTACTCCAACGCCAACTCCAACGCCAACTCCGACCCTTTCACAAAAAACTCCAACGCCGACTCCAACTCCAACTCCAACGCCGACTCCAACTAACTCCAACTAATTACTAATTTTTTTTGAATTAGTTTGAAAAATTTATTGAATAAAAACAGTATTTTAAAAGCATGTTAACACAAATATTGTTCACTCGTTATCCACCAACCACTCCTCATATTCATCCAAGAGCTTTTGGATATGCTTCTTGAAGGCCAGCAGATTTTTTTTTATCACCTGTTGCGGAGATTCTTTTAAAGATATCCTCCACAGACTGAGCCAAAGGAGACAGATCAGAAGCCGAAGTGTTAATCGTTCGGAGCGCTTGGAGAATTGCTTCATCAACATCACCGGATCTATTTTTTCTCTTTCGAGACAAGGCTGGTGAAGCACGATCGCTGTGAATGGCAGGTGAAGCTCTTGAGCTAGTTTATGCAGACGTTGGAAGCTACGGTCATGAAGGCAATGCTTCTATCTTCAGCTCTTCTGCTATCAAAAAAGCAATTGAAGACGACTCACTGCACTTGCCTGTCCCGGACTATCTTCCCAATAGTCAACTACAGACTCCATTCTTTTTTCTAGGCGATGGTGCTTTTCCTCTTTCTACTTATTTGATGAAGCCATTTGGTGCTACCCATATGGAACATGATAAGAGAATCTACAACTATCGAATGAGCAGGGCTCGCAATCGCATTGAGAACACATTTGGTCAGCTTGCTATGAAGTGGAGAATTCTTCTCAAGCCAATAGAGTGTTCCCATCAAACTGCAGATGACATTATTTGGGCAACATGTATTCTTCACAATTTCCTCAAAGAAGAAATGAGAGAGGAAATAGAGCAAGATCGAGCTCTTGCTGCTTATAGAGGATGGAGAGGTTTAGCTGATGAAGAACCTGAGGCGGAAAACAATAATGCTAAAAAAATTCGTGATAAACTTGTCTTTTTTTTTAACTCTGAAGGAAGGGTTGACTTCCAGGAAAACATGATTTAATGTTGCGCATTTATAAATCAAAATGAATGAATAATAAAAATATGAATAATAATAATTAAAGTCAGAGTTGGCGTTGGAGTTGGAGTTGGCGTTGAAGTTGGAGTTTTTTTATGAAAGGGTTGGAGTCGGAGTCGGAGTTGGAGTTGGAGTTAAAAAGCATTCATAAAAAAAATACTCCAACTCCGACGCCAACTCCAACGCCAACTCCAACGTTTGTGAAAGAGCTATTAAGAACACTGGGCAAATTATTTGTCTACGCTACCTCGGAGGTTTGTTTTTGCGTTTTTGTGAAGTAGTCTTTTTTTCATTTTTAGTATCCGTACATCACTCGCTTTTTGACCTTCCTCGTTGTATATTTTGGAACATATTTTCTGATAAGAAGATTATTAGATGAAAATTGGTATGGTTTTGGCATCATTATATACGAGCTATTAAAGTTGGATTGGTAGCTCAGTTCAACCCTCATAAAAAATGTTGTTTAGGGACGACGAAATGGACTGGACCTTGGGACTTATTTCATTCATCTACAATTGCTGTGTTAGCTTCCTAATACTGAGCACGGCAAGCTGGTTTTTGACCAATGTAACGATAAATTGGAGTGGGTTCTGGTGGCCATTTTCCTCGTTGTTTATTCCCATATCTTTATGTTCTGTCTTTTCAGGTGGTTATGCTACGTGTGCTTATCTCTCTACAACGGCATTCGTCTTTTTAATAGTGCTTATGAATTTGCACTCATAGTTCTTATTGTCATCGAATTGGAAAATGTACTTAGAAGATGAGAAGCTGAAGAAATGCTTGCAAGAAAATCATCCCTTGAAATCACATTAGTAAATTTCAAAATGTTTTACGTAATTCTTTAGCATTGCATTCGGGCAAAACGAATAAACTGTCTAATTGCATTGCGTTTTTTATTGGATGGATGAATGTTGGGTAGAGTTTTGCCGCTATAATAGTGTGGATTACCGAAGACTAACAACGCTATGGAAGGCTGGCATAAAGGATGCAATGCCCGTTTTCGCAATGCACACATGCCTCTCAGCCAATTTATTGTGCGACTCAAAGCAGAAGAAGAAAAGACAAGGCAGATGGTAGTCAGGTATGATTCTATAATATAAATACAAAATAATTCTAGAACAAATGTCAATCCAGCAGAAGTTCTTCGCCACGCTCGTCGTCCTGAATATGCAAAGCGCGAGGCTAATTTGAAACTCTTGGTGCAGGGATATCAGCCCCGCCAGAGGATGAAGTTTCTCAAGTCCATACAATACCATTTGGCCAAGTTCCCTTCCGTCCAGCGAAATGAAATAGATGAAGAAACAATTATAGAAAATCCAGTTGAAATGTAGAGCCTTTGTTATGAATTCGGTCGTATTAATAAAGTTGATGCTATCGGTTTTTGTGTACTTTAATAAGCAGTTTTTATTTAAAATACAACTGAGTTATGATATGCGGGAATTTAGACTTGGCTCTGGTTGGGTGTAGTATTTAAATTTGGGCCCAAATGCGGTGCCCAAATGCGGGGGCCCAAATGCGGGGGCCCAAATGCGGGATGCCCAAATGCGGTGCCTAAATGCGGGGCAAATGGGGCCCAAATGGGGCCCAAATGCGGGGGCCCAAATGGGGGCCCAAATGCGGGATGCCCAAATGCGGTGCCTAAATGCGGGGGCCCAAATGCGGGGGCCCAAATGCGGGATGCCCAAATGCGGTGCCTAAATGCGGGGGCCCAAATGCGGATGCCCAAATGCGGTGCCCAAATGCGGGGGCCCAAATGGGGGCCCAAATGCGGGATGCCCAAATGCGGTGCCTAAATGCGGGGGCCCAAATGCGGGGGCCCAAATGCGGGGGCCCAAATGCGGGGGCCCAAATGCGGGGGCCCAAATGCGGGATGCCCAAATGCGGTGCCTAAATGCGGGGGCCCAAATGCGGGGGCCCAAATGCGGGATGCCCAAATGCGGTTGCCCAAATGCGGGTGCCCAAATGCGATGTGCCCAAACACGTAGTAACCGTTCAGGACACTTAAACTTCAAGTCCTATTTCATCTTAAAAAAATTACGCACGAATGAGAACTTTTGTTGTGCTGTGCAATGTTTACGGGCTGTGTGACATGTGCACGGACTGGCCAACGGCCCTGACGTGGCCTAGTCGGCGTGGACCAGGTCGGTCCGGACCTAATTTACTTAAATTTGAATTTTTTATGAGAATTGATAAAATTTTACATTTTTAATTCTCCGCCGGTGGAATTATAGCAAGGGAGCCTATCGGGGTGTGATTTTGAGGACCCTATCGCGTGAATTTTTTTGTTGCATATTCTTGTAGAGCATGTATGACTTCCAAGTAAAAATGGGCCATTGAACTGATATTATCACAAAAAGTGATACAACCCTTAAATCAAAGTTACGAAATGACCATGATACGGGTCATGGTTTTGTATCGTGGTTTTTGTTGCGAGTTGTTATTGAATTTCTTTTATTCACTAAAAATTTTTATTGTCAAGTTGTGTGCATTTAGTACTCAAAATGACCGCTGAAATCTAGTGTGATTTACCTTGGAAAAGTCAAATTTCGGTAAAAAAGAGTTTTTTGAAAAATGGTCGGCCGCGCCTTAAAAACATGTTTTCTACACGTTTCAGGTGTTAATACGTTGAAAAAACATGCTTTTCGGCTGTTTCGGAGGAGGCAATATAAGGCACTTTAGCTCGGTTATCTTTGGAAAAATTTTTAATCCAAAAAATAATTGTTTAACATTTGCGGAGAAAAAAGTGGCCGCCGCCAATTCAAATTTCGGAAGTGCCGCTGCGTTCAAAAAACCAAGTTCTTTAAACATTAAAACTCCAGGATCGACTTTTGGGTTCCCAGTTTCAAGGTTCGACTGTATTGTTTTTATGCAAATATTCTGTTTCTAATAGAATATCTACTAGGTAACCTAACTACTGCCATTAATTTCAGGCTTCATGGAATACAAATGCGAGAAGTTTGGGAAACTCATTTGTCTATGCTATTTTTGAGGTCTTTTTTTGAAGTCTGTATGTTAAGTAGTTCTTATTTTGTCATTTTTAGTATCCTCGCTGCACTCGCTTATTGGTTGTCTTCGTTGTAAATATTGGAACATTTCGGGTGATTTTACGGATGGGAAACGGAAGATGGTATGGTCTCAGTATAATTATATGCGAACAATAAAAGTGAGACATTATCTAGGGGCCAAATGGACTGGACCTTCGAACTCATTTTCTTCGTCTACAGCTGCTGCTATGGTTTCCTACTGTTAAGTTCCATAAGCTGGATTCTGAGCAATTGGAGTGAGTCTTGGTAGGCATCTTCGTGGTCGCTTATTCGCACATCTCCATGTCCTTTCTTTTTTTCAGGTGGATATGCTAAGTCTGCTTTTCTTGCTTCTCCGCCGTTAAAATTTTAAGACGCGCTCTAATTTTTGCTCTCTCAACTCTTCTTGCCATATGAATGCGGGATCTAGAAAGGTGATGAGTGGTTGAAGAAATGGTTGAAAAAAATGGTGCTACTAGCGAATATCCGTAAATTTCTGTAGTATCCTTGTGTATTTATTTGGTGTTGAATGTAAATAAAACAGATTAAAGGCATTGTTATTGTTAATTACGACTTCTTGTGGAATGATGCGATTCAATATGGTGAGGAGATAGGAGACGGACACGGCCACTTTTTCGTCGGCCGTTTCTTCGTCGCCCCCACTATTTTGTATTTTTAATAAAAATTTTTGACAGAATTTTTTTTATTCTGAGGCACGCCGGAAACCAAAATGTTCTCAGGAATCCGAATTGCTAAACAGGACTCAAAAAAATTTGTCTTTGCTGAAATATGACGGACAGAAACCTTTTAAATAGCGACCATGGTATTTGGGCCCAGACTTAGGCTCAGGGTAGGCCAGCGCTTAAGACGGGTATGTTAAGACGGGCTCAAACGTGTTACCCGGACAACGTAATGATCAAACGATACTTTACTTGAAGTCGTTGAACGATTCTGGACTTTTTTATAATGAAACATAAAAATTTGTGACTGTGATGAAGAAGTGGCCGCGACGAAGAAACGGGTACAGGTAGGCCTCGTTTCAACTAAAAAGTTTGAAGGAAGGATTGGGAGGGTTTGAAGGTTTTGAAAAAAAAAGATTAAAAAAAAAATAAACTAAGCGGAAACGAACTTTTGGGGATGCCGTTGGATATAGGGTGCCTGGGGGGTAACTATTAGAGAGGGGGTAACTACCAGAGAGGGGCTAATTAATAGAGAAAATACGGTACTCCAAGTAAATTGTAAGTCCTGAAACAGGACTTGCTATGTTTTGCCAAAATGTTGGTTGAAATATAAGCCCACATGCTCCAATAAGCCGACATGCTGAAGGGCAGTCAAAAAATAAACCCACATGTGGGCCAATTGGTCGGAATACGTTATTTATGACCTGAGTCTACTTTTAGATTCTACACCGAATGGACTAATAATAAAAAAATTGCGCTGCTCGGCTCTAACCAATAAAAAAACCGCACCAACTGAATAATTTAGGAGAAAAATAAAAGCAGCAAGGATTCTGTTTCCGCGATTCCTAGTGAGTAGTCTGTTTCAGCACCTGCAAACAGAATCCTCATAGTGAATGCGCCTTAAGAAGCTAAAGGAAACATTTTCGGGCGCTTTGAAAAGCCTGAGATGTGCACGCATACTTGTGTCCACATACCTTAGACACAAATCACTGACACAAATCACTATCACTCGACGTGAAAACGTGTTTAAAAGCGAAAAAGTGGTTGGGAAGCACGTTTTTGCAACAACAAAAAAAATATTTTTGACCAATAATTTTGAAGTATAGACGTTTCTCGAAAATGAAACCCGTGTTTTTTGCCTTGTTCCCCCCTGTTGATTTTTTTGTAAAAAAAATTTTTTTTGTGAAAGTTCAAAAAATATGTTTAAACCACACGTTTGAGTCCGCCCTAACATGCGCTGGCCTACCCTGAGCCTAAGCCTGAGTGCGTAAAAATTCGAAAAATCGAAAAAAGACGATCGTTTCATTTCGTCTATAACCCAAAATTTTGGTCAAAACTATTTTTTGTTGTTGCAAAAACGTACTTCCCAACCACCTTTTTGCTTTTAAACACGTTTTCACATCGTAAAACACATGAAAAACGACTTAGAACATGAAAGGAAGTTTAGCCTATGTTTCTGTTATATAGAGTAATTGTATTGATGGACACGCTGCGTTGGATAAAAGTGCTGCCATTCAGCAAACTTTCGACCAGTATCTACAGCAATTGAAGTGAGATTAGTAATTATAACTGGCTGAATAAGTCCTATTCTTTTGCAGGACAGAAGCGCATAAGGAAGAAAAATTGAGAATTCAGAGATTGGAGGAACAGGTTATCTTGCAACAACAACAGCACATCCAAGAACAACTCCAAAAAGAACAGCAACAGCAGTTGTTAGAGCAGTAAGTCCTGCTCTTACATTGTTTTTTGAAGGCGCCTAAGTCCATTCCAAGTGCTTAGGCTTAGAAGATTGAATTTGTGTGTTTACGCCCCGGCTCCAAATTATAGTCAAAAGCAGGGGTTTCGAGAAAATCGGCCCACCATTTAGACCAGTAGTCAAAACTGATCCCGTTACTCCTCTTAATTCCGACTCCTATCTGGGTTTGCCAATGTTGATGTTTAGCCGTGTTCGATTACCGTATATCGTCTAATAGAGCCTCCTCCTTGATTTGTGACTAGGATTTCAGAGTCAGAACCATTTTTGATTTACAATTTCAAAAATTTTTTCAGTAGTCAATATATAAAGTGAGCCTGGTGGCTCTATTAGAGTAGATACGGTATGTGTCTAAATTGTCCAAAACCCTCACATTTAACACACGACCAAGCTCCATATTGAGCTTTTTTCCAGCGCAAGCGATGGATCCACGTCTGCACTTTTTCAATCAACCGCTTCATCTCTGCCGGATCCTGTTTCATAAGCTGAAAAAATAGCTTAAATATTAGAATAAATTCGACCAGCAATCACACCTGATCGAACTCAGCAAATTTTCCAGGTCTAAAAAAGACTTTTGTCATGCCAAATTTATAGTCTGCATCATTCAGGCCGAGGGCATAGAAAAGGCACTAAAAAAAAGTTTTAATGGCAGGATTTTTGCAAGAAGGCACTCCCACTAACCTTGCAAAACATGCGAGCATCTAGCCGAGCAAGTTGAGGAGGCAGTGCTTTTTTGGTACATGCCATACAAATCCTCAAACATTGTTCTGCAAATGTTTTTTTTATTAGGGAGCATTGCCAATTTGCAGATGGTGTGTAGCACGGGTGAGACGGAATTCCGATTTCCAGCACCCTTTTTTCTTCCATTTTTTGATTTGCGTGAAAATGTGGAAACTTTTGAAAGAAAATAGTTAACTTGGAAAAATTTTTGATTTTTTTTGAATTTCTTTTGATTTTCGGCACTTTTTTCATTCGATTTCCAACTTCCAATTTTTAAATTTTTTTACTTGCGGTTCTGATTTTTGTTCTTCCGTCTTATTCCTGGTGTGTAGGCATTTGACCTCTTTTGTAATTTTATTTTGAATTCGCGCATTAATTGATTTTTATATGTTAAAGCCATTATGTACAGGGTGTGTCAAAAATTTGACCAATCTTAAATTTTCCAGATTTTTTTTTGAAATATTTCTTGTGTCATTGTATTTACAAATTTTTACGACTGTCATGCCATACTAGCTGTGTTTATTCTCTGACAATTTTAGTAAACGGCAAAAATCAGAAAAAAAAATTCGAACTGCTTTCGTCTGTCCGTTTCCGTTGTTTCGCAATAAGAAGCGGTTGGTTTACCTGCATTTATTATTTCATAGCTTTATCTCCAATTTTTTCAGGTTCCACACCTTGGTTTAACTTACACAGCTTGGTTTAACTTTTATTTGTTATTTGATAACTGATATTTTACAGGATGCTTAGCCTCTGAAGACAGTTAAAAAAATTCACGCCTGGTTGAGAATAATTCTGCCGACTCTAAGAAGTTTGAGTGCGTGTACTGAAGCAGAAGGAAAATATTTTGGATAGAAATCTCTCTTGTATGTAATTTTTGTGTCTGTTGATAGTAAATAAAGCTATGCTCAGGTGGTAGGTAATTTTGTACACAGTCCTAAGTGAATTTGGCGATTTTCGAGGGATAGGGCCCAAAAATTCGGAAATCGGCCAGGCAAGGTCTTACGTAAACCAATTTTTTTAGGTGGTCAAGTTTTTTTTGACACACCCTGTAGTTGAAAAACATGTTTAAGCACGTCCTAGCATGTGCTGGCTTATCCTGCGCCTTATCCTGTGAAAAATTAGCATAAAAGACCTTGAAATAAAAAAATGTCAAAAATGGTTTTTAAGGGTAATATCGCAATATCGTTTAAAAATCTACAATTTCAAAAATCTTTGCTAAAAAAGTATTGACCTTGAAGGGAAGCCCTTTTGCATTAGTTTCAGCACACTAGTCATTCCAGCACACTTCAGTTGGTCCATAATTTGAGCGCCGTGAAAGTAGCCCGGCTTCATCTCCGAGTTGGGTTTTACGCACCGTACAAAGTGAGTGCCCTGAAATGCTTGACTTAATCAACCAATTTACCATTTTTTTCATGATCTAAGCACCCTCGGACTATCCTAGAAGCCAGCCGTTTTTTTCTTGGTCCTTCACTGTGGTTATTTCCCACAAAATTATTATTTTTTATATAAAATTTTAGAGAAATTTGAATTGAAACATGCTAGTTGAAAAGGTTGAGTTTTTTTAAATCGTTAAAAAAATCGTTGAAAAAAGTTTGAAAAAACCGTAGGGGGACCAAGGCAAAAATGAGCTGGCTTCTAAGCATAGTTGTGCATATCCGAAAAACCACCACCGCCGCCGCCGCCGGCGGCGGAGACGTCACCACCGCCGGCGGTAGACTTATTTTCGCCGCCGCCGCCTGGCGGCGCCGGTGGCGGCGGCGGCGATCCAACTATGCTTCTAAGATGGGGGTGCACTTTTGAAGGAAGGCTGAAAAAGTATAGAACACACAGTATGACTCAGTGTTTCGATGAGCTCACTCTAAGTGAGAATCTCACTGACAAGGGAATCGATCGAACTGTACGATTTAATTCGAAAATTCTGACAATGCCATCTTGTAGAGCATAGTCGATTTACTGAATATAATTTTAATATTTTTTGTTAACAGACAGAAAAAATCGAATATGGAGACTCAAAATTGCCTTGGATCAAAATTGCCAAACTTGCCTTGGTCCCCCCTGTGGATTTTCGAAAACATACTTTCTACAGTCAAGTCTTTATATAATCACACCCCAAGCTGGGTCAGACACCTTTTTTTCAACATATCGGCACAAAAAAGTGTCAGACCTTGCTAGTGATCGAACTTTTAGGGGTGTCACCATATCAAAGGTAGATTATAAACAAATATGTTTTTAAAATCTACAGGGGGGACCAAGGCATTTTGCGGCGCGATGTTTCTCGAGTCTCCAGATTGGATTTTTTCTGTCTGTTAACGAAAAATTTTAAAATTCTATAAAGTAAATCGACTATGCGCTACAAGATGGTACAGTCAAACTTCCCTAACACGTGCCCCCTGGGGACCGGGCTGTTAGGGAAGGCACGTGTTATAGGGGGTACGTGTATAGACATTTTTGGTAAGGTAAGTCCAACCAAATCAAAAAAAGGTGTACGTGTTAGAGAAGGCACGTGTTATAGGGGGTACGTGTTAGAGAAGTTTGACTGTATTTTCAGAATTTCTGAATCGAATCGTACAGTTCGATCGGTTCCCTTGTGGGCATTCTCATGGGGAATCTCACTCATTGGGGTTTTTCTCAGTTCTCACTCTCACTCACAGGCTGTGAGGACAAATTTCATTCTCACTCACTCTCACTCACAGCCAAAAATGTTCTCATGGAAACATTGGTATGACTGAAAAAAAAACCAACAGTTTCAGTCAGTTTCTGTATGAGTAGTCTGAGTTGAGAACGGAACTTGTTGCTGACTGATGTGATGTTAAGTTTGCCTGATGGTGTTGGACCTCCTTTTGCGCTGGTTGAATTTTTGGGATTTGTAGAGGAGAATACTCGTTTCATGAAGGAGTTGCTGCAAAGTATATACCATATTTATTCTAATAGAAGGCCTTGTCATATTCAACATTTTCTTGCTCTCTCAAAAACCCTAAAAAGTCTGAAACTATCCTTAACCAGTCACATAACCAGCACCCACCCATAATCCCCCACAAGACATTTTTTAGTCCCGGCTAACCTACGCTGGCCTACCCTGTGCCAGACCTTGATTGCCTAAGGCCAGCGATTTATGGGGTGGTTCTTAGAGTGGTTTGCAGTAGTTTGGGATTGTTTAAAATGGTTTGGATGGTTAATGGTGGTTTTGGGTGGTTCGAGGTGGTTTAGGGGATTTGGCTGGTTTGAGATGGTTCGGACACAATCTTAATTTTTTTTTTGGAAAAAAATATGCCTTGGTCCCCCCCTTTTGTTGTTGGAACATTTCCTAAATTTACCAGATCCGGTATATCTGAGAGACGACCATACGGCTAATATGATACCTATATACAGCGAAATTTCTCGATATTATCTATTTTGTGCGGGGGTGGCCTTCTAATAGAGACTGGCCTTCTAATAGAGACTGGCCTTCTAATAGAGACTGGCCTTCTAATAGAGACTGGCCTTCTAATAGAGACTGGCCTTCTAATAGAGACTGGCCTTCTAATAGAGACTGGCCTTCTAATAGAGACTGGCCTTCTAATAGAGACTGGCCTTCTAATAGAGACTGGCCTTCTAATAGAGACTGGCCTTCTAATAGAGACTGGCCTTCTAATAGAGACTGGCCTTCTAATAGAGACTGGCCTTCTAATAGAGACTGGCCTTCTAATAGAGACTGGCCTTCTAATAGAGACTGGCCTTCTAATAGAGACTGGCCTTCTAATAGAGACTGGCCTTCTAATAGAGACTGGCCTTCTAATAGAGACTGGCCTTCTAATAGAGACTGGCCTTCTAATAGAGACTGGCCTTCTAATAGAGACTGGCCTTCTAATAGAGACTGGCCTTCTAATAGAGACTGGCCTTCTAATAGAGACTGGCCTTCTAATAGAGACTGGCCTTCTAATAGAGACTGGCCTTCTAATAGAGACTGGCCTTCTAATAGAGACTGGCCTTCTAATAGAGACTGGCCTTCTAATAGAGACTGGCCTTCTAATAGAGACTGGCCTTCTAATAGAGACTGGCCTTCTAATAGAGACTGGCCTTCTAATAGAGACTGGCCTTCTAATAGAGACTGGCCTTCTAATAGAGACTGGCCTTCTAATAGAGACTGGCCTTCTAATAGAGACTGGCCTTCTAATAGAGACTGGCCTTCTAATAGAGACTGGCCTTCTAATAGAGACTGGCCTTCTAATAGAGACTGGCCTTCTAATAGAGACTGGCCTTCTAATAGAGACTGGCCTTCTAATAGAGACTGGCCTTCTAATAGAGACTGGCCTTCTAATAGAGACTGGCCTTCTAATAGAGACTGGCCTTCTAATAGAGACTGGCCTTCTAATAGAGACTGGCCTTCTAATAGAGACTGGCCTTCTAATAGAGACTGGCCTTCTAATAGAGACTGGCCTTCTAATAGAGACTGGCCTTCTAATAGAGACTGGCCTTCTAATAGAGACTGGCCTTCTAATAGAGACTGGCCTTCTAATAGAGACTGGCCTTCTAATAGAGACTGGCCTTCTAATAGAGACTGGCCTTCTAATAGAGACTGGCCTTCTAATAGAGACTGGCCTTCTAATAGAGACTGGCCTTCTAATAGAGACTGGCCTTCTAATAGAGACTGGCCTTCTAATAGAGACTGGCCTTCTAATAGAGACTGGCCTTCTAATAGAGACTGGCCTTCTAATAGAGACTGGCCTTCTAATAGAGACTGGCCTTCTAATAGAGACTGGCCTTCTAATAGAGACTGGCCTTCTAATAGAGACTGGCCTTCTAATAGAGACTGGCCTTCTATTAGAATAAATACGGTAGGATGTAATTGAATTTTAGCACCAATTTTATTTATTTTGCCAAACTTTTTTTTGCGATTTTTTTCTAATTTTTTTCTTCAAAAAAGTCAATTGAAGGACCTTAGCATCTTTTTTTCTAGGCCTTCGCAAACACGTATAGAGCTGAGAATTCTAAAAAGTGTCACAGAAGTTGTTGCCAAACTTCCTTACACGATTTTGCTCATCCAAGGTTAGCATTGTGCGCAGAATCAGAATTTTCAGTAATTGTGTAAAAATTTCATTAAATTTTGATATTATTGATAATTTTCGCATCCAATAACTGTTTTTGATCAGTCTCTTTTAGGATATTTCAGATTTCTGAGGTAACAAAAAATCGCTAAAGATAGCTACTTTATTCTCTCTAATGAGCGTTTTTCGCAATGTGTTTTTGACCTAGTTTTTGAAGACCCCTGTAAGACAACTTACCACTCAATTGGTAGCCAATGAGATGAGCTACAAAATGAGTAGTACCATATTTCCTCTAGCTCACCCTGGGGAGTTATTTTTGGATGCACAAAAATCGAAAAAAGGTTCTTATCCTTTATCCCAACCCCACCCTAATTTAAAAGGGTACCAGGACACTGGAAACTAGTCTAAAAGTATGGAAATTGAACAAATTTTTGTCAGCTTGGTCCTACTGCACCAAGAAACTCTGGTATGCATGCATGTTTTATGCCGCCAAAAAGCGAATCAACTTATTTGTGTCAAAATAAAAATAAAGTTCAACAATCAAAACTTGGGTGGGGTCGGGGTAAAGGATAATAACCCGAAAAAATTTGAGGTCAGTCTCGAGATTTCTGGGTGAAAATTTAAAATCGAAAAAGCGGAATCGGTAGAGCTCGTGGGGGTTAAGAAAACGCAATAAACAGCTTTGCAAACAATTGACTCTGGGCTGAGATATAGGTCCTCAAAGTTGAGAGTGGGGCGGAGTTATTAGAGCAGGGGGAGCTATTAGAGGTAATACGGTAATTTGCCTTAGAAAAGTCTCCTAAGGTGGGTCAAGAACACATTGCCAAAACAGGTTTTCAAATTAGAGGGGGGTATGGTAATGGCTAGAAAGTTTGGTGATCAATATGGGCACTTCAGTTTTACCTGTTTTACTTAGGTGGGGACCACTTACTTGCTCTCTTCCAACAGCATTTCTAGTGAAACATGTAAAGCGTCATTGTTTTTTTCCAAAAACAAAGCTGTTTCATAGCAAACATCGCCTGCATAGTGACTAACTATGAAGCCCTCTTCGTCCCTCATCTCTCTGTAGGCTTTTGTGGTCGACTTCCTGGGCGGCTGCAAAACTTATTTGAATAACTGTGTAACCTATATTAATTGCTTTTGCTAAAAGTGACAACATGTAGCTGTTTTAGAAAATATTGAAAACCAGACAAAAGAAAAAGAAGAAATTTTGTCGCAATTATGGTCGTGGGCCTGCCTATATTGTATATATCAGAAATGTTCAGAAATTCTTAGTCGGTGCGCAGGAGTTTGACCCCTTTGTGACATTTTTTTGAATTCGCGCTTTTTCAAGTTTCTTGTTTTTAAGGCCAAACTAGAGTTGTGGAATGGATAATTCCGACATTCTTTTTACAAGGGTTTGTCTTTGAGATATTCTGAGGCTTTGAACAGCATAATGTGATTGTTGCACTTTACAGGCTTTTACGACCGGCAACATCGTTGACAATCCCTTCTTCCAGCAATTTGTGGCCAAGCTCCGTCCATCATACAAGCTTCCGTCGCGAGATTACAAGTTTCCGAAGGTTCCGGTGCCCGCAGAATACAACCGAGTCCAGAAGAATTTGGAGGAGGCGACAAACAAGGTGTGAATTTTGTTCTTGGTTGTTGCTCTAAGGCTGATTTCCTGGCGATCTCATCGGATGGGTGGACAGATGTTCGAAGCAACTCTCTCATCAACCTAGTTGTGCGTAGTCCGAAGCCGTTTCTTTTCGACACCATCAATGCAACGTCTTCTGAGGTGGATGGAGAGATCCAAAGAACCGAGCACACAGGTATATTTTGCGGAATTGTTAAAGACTTTTCAGTGTTTGCTCTAGGAAATTTCATCGCTCAACTACTGGCCGAGCAGTTCACAAAGTTGGGGAAGCATAAACTTGTTGCCATCGTTACCGATCACGCCGCAAACATGAGAAGTGCATGGAAGAAACTGGCGGGGAGAAATCCGGACGCAAATGATCCAGTCAAGAAGTACAGAGGTGAAATCTTTCCGTGGATTCTGTTTAAGGGCTGCAAAGCGCATATGGTCAACTTGGGTGCAAAGGATATTTGTGAGAAGACTTTTGTCGCAGACCTTCTGAAACAATGCGCTGGTTTTGGGTTTTTTGGGTATCTTATCTTTGCTTTCCATGAATCAACGACAAATGATCTATTTGATCCGCTTTAGGAAGAAGACTACACAGCTAATCCTTTCGAAAATTCAACTTGAACAGCGTGGTTCTTCGCCTATCCTGCAGGCGCCAATCAAAACTCGTTTGGGAACTTGGGCTATACTCGTCTCATCCATCTCCACCAATGAACGGGCGATCAAATCAGCATGGTGGTACTCTGGGCTCCTGGTATTCAGAACTGCGAAAGAAGCTGTGCGACAGTGAAGATTTTTGGCTCGATGTCAAGGATGTGGAAGAGATGCTTACCCCACTGGCCGAAGTGATCACTAGAATCGAGAAAAATGAAGTAAATTCACCAAAAAATGACCGAAAACGACAAAGGGGAAGACCAATGCAGTCGAAATTTTGTTTTTTCGAAAAATGGCCTTCCCACACTTTTTTTCGCCGTTCCTATCGTTTTCACATCCCAAAAAAAATACTTAGACCTTGAAAAAACGCACTTTTGGCTCTGGCCAAATAGTGTACTTTAGCCCTTTTATATATCCTGAACACCACCCACCGCTAGTCTACTGCTCTTTAGATGGTTTTGCAGCACAGTCAGAGTGAAGTGTTGAGAAGATGACCTAGGTAGCCTGGACTCCTCGTCCAATGAGTCCAGCAATCCACTAGTCTTAGCTTCGAACAAGTCTATGCAGTCCTGGTTGTCCGAAAATTGAATGTGGGGCACATTAAGTGACTCTTTCACATACAACTCTTGCTCTTGTCTCAAAATGCGGTCGTTGAAAAAGTGCTGGAGCTTCTCATTGCAATAGTTGATGCAGAATTGCTCAAAGGAGTTGCTGCCAAAGAACTCTGAAAAATGTTGTTATGGATGGAGTTTGGAGCTAGCAGGTGGCTACCCACCAAATCCAGCAATATCCAAAACTCCTATGAAGCTGACACTCTGCACACCCGCTTTCAAGGGAATGCTTTGGTTGATGCAGCCTATTATGTGGTCGAACAAACGACTGTAGATTGCTTTGGCTAAGGCGTCTCGAGCAGCTACGGCTTCTTGGGTTTTTAGAGGCACCCTGCAAATTCAAAGTTGTCTGTAACTGAAATGCGTCTGAATTTCACTCTCAAATTACAAACTTTATATTGCCATTTTTATTTGATTGTTGTTATAACTTTTTTCGACACTACTGGAATATACACCAACTCCTACCTCCAGCCCCCTCAAATCGAACCTACTGGAATATACACCAACTCCTACCTCCAGCCCCCTCAAATCGAACCTACTGGAATATACACCAACTCCTACCTCCAGCCCCTCAAATCGAACCTACTGGAATATACCAATCAACCTCCCTCCAAAATCAAATTTTTTGGGACTGTCCAAAAACCATTTTTAAGTAATAACTTGTCCGAGGATGGGGGGGGAGGATGGATATAAGCCAGCAGCTGCTTTTGGGGTGTAAAAGGCAGTAGGCTTGTTTTATAGGTAATGACTATTTTTTTAGCCTGTCTTACCATGTTTTTCAACATGGGCCGTGGCAAAAAGAGACTATATGCATTTTATGATCAAGAGTACTATTCGGAATCATGTCTAAGGTGAGTGAGTGCGCGCATCTCTAACTCTCAAGCCCTCTGCGCCCCCTTCGGGGGCTTATACGCCAGTAATACCGAGGATGGGGGGGGGTGTGCTGGCTGGATATAAGCCAGCAGCTGCTTTTGGAGGGTACAAGCCAGTAGTGCCAAAAATTTGAAGGCGGAATTCAGCCGTTTGAGGGTGAAATTCAATTTGAGCCATTTAAAAATTTTTCAGGTTAGACTGCTATGCGGGACATGGGCCGTCCGCCGGCCGTCCTTTAAAAAAAAAAATTCGCCGGCCTGCGGCCGGCCGTCTAATTTTTTATTTTTGGACGGCAGCCGTCCGACCGTCTCACTTTTCGGCGCCGTCCGGACGGAGACGGGGACGGGCCCGGAGGACGGTGCGGTCACTATGCTAATAAGTGTTTTACGCACTTTTTCTGGGGTCTGCAACATATATTTGGGTGCTCTTTACTTAGGCTTAGGGGTAGGCCAGCGTATGGAAGTTGTGACTAATACACTTTTTCTGGGGTCTGCAACATATATTTGGGTGCTCTTTACTTAGGCTTAGGGTAGGCCAGCGTATGGAAGTTGTGACTAATACACTTTTTCTGGGGTCTGCAACATATATTTGGGTGCTCTTTACTTAGGCTTAGGGTAGGCCAGCGTATGGAAGTTGTGACTAATACACTTTTCTGGGGTCTGCAACATATATTTGGGTGCTCTTTACTTAGGCTTAGGGTAGGCCAGCGTATGGAAGTTGTGACTAATACACTTTTTCTGGGGTCTGCAACATATATTTGGGTGCTCTTTACTTAGGCTTAGGGTAGGCCAGCGTATGGAAGTTGTGACTAATACACTTTTTCTGGGGTCTGCAACATATATTTGGGTGCTCTTTACTTAGGCTTAGGGTAGGCCAGCGTATGGAAGTTGTGACTAATACACTTTTTCTGGGGTCTGCAACATATATTTGGGTGCTCTTTACTTAGGCTTAGGGTAGGCCAGCGTATGGAAGTTGTGACTAATACACTTTTCTGGGGTCTGCAACATATATTTGGGTGCTCTTTACTTAGGCTTAGGGTAGGCCAGCGTATGGAAGTTGTGACTAATACACTTTTCTGGGGTCTGCAACATATATTTGGGTGCTCTTTACTTAGGCTTAGGGTAGGCCAGCGTATGGAAGTTGTGACTAATACATTTTTCTGGGGTCTGGAACATATATTTGGGTGCTCTTTACTTAGGCTTAGGGGTAGGCCAGCGTATGGAAGTTGTGACTAATACATTTTTCTGGGGTCTGGAACATATATTTGGGTGCTCTTTACTTAGGCTTAGGGTAGGCCAGCGTATGGAAGTTGTGACTAATACACTTTTTCTGGGGTCTGCAACATATATTTGGGTGCTCTTTACTTAGGCTTAGGGTAGGCCAGCGTATGGAAGTTGTGACTAATACACTTTTTCTGGGGTCTGCAACATATATTTGGGTGCTCTTTACTTAGGCTTAGGGTAGGCCAGCGTATGGAAGTTGTGACTAATACACTTTTCTGGGGTCTGCAACATATATTTGGGTGCTCTTTACTTAGGCTTAGGGTAGGCCAGCGTATGGAAGTTGTGACTAATACACTTTTCTGGGGTCTGCAACATATATTTGGGTGCTCTTTACTTAGGCTTAGGGTAGGCCAGCGTATGGAAGTTGTGACTAATACACTTTTTCTGGGGTCTGCAACATATATTTGGGTGCTCTTTACTTAGGCTTAGGGTAGGCCAGCGTATGGAAGTTGTGACTAATACACTTTCTGGGGTCTGCAACATATATTTGGGTGCTCTTTACTTAGGCTTAGGGTAGGCCAGCGTATGGAAGTTGTGACTAATACACTTTTTCTGGGGTCTGCAACATATATTTGGGTGCTCTTTACTTAGGCTTAGGGGTAGGTGTGACTAATTAGTGTTTTACGCACTTTTTCTGGGGTCTGCAACATATATTTGGGTGCTCTTTACTTAGGCTTAGGGTAGGCCAGCGTATGGAAGTTGTGACTAATACACTTTTCTGGGGTCTGCAACATATATTTGGGTGCTCTTTACTTAGGCTTAGGGTAGGCCAGCGTATGGAAGTTGTGACTAATACACTTTTCTGGGGTCTGCAACATATATTTGGGTGCTCTTTACTTAGGCTTAGGGTAGGTGTGACTAATTAGTGTTTTACGCACTTTTTCTGGGGTCTGCAACATATATTTGGGTGCTCTTTACTTAGGCTTAGGGTAGGCCAGCGTATGGAAGTTGTGACTAATACACTTTTTCTGGGGTCTGCAACATATATTTGGGTGCTCTTTACTTAGGCTTAGGGGTAGGTGTGACTAATTAGTGTTTTACGCACTTTTTCTGGGGTCTGCAACATATATTTGGGTGCTCTTTACTTAGGCTTAGGGTAGGCCAGCGTATGGAAGTTGTGACTAATACACTTTTTCTGGGGTCTGCAACATATATTTGGGTGCTCTTTACTTAGGCTTAGGGGTAGGTGTGACTAATTAGTGTTTTACGCACTTTTTCTGGGGTCTGCAACATATATTTGGGTGCTCTTTACTTAGGCTTAGGGTAGGCCAGCGTATGGAAGTTGTGACTAATACACTTTTTCTGGGGTCTGCAACATATATTTGGGTGCTCTTTACTTAGGCTTAGGGTAGGCCAGCGTATGGAAGTTGTGACTAATACACTTTTTCTGGGGTCTGCAACATATATTTGGGTGCTCTTTACTTAGGCTTAGGGTAGGCCAGCGTATGGAAGTTGTGACTAATACACTTTTTCTGGGGTCTGCAACATATATTTGGGTGCTCTTTACTTAGGCTTAGGGTAGGCCAGCGTATGGAAGTTGTGACTAATACACTTTTCTGGGGTCTGCAACATATATTTGGGTGCTCTTTACTTAGGCTTAGGGTAGGCCAGCGTATGGAAGTTGTGACTAATACACTTTTCTGGGGTCTGCAACATATATTTGGGTGCTCTTTACTTAGGCTTAGGGTAGGCCAGCGTATGGAAGTTGTGACTAATACACTTTTCTGGGGTCTGCAACATATATTTGGGTGCTCTTTACTTAGGCTTAGGGTAGGCCAGCGTATGGAAGTTGTGACTAATACACTTTTTCTGGGGTCTGCAACATATATTTGGGTGCTCTTTACTTAGGCTTAGGGTAGGCCAGCGTATGGAAGTTGTGACTAATACACTTTTCTGGGGTCTGCAACATATATTTGGGTGCTCTTTACTTAGGCTTAGGGGTAGGTGTGACTAATTAGTGTTTTACGCACTTTTTCTGGGGTCTGCAACATATATTTGGGTGCTCTTTACTTAAGTTTTAGAGAACATAGGTTTTTGGGGGGGGGTATTCTATACTAGGGTCCAGTTTTCTTATGAAATCAGAGAGGCACAGCACGAATATGGTGTCAAATTTTATGGTTTATATATTAAAAAAAAATTTCACTGGCGGGATTCGTTTTATCGCATACACGGCGACAGCTCACCCTAGAGATGAATCCGAGAAAAATGTGCTCAAGTTGTATCCATTCTCAGAGCTTTTTATATAAGCCAGCATGTGGGTTGTCATGTGAAGTCACGTTTTTCTTTGTTTCAGGTGGAATTTAGGCAAAAAAAATTTTCTTCAAAAGCGCTTTCCCAATTCAAAAAACACGTTTTCTTCACATACCAGAGCTTAAAACGTCTAAACTTGATTCTAAGTTAAAACGAAGTCTAGCCGAATCCTAGTGGTAGTCTTTTATTTTCCAATTGTGGTTCCCAGACTTACATGATAAGAGTGCCCTTAACACCTCCTTTGGTAGGCTGCATCATTCTGGAGGTAAGGCCCAATCGTAGCTGGGATTGTTCTAGACCCAGAAGTTGCGCAGCTGTTGCTAGAGATTCAGCAGCTCCAGGCACAATTTTGCAGCCACCTTTGGAGTCGTCCACATTATCGTCAAAGACCACATTGCCGAGGTGGAGGATGCCAGTTAGTGTTTTGAAGAGGTCATCTCGCTCTCTTTCATTCAAACCAATGTCCAAAAGGGCTTTGGAGAGGCGATGGAAGTCCGCATGGTCATCAACCATAGAGTCCACAAGAGTGCCCGAGGACTGGCACTTAAAAGGGCGTAGTTGAGTTTGTCAACTGTATAATTTTTTCTACAAATCACCTCTTTGGACCTTCTTTCATTGAGAATTTGCTTGTTGGACTTGGTTGAGGCGAAGTATTGAGTGCATCCATTTTTAAGGTACTGAAATGAAAAACATAGTCGAGTTGACCCCTCAACTTTTTAGGAGTCAACTTTTTTTTCAAAAGTGCTAAAATAGCAATTTTTTGAGGAGAAAGTGCCAAATCTGATATTTGTGATGCCCACTCAACTTTCTGAGCTCTACAAGATGGCATTAACAGAAATTTGGAATATTGTCTTTACAAAATTCTAGCAAATGTTGACCCCTAAGTCGGGTAGCTGGGCTAAAGGGTCAAAAGACCCCTGTTGACCCCTCAAATTTTTCACCCACCGATTTTTATACGTCAAATATTTATAAATCACTCGGAAACACTGTACGAATTTTCGTGGAGAGCTCGAAAAGTTGCTCTGGGCTCATAAATATCAAAATAAAAGAAATATTAAGAAAAATGTTGACATTTTTTGAATATAAGAAAAAGTTGACCCTAAAAATTGACCCAGACTATGGACAGGGCCAATATGCTCGAAAAAGGTTTTTTTTCAAAATTTTCCTATATTTATTTTTTTTAAATTTAATCTTTGTCTTAGGGTTGGATTCGGTCGGTTTTTTTTGGACCTGGCCAACCAATTTTCTTTCAAGGTGCCGGTTTACTGGGAGTGCCGGTTCATCGACAGTGGACTGTATACTCATTTTTAGAGAAGTACAGTTAACTCTCGAAAGACCAGCACTCCTGGTGACCAATTTTGAGGTTTATTGCAAATGTCGGTCCATCGAGGGTTGATTGTGTCAAAAAATTCTGCAAAAATGATATATTTTTCATTGAAACAGAAAAAGATTAAAAAGCTGCGAATAAATCAGGGTTGCTGCATGGAAAGCTTTCCGGAAAAGTTTAGGAGAAGAGAAACTCTCTGTGGGCCGAACCCGTGTTACACCTCGTTTTTATGCGTTTTCACTAGGGTTATTTAGACGGTAATTTACCATGGTAACTTACTACAGCCTGTATAACTTACCAAAAATCGGTAAGTTTAAAACAGTTAACTACAGATAACTGTACAGTTAACTATACTATACTACTATACAGTTAACTATTAACTATACTAACTGTACAGTTAACTATACAGATAACTGTACAGTTAACTATACAGATAACTGTACAGTTAACTATACTATACTACTATACAGTTATTGATTGACTGTACAGTTAACTGCACAGTTAACTGTATACTACCACCTCTACAATCCCTTGTTATTTCTGTCCGATTTCTCACCGCCAACCGGAAAGTTTTCCGGAAAACTTTCCGGCTATCTTTCCAAATCTTTTCTGTCCGGACAGAAAAGCAACCCTGGAATAAATCATCCCGAACAATCTGTTCATCTGTTATATATCCAAGTAAGATGTGCAGACTCACATGGAAATGGTCTGGATTAGTGAGCTGGAGAGCTTTGGCCAGCTGGTCATCTCCGACAAACATTTGATAAAATACGTGGAAGTTTCTTTCGCCCATTTGCTGATGGCACACTCTTGTCTTTTCTAGCAAGTAGTGCGACACAAACCCGCCTGCTACTTGGTACTGCAAACAAAATTTTACAGAATACAAAGTTTTTAAACCTATTGTTGGTCTTGTTTTATTTTGAATCCCCATTAATTTTTTTCGAAAGTATCTCATTTTTTATACATTGTAAAATAAAAAGCTCGGCTCACCTTTTGGTCAAAGTGGATCTCTACAAACTTGCCAAATCGACTCGAATTATTGTTGCGTAGAGTTCTAGCATTGCCAAATGCCTCCAAAATAGGATTGGCTAAAAGAGGGTAGCTATTTTTAGATTTGTAAAATTTCTGTGTTGCCGATTTGTCTAGAAAAGGGTACCAAAGGAAATGTGGAAATTTTGAAATTGAAGAAGACAAAGTGTGCTTTTCGAAGCTTTTTTATACCCCCACCTAGGGTTGAGTTTCGGTCATATGACCAGTGGGTGGTCATTTTCTCTTATTTTTGCGGTCATTTTCTTTTGAGAAATAGCAATGACAAAAGCTTCGAAACCGCTGTTATGGTGCTGGGTTTCTTTGACCGGAAGACTAAAAATGACGGAAAACAACAAGAAAAACATATTTCGCCAAGCGCGCTACTCTCAACTGGCTATATAGCGCTCTAGCACAGTTAATTACAAGGACAGTTAACTCTCCAGTACAGTTAACCACCAGTACAGTTAACCACCAGTACAGTTAACTTTTTAGTACAGTTAACCACCAGTTCAGTTAACTTTCTAGTACAGTTAACCACCAGTACAGTTAACTCTCCAGTACAGTTAACCACCAGTACAGTTAACCACCATTGCAGTTAACTCTCCAGTACAGTTAACTCTCTAGTACAGTTAACCACCAGTACAGTTAACTCTCCAGTACAGTTAACCACCAGTACAGTTAACTTTTAGTACAATTAATACAAAGAAAATGACCAAATACGACCGAATATGACTGAATATGACCGGTTATTTGACCGGTCACATGACCGGATTTGAAAATCAACTCTACCCCCACCCCAAAATTAAATTAAAAAAAATTTATTTTCTAAAAAAGCTCACTCTCTAAAATGCGCTGCTCTACAGGTCCAGCGGTGGAGCCCCAGCATTGGCACAAATATCTTAAGATGCATTTTTGTGACTCAGTCTTGCCTGCTCCACTCTCACCACTCACAATTACCGACTGGCTCTGTTTAAAGCGGCGCATATCTCTGTATGCCTTGTCAGCTGAACAAAACACAATAAATTATACCAGTGGGTAGGCGTTTGGTCAATTTTTGGACATTTTTTAAATTCGAGCCCTTTCATTTTTTTGGAGTTTGCGACACACAAGTTTGAGTCAATCTGAACATACGTTGGCCTAACCTGCATCTAAGGCTTTGTCCGAATTAAAAAAATGCGGAATGCGCTCAAAATGAATGAAACTTGAAAAGGCGCGAGTTCAAAAAATCGAAAAAAATGCGAAGAACCCTTGAAAACAAATAAAGTTCAAAAGGGCGCGCATTCAAAAAAGTTCAAAAATTGAGCAAATGCCCCTGTGCTCAACAAATCATACAAATCTCTTACCAATAGCGAAAATATGAGGTGGAAGAGCACCGAGGGACTTGCCCTCGTACTTGCTGATCATCTGCTCTCCATATAGCTGAGGTATATTCTCGTAGGGATTGATAGAAATGAGTATGTTGGCCACATAGGTATAGATCTGCTTGCGCAGGTAGCGCAATTTGCAGTTGTTCAGCAGGGTGCCTTCGTTTAAGTACATTAGACCGCCTGGAATTGGGAAGGTGACAATGATAACTTAGGGTTTGAACAAGTGACTTGCAATTGTCATCCACATCTTTGCTTTGGTCTTCTTCCGCTGCCACTACATCATTGTAGGCTGCTTTCATCTGCAAACTCCAGTTTGTTAAAAGCAAAATTGTGAACCTGTAGCTAAGGCGCAGAGCAATCCCAAAGTAGGGTACCATTTGACAAAAAAATGATTCAGTCAAGTTACGATAACGTACCCACTCAAATTTGTTCCCGCCCAGGGCTTGAAATTTTGAGATCAAAGCCCTAGACTTATCGTATTTTCTTTAATTTTAGATTCGTCTCTAACCATAAACCTCCCTAGGCCATTTCACATACCGTATTTATTCTAATAGAACGACAGTCTCTAATAGAACGACAGGATCAAGGCCTGAAAGACTTATGAAATTAGCGTATCTGTATTTCATTTTTCTGTAGCGACCAACCATTGTTCCTGTTGTTTTTGCTCGTAATCGTGTTTTTGCTCGTAAAGTTTGTCTCTCTTTTTCTTTGCTCGCGTGTTAATTTTCTCTGTGTTTCAGGCAAAGCGATGATTCAAAGCGGACGTGAAGAATCTGAAAGCTAAACAAGTGTGGAAAGCCAGGCATCTCATCTCGCAAGCGCAAAGCGTACTCAATTGAAACAAAGCTAGAAGCCATAGATTACGCAAAGCAAAACTCGAAGAATTCGGCAGCTAAGAAATTTCAACGTAAGTCGCACTTATCATCGATTGGGTCAATAAAGAAAAACAACTTAGGAAATCAGATTAAGCTGTCGTTCATTCTTCCATGACTAGGATTGACTTCATTATTTCTTTTACAGAAAAGGATCAAAGCGATTGGCCGGAGTAGGACGGTATTTCTCCTTTGAGAGATTGATGACGAATTGGCCAGATGAGTACGAAAGCAACGCGCCGAGAAGAAGAAAGTGTCCAAAAGAATCATTCAGCAACAGGTGGTCAAGATGTTCGTGCCAGAAGCAGAGGAAAATGAAAAAGAGTCCAAGGTTTTTTTATTTTATCTATGAGTTATCTATTAAAAAAGTTTTTATAGGGAAGCGTTGGCTGGCTACAAAAATTATTTTCACAATTTTTTTGTCTGTCTACCATTTGTATTCTTCACTAGGCTCCGGATGTCAGTTGGAATTCTCCTTATAAGGCCAAGATCCGCGAGCTCTATGAAGATTGGATTATGCACGGAACGAAAGAAGTAACAAAGGGTGGGAATCCAAAAGCTGCTCCGATGGCTATCTATCTTCAATGGATTGTCGAAGTCTGGAAAAGAGTACCGAAAGAGATCGTCCATTCCTTCAAAGCGTGCACAATCACCAATGCAGTGGATGGTAGTGAGTACAGTGACATTCATTGCTTCAAGCCTGATGGCCCTGTTCCAAGTGGTCGAGCTAGGCTACAGCAAGCTCGCGAGGACAAAGAATTAGCTGATCTATTTGAAGTTATTGATTTAGAGCAAGAAAAAGAAAATTTTGAATATGATAATTGTGTTTCGTTGGAGTGTTAGATTGTATATAATAAAAATGTTCTGTCTCATTTCGCGTGAAATCATGAGGTGTGAAAATAGAACGACAGTCTCTAATAGAACGACAGGGGTCGAGGGGGGTTGAAAAATAGAACGACATGTCGTTCTATTAGAATAAATAGGGTATTTTGCGTGGAAAATGTGGTGTGTGCATGGAGGTTGGAAAATTATAGACCCGTCAATAATTATGAAACCGCCTTTAATTATTAGACTATACGTAAAAATGCCCGCGTTCGGGGAAAAAGTTCCCGTTTTTGTGAAAATCCACTTTATCAAGGACTAAATCGGCACCTTTCCGGAACCCTAAAATTCAACATATTAGCTCTCTTTTAAGAACAAAACCGTAAAATTGAAGTGGCTTAAAAGCGTTTCTAAGTCCCTCCAAATCGGAGATGGTGGATTTTAGCCTGGATACCCAGGTGGTGGTACCTAGGAGGGTTACTCAGGCGAGGTGCCCTGATAGGGGTATCTAGGAGGAGGGTACACAGTAGAGGGGTACTTAGGAGGAGGGTAGTCAGGAAGGGGTATGCAGGGAAGGGTACCCAGTAAAAGGGTAGATAGTAGGGGGGAGTGGTTGATACCCAAGAAGGGGTTATCAAGGGGGTATGTGACGGATTAATATTAATTAAAATTTCAAAATACGATGAAGAAGCCGATAGGCGCCTGTAGCCCCTATTTTATTGATATTTCAGATTTAAGAATCATGTTCTACATGAAGCAGAATAAATATTACAGGTTTTATCCAGAAGCGGTCACGGTACTTATACGGTTCTCCCCATATCGAAATTTTTTCAAAAACAGGTTTTAACCATTTCTAAGCAATTCTTACACGCTAACACCGATAAAAACGTTGTTTCCGACCACTTTCCATCAAAAATTTTGACTTTTTTAGATTTTCTACCTGCCTGCCTTCGGCAGGCAACCTACTTCAATAGGAAGCCCCTTTGGGGGTACATGGCTGACCCATCAAGGAAATTTAACCAATAAAAAACCACTGAAAATATAGATGTAAAAATGCTTATAAAAAATTCAGTTAAATTATTTGCATATTATTCCAAGCCCTAACAAAAGAACAAAATTTCTCAATAGTAGCAGCAATTTAGTATTTTCCCCAGCCTTGCAATGTTAATTTTAATCATTTTTATACCCCTTCTCCATTGCAAGCAGGCAGCTCTTTTTTCAAGAGATATAGATATATATTTTGAAGATATATTGATATATAAAGGGTCAGCCCTTGGCCCGGACCATGTACCCCCAAAGGGGCTTCCTATTGAAGTAGGTTGCCTGCCGAAGGCAGGCAGGTAGAAAATCTTAAAAAGTGGTCGAAAACAACGTTTTTATCGGTTTTAGCGTGTAAGAATTGCTTAGAAATGGTTAAAAACTGTTTTTGAAAAAATTCCGATATGGGGGATGGAACCGTATAAGTACCGCGGGCACAGTTCCCTAGAAGCGGGCACATTTCCAGTATTTTCCCGTTTCAACCTTTAATTATTTACCCTCCTCAAGGGGGTTTAAAATCATAGACCCAGGTCTCTGATTTTTAAAGTTTTTTTTTGTATTTGGAGCATTAGTATTTTTCCCTAATCCAAATTTTCAGTTAAAATCCGGCATGTTGCATATTTGTTGTCTGAAAAGGCAGGGTCGAACTCACAATTTTATTTTGGCCATTTGGCTGTAGCAATTGAACAGTGAGTGTGTTTGAGCCAATGTCTACAATTTTGCCGAGGCTATATCCTTCAACTTTGTCAGGCACATAGACCAGCCGACTATGTCCAGCCATGCTCTCTTCTTTGGTTTTACTAATGTTCATGCTATTAATCTGGCTATATTTGGCTGCAATACCAGCAATTAAATAGCTCGACAAATATAAATCCTTAAAACAAGTAAAATGCGGGCAATATCTAATTCTGCCCGCTAATTTCTTAAAAATGCCCGCTATTGTTATACAGTCAAACCTCTCTAATTGGGCACCTGTCGCGACCAAGAAAAAGTGCCCAATTAGAGAGAGGGTGCCCGATCATAGAGGTTTTGCAAAAAAAAGCTTTATTCTACCAACGTCAACACCAAATCACGGCTCTATTTAAGAAGAGGTACCATTTTTTGCCTTGGTCCCCCCTATTGATTTTTTTTTTGTAAATTGTTTTCACTTGCTTTATAATTCTATTCTATCAGTCTTCTATTTATGTTGTATTGTATTGATTCCGTTCTTAGTTTAAGATTATGACTCGTCGGCAGCTCGTGGAAGTCATCGATGTCGTTGATTTGGAGCCGTATACTGGACACTATAATGGACACTGTGTGTTAGTGGCGACATGTACCGCAATTGTACAAAAAAGAAAACGACAGTCAAGTCTTGCATTCATGGTTTTGCACAACTTGTACGCCCGCAGCTTGAAAAAAAACTTATTTCTACTTCAGCCATACAACACCCATCCACCCAAAAATTTCTACTTTTCAGGCATACTAACCCCATCTACCCCAATATTTCCAGTTTTCAGACTCACGACCCCCATGCCCCAACCTTACTTTAGGCTTAGGTCTTAGGCTTAGCCTTTAGGCTTAGGATATATCATTTCACATACAAACAAACCTCAAGAAACACTGAATTGTTATCTTGGAATTGTTGTTGGTGTGTTATCAATAAAATTTACGAAAAAAAATCAATAGGGGGGGCCAAGGCAAAAAATGGTACCTCTTCTTAAATAGAGCCCAAATCACTCTAATCCAAAACTCTCCAAGATGGTTGGTTGACGTAAGCGCTTTCTCCGGATCTCCTGCATCTTGTCCTCCAGCCGGTCGCACGCTTGCATCACGATGGGGTCGCTACTGTTGGTCTCCAGGAACTTCCGGACAGTACTCAATGCGCGTTGGGCTTCTTCGAAATGAACCGCTGGCTCCTCTGGCTCAAAAAGCTATATCGTCATGCTTTACCGTATTTTTATAAAATTGGCGCGTTTTTCGTCCAACAATTTTTTAAAAAAGTGCCTAATTACCAAGGGTTGGGTGCATACTTGCGCGTTCCCCGAAAAAAAAAGCGCCGCCGCCTCCGCCGGGAGTTTTCGAAAATGAGCGCCGCCGCCTCCGCCGCCGCCGGCGCTCCATAATTGCAAATTTTACCCGGCGGGCCGCCGGCGGAAGGCGCTCCGCCGGCGGCCGCGCAAGTATGGTTGGGTGCCCGATTAACAATAATAAAAGAAAGAAGTTTACTGCTCATTTTGTCGGGACTGTAAAAAGTGCCCAATTACAGAGGGTTTACTGTAGTTGCATTTTTCTCTACATTTTTGTGTCAATTTTTTTAAAGTTTTTAACATTATCGTGTAGCTTAAGATCTTAGCATCCCAACGAGCTATTGAACTTTATTGAATGATTTCAGAAAGGATAAGATATAGGGGTTTGAACAAAATAGGTGCTGTTTCGTCTCAACCCCTGAATATCTAGATTTCTGAAATGATGCGATGAGGTTTGATAGTTCGTTAGAAATCTAAGATCTTGGGCTACACGAAAATGTTAAAAGTTTTGAAAAATTCGAATAAAAATGTAGAGAAAAATGCAAATAAAAAATTAGCGGGCATCTTTAAGAAATTAGCGGGCATCTTTAAGAAATTAGCGAGCAAAATTAAATACCACCCGTAAAATACAGGTTGAAACAACAAATATTGTTTTTACGGTACATTATCACATAACTTTTGCACAATCAACGTATGGTTTTGTAGTCAGGCGTTTTGGATACGGAAATATTTGATTGCAGAATGCTAAAGGCTCAAACACAATGAGGAGGTTGTTTGCGGATGCTAAATCAGATTTGTCACTCGGAAATGGCCATAACTTGTTTTTTAAATTTTTAAAAAATTATTCTGTTGGTACCATATTGTCGCTAAGATCCAGGGCTACCAGATGTGCTATTGATAAAATAGATGTTGTTTTGAAAATTGAGATAAAAAAGAAAGAATCTGCCTAAGAATCCTGAATCGAATTTGAGTGAGGATTCTTAGGCAGATTCTTTTTTTACGTCAATTTTCAAAACAACGTCTATTTTATCAATAGCACATCTGGTAGCCCTGGATCTTAGCTACAAGATGGTACCAACAGAATAGTTTTTTAAAAAATTAAAAAAAAGTTATGGCTATTTCGGAGTGACAAATCTGATTTAGCATCCGCAAACAGCCTCCTCGTTGTGTTTGAGGCAGGCATGTGCACGGACCGTACTTTTGGTGGCCCGGCCCGGGCCGAAAATTGCAATAAAATTTATTAAGCAGCATCACTCAAATAAAATATAAATAAATTGGGCATAGTTGAAACAATTTTCATGAAATTAAATTTAAAAAAAGGTGGGAGTTCTAACCTTTATAAATTATGACGGGCTTTTTTGGGCCGGCCCGGCCCCTGGGGGTTTTGGAATGGGCCGGTCCGGCCCGTGACTTTCTCGGCCCAGCCTGGCCCGGCCCGTGGGGGTTTTGGAACGGGCCGGGCCGGCCCGTGACTTTTTCGGCCCAGCCTGGCCCGGCCCGAGGTTGTTTTGGAACGGGCCGGGCCGGCCCGTGACTTTCTCGGCCCAGCCTGGCCCGGCCCGAGGTTGTTTTGGAACGGGCCGGGCCGGCCCGTGACTTTTTCGGACCAGCCCGGCCCGGCCCGTGGGGGTTTTGGAACGGGCCGGGCCGGCCCGTGCACATGCCTGGTTTGAGGCCTAGCACCGAGAAAATAACAAAGAAAAGAAAAAAATTGCAGGGATGTAAGTATGAAGCCTGACTAGCTGAATACTTTCCCGATTGTTTCGTAGCACCACAACCAGCGCTAATTTGCTTGCATACATCTTCGATCGATCAATAAGGCCAGTTCCGATTCACCCCTTCTTTGCCAAATATGTGCTGATCCCCTCATTCATAAAAGTTCTAATCTCTGCGAGCTCATTGTTGGGAAACATACAGAAATATCAAATAAATTCAATTGATTAAATTGCATAGAATAAAGAGAGTATTATTGCATTTGATGTGCTGGAATAACCTCATTATTTTTATGGTTGTGGTTGATATTGACACAAAATTGCACTCAATGCTCGAGTGGGGGTCTTCCACTTCTCGAGCAATGCACTCAAATATGCGGACACTGGGCAAGTACAGTTGGTCGTGGTTTTAACGAATTTTTTTTTTGTGATTTGGGTAAAAATTAGGTACTTGTTCACTTGGGGGAAGGAGGCTTGCATTTGATTATATGTTGCTAAACATGTTCAAATAACTCTTAAGTAATTTTTATATGCTTTGAACCAGGGCTGTACCGGATACCCGAGATCCGAAAAAATGGCGAATTTTCGGATAATTTTGTTTGCAAAACAAAAGACTTCAAAAATTTTTTTCAAATATTAGGTTGTCTCAAAAGTTCGCACCGTTTCACAGTCAAACGTTCAAATAAAGCAAAATTTCAAATTTTATTCAAAACAAAGCATAACAATTAATCAACAAAATAATCTCCACAAATTCCACAACTTTCTCCCAGCGTTCTTGAAGACGACTGATTCCCTTGACATAAAATCCGGCTGGCTTTGAAGAAAAGAAACGATCCCAGAATCAGCCCAGAATCAAACAAAAACAACATAACGTGGCGAATATGATTGCTATCCATCTAAAAACAATAAACAATATGAGCTGAACAAAATATAAACGAAAAACTGAAAAACATTGCAAAATAAACACAGAGAACTTTTTAAAACTGTACAAAATTTTCAACAGGGGGGACCAAGGCAACGCGGTGCGAACTTTTGAGACAACCTAATATTTTGAGAAATTATCCGATATCCGGCGCTTTTTGAGATCCTATATTTGATCCGATATATCCGGTGCAGCCCTGCTTTAAATGATAAAAGGGGTTTGGGGGGTGGGTGGTTGTGGTTACTTTTCTCATTTAGGTCGCACCTTCATTTTTATTTTTTTCGTTGCTATTTAGACAGATTATATACATTTTATTATTCACAATTACACAATTCAACAATCTGAGACCATATGGAGAACGTAATATAATTTCCTGCAAATTTTCTTCTCCATACAAAATCAGATACGTAACTCTGGAAGACAGAACGATGAGTGCCGAATTCTTTTTTGTGCCTTCTATTGAACTTCTGCCAGGTCGATTCGATTGTCTGCGTGTGCGCCCCTGTTTTTGTATCGACAAAGTTCAGAGAATGATTGAGTGACAAATGCCGGAATCCCTCAGGCAATTGCTCGATCAGGCTGACTCCATTGCGATTGCTGATGTAGGCTGGCCATCGATCGGAGATAATTGTAGTTCCTGAAATAAAATGTTTGTAGATAATTAATTTGGAAAAAAAACCCGCTAGACACCTTCATAAACACATCGATGGGCTCTATTTAAGGATACGGTGCCAAAAACACCTTGGTCTCCGCTGTTGATTTTTGTTAAAAAATTGCACAGACTTTTTTATTACACACAAGACATCAATATCATTTAAACAAATTATAGTTCATAATTATCTATTCGATGTACCATAGCAGGGGTGGGACGGAAGACAAAAAAAGTCGGAACAAAAATCGGAACCGGAAGTAGAAAAATTTCAAAACCGGAAGTCGGAAATCGGAAGAAAGAAAGGGCCGGAAATCGGAAGTCGGAAATCGGAAGAAATTTAAAAAAATTCGTGCCAAAATTTAATGTTGTACAGATGCATACGTAATTTATTCCAATCTTAATTATAACAACAACAAGAGACCGCAATCATTAATATTCAAAATTGTAGGCGAAAAGGTTATGGTGAAGCAACAACAGCATTTTCAAATTAATTGGAGATAACCTTTTTCTGAGATCATTTACAATAAATCCAGCAGTTGAAAAGAAACGCTCAGAGTTTCTTTATGCGGTAAGCCCCAGTTAACAAAACTATTTTTAGATTCCATATTATCACAAAACATCTTTTTTTTCATTAACTTCAGCACATAGAATTACTTAGAAGACGTTTAAACACTATCCTCAAGTCAGTAAAAAAGCCGGCCCGACCCAAAAAGTGCCCAGTTGACAAATAAGTATTTTAAAATCGAAAAACAAATATTCTTCGAAAATTAACACCAACTTTTCTCTGCTACCCGAGTAATTAAAAAATTCAAAGGAATAAATTACTACATTACTAATTAGCAGGGTAAAAGTGTTTTGAGAAGGTAAAAAAACATTTGAGCCATCAAAAATATTTTCAATTTCAATGTTTCACCTCAATAAAAACATTAAATAACTATAAAATAACGTCCAGATGTTCTGCAAATGGGCATAAAGCACTTTGACAAGAGCACTATGAAGAGACAGGTCAAAGAAAACAGAGAAATGCAGAAAATGAGGGTGCTGTCTCACCATCTGGCCTCTGAAGGAGGAACGTCTATTGATTTTCTTCCGCTTTAACTATTGCAAAGGGAGCGGCCATTGGGTGACACTCTCGCGCATACTATCCAGAACAGACTCACAAGAAAAAAAGTTTATTGCTGTTCAGCCAGTAAGTAATGCTTAAAATTATCTCTCTCGGTTCACCTTCACCCAATTCACAAAGATCAGCAGTTTGAGATCGAAAATGTATGGTGAAGTAACATCAATTAACAGTGTTTTTAATTAGTAGTCTTTTTGAAGGAATTAAAAGCCCAATCGTTGTAAAATGATGAATTACTGAAGTGCTGTGTTTACGCAACAATGCTGGATTTAATTAACAATCAATAACGCAATCATCAAAATTCAAAGAGTTGTCGCTCAGGCAGCCGTTTTTTTTTCGTCCTGCTCTGGATCAGCTTCTTCGACTTGATTTCGTTCGACTTCCAGCCAGGCACGAGCATCTAAATGTAAAATAGTAGACATAAAGAAAATATTAATGACAAACTTTGAAATGCCCCTCGTCCAATTCTGCATTGCACATACGCTCGCCCTTTTGCTTTGATGCTTCTGAAGTTGGTGCTGACCGACCCATCGAGCCAACTGATTGTCTAGATCCACGAACGTGAGCTTTTTTCCACCACCAACCAGTCTATTGTTTGCCTTTCCGATCGGAGACGATTCACTATAACTCACAATAAATTTCTACCGGTTAATATGATACAATACTTTGCGCCAATCGACGACTGTGCTCCTGGTTACGCCAAACTTCTTTGCGGCATTGTTATTGGAAACGCTGTTTGCATGCTTGACGAACTTCAACTTGAATTTGTTTGAGTACGACTTCCTGTTCCTTCGATTGCGTGCTTCGATTTCATCTTCGACGTTCGAGAGGTGAATGAGATCTGCATCGGCCATTTTTTACTAAAATAAAAAGTATATAACTTAATTTTTTTTAATAAGACTGGGAATGGAGTACAAGTAAAAACCGAAGCACTGGATAAAATTGGCTTTTGGGGTGTCGCTCTATTAGAGACTGTCGGTTTATTTTCCAACCACTCTCTAGGGTGTCGCTCTATCAGAGACTATCGTTCTATTAGAAGAAATACGGTAGGTTAATTATAGACTAGCGCCCAATTTATTTTTCGACTTTTTTGCGAATTTTTTAAGCTTTCCAAAAATTCGACATTTTTATATTATAACTTTTAGCTAAATTAAAGAATACGCCCCCACTCAATTAAAAAACTTGCAAACACCACCACTCAGACAGCTTCTTACCCAGTACTTCGAGTTCAAAATTTTTAAAATAAGGTCATTTGTTCAAAATAAGGACGTTGTAGGACATTTTAGCAAAAATGCCATTTTATCCAGTGTTTATTGCTTTTTGGTTCTATATGAGAATCCATGTCCAAAATATGCCTTGGTCCCCCCTGTTTTTTTTTTGACAATTTTGCCTTGGTCCACCCTTTTGTTTTATTTAAATTTTCAAATTAAATTTTCAAATCATCGTACGTCGCGGAGGCTGTCTTTCGCCCAAATTGTAAAAAACAACAGGGGGGACCAAGGCATATTTTGGACATGGATTCTCATATAGAACCGCTTTTTTGCTGCTAAAAAATAAGATTTTGACGTAAAATTTAAAAAAAAATTCAGGTCCCAAAATAAGTACGGATCCTATAAATAAGGACTTTTCGGATCCCTGGTTTTATTCCAGAACACTTACTGCTCCTAGCCGCATTTGAGCCCGTCCTAACATGCGCTGGCCAAAGTCTAAGTCTGTTTCGCCAAAAAATTAGATGGCCTTAAAAATTTGAAAAAGTGGCAAATTCGAAAAAATGCCAAAAAAAAAAGGCCGCACGCCCTGATGAGCCATTCTAAAACCGCAAGTGCACCCCTCCTCAAAAGAGTATAATTCTTTAGCCGTAAAACCCCAAAGAGTATGAGTTCTCTAACCATTTTTAGGCTTAGGGAACTCATACTCTTTGGTGAAGAAGGGGGGGGGGGCGGTGATGGATGTGGCAGGTGCACTTGGGGTGCTGTCTTGGCCACACGCTCTCATGTAACTGGTCGTACATTTCTGTGGTGCACTACTCTAATTACCGTATTATTTATTACCGTATTAATTACCGTATTATTGTCGCGTGCGGCCACGGCCACCAGCTCGTGAATTGGAAAAAGGGGAATGGAGGGGATATTTGATCCCACTCCCTTTGGATCCGCAGGGCTTCCCAGGCCGTGATTTTTTGATGTGTCTGGTCTGTTCATCTTCAGCCAACAGCCCTTTTCTTTTTGCTTTTTGTAGACTGCTGGCCAGGTCATGGGTGAGTAAGCTGTTCCCTTCTATGCTACTAGGTCACTTGCGACATCACTTGCGTCGAGGACGCAACACACTTGGGGTGCTGTCTTGGCCACACGCTCTCATGTAACTGGTCGTACATTTCTGTGGTGCACTACTCTAATTACCGTATAATCTCTAATAAGCGCCCCCTCTACTTTGAGGGTCTGTATCTCGGGGCAGAGCAAATATTTTGCATTTTCTTAACTCCCACGAGCTCTACCGATTCCACTTTTTAGATTTTGGTTGTGCCCCCAAAAATCTCGAGATAGACCCGAAATTTTTCCGATTTTCGGAGGATTGAAAAATAAGCGCCCGGGGTGCTTATTAGAGATGATACGGTAAGCGGGACTTTTTTTTGTAAAAATCGTTTTTATCATTTTTTTAATTGCCTGACATACAAAGTTTACAAATGGACAACGGCAAATATCATCAAAAAACTATAAACAACTTCACAAAAAAATATTTTAACTTGACTGCCGTTTAAAGGATGTGATGTGCTGCTGTTTGTTACTGCTTTCCCACACACTCACCAACAAAGATTTTTTGTTGCGTTTGATGAGCACAGCAGCATAATACAAACCACAAATGGCTGCATCCAAGGTGGTCGGAACCATTGTGTAACTGCCCAAATAATCACTCAGGGATATTCCAGTTAACTAAACACTTATTCATATATAAATTAATTATTGTATAGTCTCTATTAAATTCACTTTACAAAAGATGCAAAATTACTTTATTTTCGACTAGTTTCTATTTTTTATGTTCATAAAATTTATTTGCCGGCCACCACCATGCTGAACTCCAGAAGTCGGTTTGTCTACTGCATGAGCTGCGAGATCCAGCCAACGGCATTGAAAATTGCTTCGAAGCCACCACTACTAAGCTTGACTTCGGCATCCAGAGCTTGATGTATGCTGACCAGTGTTTTCGAAAGTCAAGGCCAAGTTCAAGGTCAACGTAAAACTTGACTTTAAAACATCAAGGTCGTTTTTCTCGATTTTTTATAAGAAAAAACGGGTCTGAATTTTTTTTTCCTGTTCCTTGAAGTAAAGATTTCGCAATTTATTCTGAACAAAACATACTTTTCAGAATAACAATATCATTTTTTGTACGATGAAATATAGCCTAAAGTCAAAGTAAAATCACCTAGATTTTACCGAGGGTCAAGGACAAGGTAAAATCAAGGTGATTTTGCTTTGACTTTTGGCTATATCTCATCGTACAAAAATGATATCGTTATTCTGAAAAGTACGTTTTGTTCAGCGCAAAATCCAATTCAGACCCGTTTTCCTTACAAAAAATCGACAAAAACGACCTTGATGTTTTAAAGTCAAGTTTTACCTTGACCTTGACTTTCAAAAAAACTGATCCTGATCGGGCAACTCCATTCATAAGCTTGACACGGTCGAATGTGATCTCGAACTATCACCAATCTCGGTCATTGCCATAGCCTTTTCGGATTGCGACATTTCTTCTAAACCTTCATGGATACTAGCGTGCCAGACCCACAGACTCCAAATCGCCAACGGTAAATGAAAGATAACACCCTGAGCCGAACAATTCAAAAAAGCTTACTAACCTAAGTCTTCGCCTATTCTACGAGCACTTGACCACATTATTTTTAATTTTCAGCTACAAGAAATCTTTGGCACGACCACCACTCTCAATCAGTCGCTTCAGCTTCGGATACAATTTGAGCACGAGACCATCAGGCTTCAATTTCTAAAGGTTTTTATACTTTTCGACCCTTAAATGGCGCTTTTTCTGCCGGAAATGGCCCTTTTCCTGCCGGAAATTTGAAAAAGCTTTTTTTTGTTTTCGAAAAGAGCGTTTTCTTATTACTTTTCAATTTTTTTGACCAGCGTGTAGCCCAGGATCTCAGCTTTCTTACAAGCTATCAACTGACCAAATCTGGTTTCAAAGTTAGATGAAAAGGTCTTTAAAGGGACCAATTTTTTTCCAAAAATTTGGTCCCTTTAAAGACCTTTTCTTCAAAAGTGCCATTTCCGGCAGAAAAAGCGCCATTTCAGAGTCGAAAAGTATTTTGACCATTTCTAAATTGAGCAGAGAATTTCTTGCAAGCAGATTATTCCTTTTAAGATTCTTAGAGAATAAAGCCTAACTGATTTCGAAGACAAATCGGTTTCTTTCGCTTCAAGACAAAACGGGTGTCAAAACAGTTTTAATGTGCTGATTAAGTTTGAAAAATCAGACTTAACTGTATTTTAACTGAGCTTAGAAAGGCTAGATTTTTTAAGATAAAAATAAATTTTAAGATAAAAATAAAAATATTTATACAACAGGAGCTGTAAACAAAAAGTCTCTAGACGTTCCTGGGAATGAAAAGAGTATAACAGAAACCGGCCCTATACGACAATAGGTCCCATTTTTTGCCTTGGTCCCCCCTGTTGATTTTTTTTAATTTTTTGCTTGTATTTTAACCAATTTTATTTTCTTCTTTCGGCGACACACTAACATTATTAATTTTTCACGAGTTGTTCAACAAATTTTCTGAAATAATTCTGATTTCTTGCACTACAGTTCAGACGAAAAACGGCTTCAGCAATGTACGAGGTGAGCAAATTATCACTGGTTCCATAGAGGCGCTTGATCTTATGTTTCATATGATCAAAAGAAATAAAAAAATTCATAAGAAATAAAAATAAGCAAAAATAGATTCGAAAATAAAAATCAGCGAAAAAAATCAACAGGGGGGACCAAGGCAAAAAAATGGGACCTATTGTCGTATAGGGCCGAGAAACCTGTGGTGATGCGACTCTCCTTGTTCATAAAGCTTGCAATTTCCGCCCACAGCTTGTCCACCACAGCACGTTTCGAGTGGTCATTAAGCGTTGCATCCCATATGACTGGCCGAACACGAACCTCCTCGATGATAGTTGCCTTTTCCAGGTCCGTCAGATCCTTGTGCGTGGGAGTAGCCATTCTAAAAGGCAAAATAAAACACAGGAATAAAACACTGGAAGCACAGAAATGTGCAATAAAAACGCAGAAAAACTATGACAACTTTCAGGAAAGTTGCAAGAAGTATCAAAAAAATGTCTTGATAGCTACATTTTTCTCTTTTTGTGGAAAGAAATTAATAAAAGTTATAGAGTGTTTTACCATGCGTAGTATCCTCGCGGCTACAGTTGGCAAAATATTACACAGGATTTCTAGCCCAACTGATATTTTGACCACATTATTTTTCTTTAAATCTGTTATTAATATGGATAGTTCACATTCAAATGACCACCAACCAAATTATGGGACTGACTCCCAGTTTTTATAGCATAGAAGAAGTAGCCAGAGCAAAGTAGGTTGAGCATTCCAAATGCGATTTTCATGTAGCTCTGTGTTATAGGCATAAAATTTTGGTTTCTTATGAGCAGGCAGTAGATTTTTGTGCATTTATTCACTGAAAAAGATACACTAGACTGACATCTTACGAAATTTTGAATGTTTTGATTATGGCCGTATGTAAAATCAATTTTTGAAACGGTAGGATATTTTTCTATATTATAATTACAGGCAATTAACTCTGGATGCATGAAAAATGTATGCATACCAGAGTTTCTTTGTACGATAGGCCCCGGTATTCAAAACTATGTTCAACATTTTCTTGTTTGTGGGCCCTGTGTGGCACGCTTTTATTCCCTTCTCTTCCCTCTACAGTCCTTATTTCCATCAAGAAATCAAAAGGCACCAATTTAAATTTTCAAATTTTGACTAAAAAGCCACGATAACCCCTTGGTTCGGGTTTTTTTTTTTGCTCAAACGGGTTCAATCGGGTTTTTTCGCTTAAAAAAAACACGCGTCTCTCTCATGAAATCGGGATAGAGAAACAAGAATATGAAGTTATCTCCTCCATCCAAGCATTCTGCGTGGAGGCGGGGATTCTGAACTCAAGCCCAAAAAACTTATGACAAGAATTAAGTTAGGCATTTTTTAATTCACCACCCATACTTCTAAAAACCTACGCTTTTCAACTTGCAATGGAAGTTCCGTAAGAAACAGAGCTGAAGACACAGCATATGAAGATACAATAGTCATCACCATCAAAGGAAGAATCCACTGACCCTTCCAGTTAACATACTTAAATGGAAATTTGAAGGCCAGCGCTCTATCCAAAGTAAGAAAAAATACAGGCACAGAGCTAGTGTAATAGTAATTGAAAGCTGGAATTCCAAAATAAAACAGCACAAAAGGGTTGTGACTCACTTTATTCACTGACAAAAAAATTAAAAAATTTTCTATAATTTTTTTCCCGCTAGACAAATCTCTAACTCTGAAAATGGATTCGTGCTCAGCGTGGTCAATTTTCTTATGAAGCTGTGTAGGGTTGTATAATGGGTAAATACCCGGGTAAATACCCGGGTATTTACCGGTATTTATTAATAAATACCCGGCTATATAAAATTCGGGTATTTATATATGTATTATACACGGGCATTTTTCGCAAAACCGATCGTGAACATCGAGTGCTTTTATTGGACGTCTTTTTTCTTCGAGCGTTTTTATGTAGACGGTGTCTTTTCATGAATTAACATCCGAATTCTTAGCCTCTTCAATGCCTAAGCCTTTATCATGGAGCTGGAGCTTTTTCAATCGCAAGGAGGAAAAAGATGCATCCGGAAAATCGATCTTTGTCGGCTATTGCAAGTTCTGTAATGCGCATTATACAAGCAACTCTGGTTGATGTATATGTTTGGTGTCGATAAAATTGATTGAGTGCAGTTCACTAGTCCCCCTGTGTATTTTTATAAATACCCGACATTTGGGTATTTACCCGGTAAATACCCAAAAAATAAATACCCGCGTATTTATACAACCCTAAAGCTGTGTTTGAAACATGGTTGTCAAAATATATAAAATTGATAAAATTCGATAAAATTTATGGCGTTATGCATGTCTCTGAATTCGATAAAAATCGATAAAAAATTCGATAAAATTTTTATCGAATTTTTTATCGATTTTTATCGAATTTTTTTATCGGTCATTCTACCACATTTTGTCACTTGTCAGGTTAAGTTTTTGCGCTTAGCACTAATATAGCCTCTGTCTTGCCGTGTCAGTTTCAAAGTCAAGTCAAATTCTCCTAAAACAATTTTATTTGTAACAGCAAATACCACCGAAATGAACAAAACAATTAGATTACACCCTTCAAAAACAAAGATCGTAGATGACGGCAAGGCAAGTGATTCTCACCGCCAACACAGAAAACGTTCGATCACTCGTCTGTCGTGAAAAAGATCTTTGATAGCTCGTGCCGGCCAATTCCTAGTTCGGAAAGCTCTTGGTTGACAAGGTCTTGCACAAACCGACTTGTCTTCTTTGCGCCAGCTTCAACAGGAGAGAATGATAGATTGGCTTCCGAACTCCTTGCTTTTCCACACGGCTATTTCATCGTATTCTTCATCGAACGATTCCTAAACACAGTGTAACTAAAATAGTATAAAAAAGCACTAATTTCCTACTTTTGTTCGTCTGGATCTTTTAGGTGTAGACGTATCACTAATGGTTGGACTAGCTAAAAGATGTACAATAATGCTGTTTATACTGCGAAACGGAGTCAATATGTGTCTTAAGTGCAAAACATTGGCCTAACAAAGGACAAAATGTGGTAGAAGAACCGATAGAAAAAATTCGATAAAAATCGATAAAAATCGATAAAAAATTCGATAAAAATTTTATCGAATTTTTTATCGATTTTTATCGATTTCGAAAAAATAATTCTCGTTTGAATTTTTAACGAATTTTATCAATTTTATATATTTTGACAACCATGGTTTGAAATTCGAAAGTCACTGTCAAATTTCAAATTCAGCTCAAGACAATAACTATTTGATTTTCAATATTTGAATATTTATTGTCTTGAGCGGAATTTTAAATTTGACAGTGACTTTAGAATTTTAAATACAGTTTTATAAGTAAATCGACCACTTTGAACACGAATCCGGTGTCAGATTTCAAGATTTGTCTAGTAGGAAGAACCGAGCCATATTTAGCGCTTATAGATACCTGGATGCCATTTTGCCAGGAGATAAACATGGTAAGGCATAGAAAACAGCGAGCCAACAATGTGGTAAATCAAATAAATAAGCATGGAGGTGGACAATTTGTCTGTTCTAAGCCAGTCGTGTTTCAAAAACACGACATAAATTAAACAAGACATGCTACTAGTGCTCACAGTCTGCAATATTATTATTGTGACTAGCTGTCCTAAGTTTAAATACGCTAAATAATCGGCAGCTGGAGAAGTTGTTGTTGAATTAGACATTGAGCAACTAAAAAGTACTGATGAAGTTAAGTTCTGGTATAGTCAAACCTCGGTATAGTGGTATAGCGGTCTCTGCGGACCGGAAAAAATTCGCACTATATCCAGGTTCACACTATACCGAGGTTTCAAAACTGAAACTTTTAAAAAATCACACTACAGTAGACTTCCTCTACAACGTACACGTACGATGTAACGGACTCAATCTGTAACGGACTCAATCTGTAACGTACTAACTTTTTTGGTTTGGTTGGATTTGCCTAGAAGAAGGCATATTCTACCCTCTCTATAACGGACTCCTTCTAGAGCGGTATGGCCCGGCTCCTTCTACAGAGAATTGACCGCACACCGCATGACTTAGGTCGATGGCGGGTTGGCGGGTAGTCGACATTTTCGGTTTCGGTAACCCGAACGGGAACCGAAAACCGAAATTTTTGGGTAACGGACCCGAACCGGAACTCGAAAACCGAAATTTCCGGTTTTCTGATAAAAAAAACCGAAAACGGGTACCCGAACCGCCAAGCCTAGTTCTAATCCCACTAAGTGCACCCCCTACTTTTCATGTTTCATTTACAAGTTTGGTACAGTCCACTCCCTCTATAACGGACTAATTTTTTTGGTTTGGTTGGATTTGCCTAGAAGAAGGCATATTCTACGCTCTCTGAAACGGACTCCCTCTACAGCGGACTCCCTCTATAACGGACACCTTAGCCGGTCCCAACCTTATAAAGGAACCTTCGGACCTGTTTAGTTGGCAATGAAATATTGAAAAAAAAATTCCAGATATTTTTAAAAAATTTTTTAAACCTGTGCGCTTTTTGAAGTAATTAACTCGTTTAAGTCATTCAATGTACTATTCTGTTCATTCTCTTCATGATGTAGCTTCTTTGTGCTGTTGTTTTAACAACCTTTTGTTTTGGACATCGACGAGTCAACGCTACATGGAAACTCACAACGTTGATCCAGCAATGCTTTAAATGTCCCACGAGCTAAATGATTTTCCAGGCAACCGGACCGAAATGACTTTTCCGGTTTGGTCTCGCGACAAATCCTTTTGAAATCGGGTTTTGTGCGGTTTCCCATTTTTCGGCCTAAGAGTGCACGAGTAAAACGAGCTCTGTTCAGCATTGAAAAAGAGGCGCGGGAGTTAGTCAGAACATGACCAGGAAATAAATTGTTTTAGGGACTAAAGTGCGTCACCATGGATTGAAAAAAAATTCTGGAGGGGTCAAAAAAATTTTTTTTTCAATCCTTGGCGACGCACTTTAGTCCCTAAAACAATTTTTTTCATGGTCATGTTCTGACTAACAGCCGCGCCTATTTTTTAATGCTGAACAGAGCGGTAAAAACAGATTTTTTGTAAAACTAATCAAAATATTGGTTAACACGTCCTACCAAAATGGTAGCCGCACCGCAGCTGCAATCATCCCTAATTAAAATGACACAATTTTGTGAAAGTCGAAGAAAACTATGCACCCAGTCAGAATCGAACCGACGACTGACCTACACCGTCCACCGCCGCTTCACCACTGAACCACAGATGTCATTGAATGGAGATAATGGTTTTCAATACTTATCACAAAGGGGTACTAAACAAATGAATTGACCTGGTACCCGCCTTTCAAAATGAGCATGCCCCTTTAACAAATTCTAACCACAAAAAGTTTCCTGGGAGATCATTTGTGACTTTGTGGTTACCAATTTAAAGTAAAAAGAGTCAGGCCCACTTTTTGCCTGTCAGGTCCACGACCCAGCCTCAGGTCGAACTTGGAGTGGTGTCAGTTCATAAGGACTCAATTGTAAAACGAAAAATAAACACTCAGAATCTGCATTTTCAACCATTTGATGCAAAATTTTAGGAGTACTAGGTTTAAATATCGTTTTAACTGGCTAATAATGTAGCTGACAATGTATTCTAATTCAGCAAATTTAATTTTTTTTGTGGTGAACATTTTTAGTGCTAAATTATATGTGCATTTCCGACTTGCTCAATTTTATTTTTCTAAATATATTTTTTGGCTTTTCTTCTTTATAGACTACAAAATACTCCACCTGACTTTAGGAGTTTGTATTACTAAAAAAAATTGGTGCAACATGCGTCTATCGGAGTGATCCTAACACACCCTAATATTTTGACTTAGGACAAACCAGCACCCAAAATTTTTTTTTATTGAAGCACAACGATAATTGAAACATGACAATTGTAACGTCTCTATATAGTATTTGGGATGGGTGGGTGGTTAACGCTTAAGTCAAAGTTAGGGTGATCAGGAGAGTAGGCAGGGGCGCAGGAGGATATGTAGGGGTGCCGATAAGAGTGTAAAGGTGCTGGGAAAATGGGTAGAGTACCACTAAAGGGGGTAGAAGTGCCAGTAAAGTGGTTAGGTGTGCCAGTAGAAAGAGTAGGGGAGCCAGCATAGTGAGTAGGGGTGCGAGGAGAGGGGGGCTGGGTACACCAGGAGAGTGCGTGGGTATGCGAATTTAGTTGACCGTGTAAGGTAGAAGAGTGTTTAGGTAGGGTATCCCCGATTTTGGGTGATTACCCCAGACAATAGGTAAGTCCAACCATATCTCCACTAACCATTTGGCAAGTGTTCTAACTATCTCTTGGATATTCTAACTATCCGCATTGTAACCCCACCTAAAAAATACCAACCCTTTTGTCAAGGGTATCTTAGCCTTTTAAAGGACCATGCTCGCGCAAGGCCGAGCAATTGTTGAATTTTGAATTGGCGGGGACCCAAATTTTTTTCGCATCAGGACATTTTATTTTAAAAATATTTTTTGTCGTTCTCATATTGCTTTTTCTAAGAGCACTTATAATACTTTTGAAAAGCACACAAGGGTGTTATAATGGTAAGCGATACACCCGAAGGGTTCCTTTTCGAATTTCTTCATAGCAGAATCTCTTTTCGTGCGTGTCATGACAATTTAAATACAGTCAAGTCTCGATTTAGTGTAGGTGCTGGGGACCGAAAAAATATACACTAAATCGAGATATACACTAAATCGAGAGTTTTGATCCAAAACGGTTGATAAGGTACACTAAATCGAGATATACACCAAATCGAGACTACACTAAATCGAGACTACAGTAAATCGAGATATACACTAAATCGAGAGTTTTGATCCAAAACGGTTGATAAGGTACACTAAATCGAGACTCGACTCTATACGGACCATGTATGGACCATGTTCAAGAGAAATCACGCGTCGCTTCTTAATCGGAGTGCTCATCTATAAAAAAGGAAGTACAAAAGGTTGTATTAATTTTATTGCAAGTGCCTTCTCAGGCAAAATCAGAGAGAAATCATAAAAGAAACCAAACTGACTGAAATTGAATTACAGCAGAAGCGAAAATTTTACGCTCCAAGACAAAAGCATTTTTAATTTTTTATTTAAAAATTGTAATATACACTAAATCGAGTGTATGGTTGAAGCCATTTTAGTGCAAAACCAACCAAACCTAAATAAAATATACACTAAATCGAGATCTACACTAAATCGAGACTTACACTAAATCGAGACTACACTAAATCGAGACTACACTAAATCGAGACTTGACTGTACTGCTTTTGTAAGAACGCCGTGCCAATCAACCTAGTTTCAAATAATTAAAATGATGAAAATGCCTGTAAACATCTTAAAATGACCTCAGATGTGTTTGGAACCAAATAAATGACTTTTCCAAAATATTTCAGTAAAACTTCATTTAGAGCTACAAAACCTGCATTATGAAATTTTCTTTTTAAAATCTTTTTACGTTCAATAACGAGCTCAAAAGTCCACCAAGAACTTTTGGGACACCCGTTATTAATAAAATGCAAGGAAGTTCTTTAAACCAGTGTATATTCCACGGTTTACCTTTGGGTTGTTTTGAATCCACTAATAAATCACTAGATATTTTTAAAATTCACTGGTAAACCAGTGAATTTGTATGATTTTGTAACTTTTCTTAATTTTCAATTTTTCCGTTGTATCAACTACGTGAGCAGTGTAAAATGATCTTTTTATGTGAACTGGGAAGAATGATCGCTTTATACCAGGCGGGAATTTTCGGTCATTTTTATAGGCCGCGAATTATTAGCTGCACCCGAGTTAAAAACGCTCTCTATAAGATACTCTAACCGTAGCTACGTAGATTTTTTTATTTAAAAAAAAGAAAGTAATAAACTTTGGTATTGGAGCGTTTCATCGTTTTTGTCTAATGCAGAATTTCGATTTTGCTGTGTTGATAATTTTTTAAATTCAAGATGATGATAAAACTCTGTTTTACTTGGTGTTTTACCAAAAAGGAGGTTCTTTTCGGTTATCCGGGGGACCTTTTAAAATTGCTTTTTTGATTTAATTTTACATATTTTCTGAGTTCTTTAAATTTTTATTGTAAACAAACAACGACAAAATAACTATTCAACGGAGATTTTCGTTACTATTCAACGGAGATTTCAGGCAGATCACGAAAGTTCATAGCGGCTAGAAATGGACAAAAAATGTAATATTAAATCAAAAAAGCAATTTTAAAAGGTCCCCCGGATAACCGAAAAGAACCAAAAAGGATACCAGAGTGGGATCTTGGGGGCTTTTTGCCCACGCAGGTGTTATTACCTTGGCGGCGGCCACGTACTGGGCGCCATTATCGGAAATTACCGCTTTCGGTGTCCGGCGCCTGGCCGAAAACACCAAGAAAGCGTCAATGAATGCCTCCGAAGAGGCATCCCTGGTATAGGCCTATATAGGTAAACGGGTCCGAGCGGGTGACGAGGTAGACCTTCTAGAATAAAGCTGGGGCAAGAAACTAGCTCACCAATTTTTTTTAAAAAGTGCGCGTAATTCTGACACACCCTGTATATAAAAAAATGGTCTGAGCTGCGTGTATTTGAAACACCGCGGTACTAAAAATCGCTTTTTTAATGTATTTTATATAAAGTAAAAAAATTTTATATAATGTCGGTCCTATTTACTGGGTGGTCTGCTGCAAATAGCCCATATAATCTATTTTTATGGTACAGCCTTTGAAGCACGCTATACTTGCATATTGAAGTCCAATTTTTTAGTAATACAAACTCCTAAAGTCAGGTGGAGTATTTTGTAGTCTATAAAGAAGAAAAGCCAAAAAATATATTTAGAAAAATAAAATTGAGCAAGTCGGAAATGCACATATAATTTAGGACTAAAAATGTTCACTACAAAAAAAAATTAAATTTGCTGAATTAGAATACATTGTCAGCTACATTATTAGAAAAAGGGGGGGTGCCACGTTATCGAAAGTCGACTGTACTTTCAGTTAGCGGAACTCATACGCAAAGTTGACCCCAAAAAATTTTATGCTCAAAAATGATTTAAATAATTTTATTTACTCTTCAAATACATCATAATTCCAATCCGAATCAAAAATTTACGAACACCAATTTCACCATCATTACATACAAAATTTCTGAGATATGTTTAAACAAATAATATAGAGTATCCGGCCCTTCGAATTTCTTTCGCCATAGGTATCTATAAAGAAGAAAAGCCAAAAATATATTTAGAACAAATAAAATTGAGCAATTTCGAGATATGCACATATAATTTAGGACTAAAAATGTTCACTACAAAAAAATTAAATTTGCTGAATTAGAATACATTGTCAGCTACATTATTAGAAAATGGGGTGCCGGGTTATCGAAAGTCGACTGTACTTTCAGTTAGTATTGCATCAGAGAACAGGCGCTTGAACAAATTAGCGAACCCTCGAAAAAGATTCTTGAGATGCAATTCTTGAGATTGCATTACTGGCATCATTATTGGGACCATATATATACAGCAAAAATAAATAAAAATGGGTAAAACTGGTTTTCCAGATGCTATTCCTATGTGCCACCGTCTGTCAAATGTACTATGTGTTTTCGCTGTACCTACAGGCTCAGGCGACCTCCACCAAAAGTCTTTTCTCTCTGGTCTTGGATGGCAGTGGCAAAAAAATGATAACAGTGGCTTCAATCGTCGACAATTGGCCTACCAGTAGATCCGGAGGCTCAATGCTGCCACTCGGATACTCCAACGAGATGGTCAGACACTTTGGGCTGAAGACTCTGGACAGCATGGATGAAGGAGATGAAGACCTAATAACTCATCTTTTCAAAATACAGTTTACAATGAGCAACTAATACATTAAACTATTTTGTTTGATTGTTCCGAAAATATTTTTCTGTATTAGAATCAGCAAATAAACAAAACAAAAGACATATTGGCATATAGACATATGAGGTCGAGGTGCGAGGTGAGGTCAAGGTGGCCACAATGGGGGTGCGAGATAGATGTTACACTAGCCACAATAGCCTCAAACCAAATACTGCTGAAAAGGGCTAAATTGATACGATGGGGGCTATTTTGGGCATATATTGTCCTATAAATAAAGTTTTCGACAGAATAAAAAGAATTTAAAAAAATATTTTACCGAGGTGCGAGGTCATTGTGGCCACCCTGACCTCACCACCCACCTCGACCTCGCACTTCACACCTCCATTGTGGCCACTATCTCGCACCTCGACCTCGCATCTCTACCTCACACCTCCATTGTGGCCAAGGCATTAGAACAAAACAAAAAAGTTCCAATTTTACAGCAATATGTCTCAGGTGTAATGGGAATTTCACCTTTCTTCATCTTTAATTCTAAACTTTTGAGAAAACAAAGGCACTTCCGGTCCACCTTTTTGCGTCCTAATGATTAGAGTGCGAGAAATTGCTGATTTCCTTGACCATTTTCTTTAAGTAAAAGCTTCATTGCTGCTCTCTAAATATACATTGCTGTCTGTCATGTACCCTTAGCTCCCTTTGAGACCGGAGCCGCTATACCGAGGGTTGACTGTATTATAGCCACGTATTAGAGCTATGTTCAAATCACATGAAATTGCGCAGATTAGTAAGATAAAGTTCTAGGATATTTCTTGCAGTAGAGTATGGCTCACTATAGGGTACCTATAGTGAGCAGGGGCCATAGGGTACATTTATTTACTTGAAAAAATGCTCAAAAAAATCAGCAATTCCTGACACTCCAATCATCGCTGCTATGGCTCTCCCTTGTTATAGCCATAACTGTTATAGCCAAAACGGTTAAGTCTCTAATATTTTGTGGTTGTAACAGAAGGAATCTATATATTTAACTGATTATTTAATTAAAGGGGCATGCTCGTCGCCGATGGGAAGTTTTGGCTATAAGGATTTTTGGCTATAACAATTTTGGCTATAACAAGGAGGAGCCGCTGCAAAAGTTTTTCTAATTGCAAAACTTCTACTAGCAAAAAGCGGAGTTTATCCGGATTTAGCAACGCTCTACCACCTGTGTTTACTGATTTCGCTCTTTTGATACTATAGTAAAACAATTCAAAAAACTTAACACCGTATTTTCTCTGATATACGGACCCGTCGGTTTATTTTTCAACCTCCCTCTATAGAGGTCATTTTTTTACCGTCACTGTCTTTGAATTGTTGAGGGTGAGATACTAGGCGATTGAGCCGATCATAGTGGAATTTTGATGCACGTAATCGAATTTTCGTCTTCAGTCAACCCCCCAAAACCAACTTTCAGCGGTTTTCAAGCCTTTCTCCGGTGGGATTCTGAGCTGTCAGAGTTCTTCTGGGCAAAAAAGAGTATTATACTAGCCAAAAGAGTCACCACCCAAAATTAAGAAATTTATCAGAAAGATAAAAATAAGCTTTATTCGCCTCACCAACACAACATATAACAGTCAAGCGAAGATGATGTGATAGCAGAAGTCTATTCAAGCCACCAAATCGAAACGGACAGGAGCCAGCTCTTCCAACTTCGTCTTATTTGTCTTTACCAAATGGGCTTTGCGAGGAGCTTCGGGCTAAAGAAACACAAGCTCATAACAAACACCTGATTTAAAAAGAAGGACAAACCTGACGACGAAGAGAGACAAAGGTTGCTTTTCCAGATTTGTAATCACGTTTCTGCTGATCATTGCTTTTGCACCGTTGCAAGAACTCTGAGCGGGAGTTCGACGGCTTTACGTGCTCCACGCGGACATTGATTCTCTTAGGAATGATGCGAGTGCTAAATTAACATGACTGTCAACACGATTATCGGAAAGTTTTGGACAAGTTAAATAGGTGTAAGAACCCAAGTAAACCAACTCAGCTCAGATAAAGCGTGAGGGCAATAATAGGCTCAATCTTATTTTTGAGTCATTTTTAGCACTGACACTTGCATTAGAAACAAGACCAGCAACTCTAGACTCAACAATTTTTGATTATAAAACACAAAAACTGACCGAACGCGCTTGTTGATGATCACACCGAGAGCATGCTTCGTCACATTGAAAACTCGACCCTGGAAAAAATAGAAAAATAAAGACAAGGCAACAAAAGATTATAAAGTAACTACCGTCTTTCCATGATACGCCTTGAATGGCATGCCCTTCTGGAACGCTCCGTTTCCCTTGACAGTCACGATATCACCTCGCTTGTAGACTAAAATCAGAAGTTTCAAATTTACTTCGCAAATTTCTCAACGACTGACCTCGATAGTAGGTACTCAGAGGCTCCAGACCATGCTTACGGAACGAACGAGCAAACATATAACGCGTTCCTCTGCGATAACCGTTCGGGTTCACCATTTTCGCTTCGAATTGCCTATAAAACAAAATTTTGTAGCAATATTATCTGAAGAAAGTTTGGAAAAAAATCAAGAGCGGCCTAAAGGACGAAATCGAAATTTGGTTTGGAATAAGCAGCAAAAAACATTACAAACCGCCGAAGGGGCGGTTTCAACTCCCTTCGCAAGACTAAAAACTGTTTTAAATCTGAAATTATTATTTACAACTTTATGGTGTCGCTTTTGATCCAAATCGTCACAATCCAACCTTTATAGCGTCACCCATAGTAATCAGCAGACAAAAGGGTGTGTCTACAGGCAGTCACGGTATACCAGTGTTTGCGTCAGCTTACTCAAAGTGAGAATCTCAGTGAGTCTCTTTTTTCTACTCTATTCTCAGTGCCCCAAAATATTTTCATTCTCACTCTCACTCACTGCCTGTAAATCAGAGTGAGTGCAAACAATGCGGTATACCGTATTTCCGCTAATAGGGATCCTACAGTGGAGATAGGAAGTCGGACATCAAAGACTTTGAGTTTTTCTAACTTTACGAGTTTTCACATTTTTTTCGTTCTGTAAACTTACAATGTAAAGTGATTTCGCCTAATCTTTTAAGATTCTTTCCACGAAAAAGTAACTTTCTAATAGTTGGACATGAAAAACAAAATGTCAGAATCGGATTACCGACTTCCTACATGCATTGTGGGAAAGCTTTAATAGACGCTACACTCCCTCCCCCGCTTCTCTATAAATGCCACTCCTATTGGGAAGCTGAAAATAGAGCCATATAAGTGATGGATCTTTTTTATTAATGGAATATTTTACTCTAGTTAAATGTCTACGTGCTTTCATTGCTGTATAACCTCTGCTAGTAACCTGTATCAGTTTATGTTTTTTCAGCAACAAATATGTCGCCCAATACAAGTCCTGATTGGAGTGCAGGCAAAGCTGAGGTAAAAAAGATGAAGCGCTTTCGTTATACTGCATTGGAAGAAAGGAAGATGCTCCACTTCTTTGCAAAGTTTGTCTTACTTTTTTTTGTCATTTTTCAGTAATAATTTTAGTGAGCTCAGGGGAGGCAATCTCAACTCACGTGTAAGAAATTTGCTTTTTTAATTCCTTGATCCTCGGATTTAATTCCTTCCGACTGAATATTATTTTAGTTTGGTCCAGCTATTTGGGACAATTACATCAAGGCGTTCAACAGACACACGACCAGAACCAGCTTCGGGCTTGAATCACAGTTAGTCTCTTCACATTTCTTTACATCCAATTAGGAAGCTGTTTTAGCTTCCGCAAGATAATGGTACCGAATTTGCCGAAATACCATGCTGAACTGCCTAAAGAAGGTACTTTGATCACCTTTTATTTTACACTTGTTAGCGCTGACTTTAGATTTCTTCCTGCTCCTTCGCTTTTTTAAAATAGTACTCAGCATTGACCAGAAAAGAATGTAAGTCATTTTTTAGGTCTGCGTGAAAAAAGTATTATATTCATACTATAGGCTCGGGAAATTCCTCACATGTCGCTTGGAGACCGATCGGGATGGATGTTTTCTGTGCGCTATCTCCGAAGGTGCGTTATTTTGACCTTTTGATTCTTAGTAAATGTTGGATTTAGAGCCCGACGATTCCTCTGTTTACCCGACTCGAGAAGAGCGCAGTAAAATATTCAGTCTCGGTGATCACGATGATGACGTGCCAGATCAAGATTCCGACGACTCCTCTAAAGGCCAGGATGATATCATTCTTTCTGATGCTAGCGAAGACAAAGAAAGCGATGAGGAATTAGTCGTGCTCAAAACTAACTTGGCCTCAAAGCATCAGCAGTTCAAAGCAAACGAAGGAAGAGCGATCAAGCAAGAAAAAGGTGACAGTTTAGTCTTCATATGGATTTTACCCAATCTGTTTAGGTGTAGTTGCCAAAAAGCGCGCCGATGAAATAGCTCTTCCGACGTACAGAAGTGTCGGGACTCAATGTGATCTTGCTGAGAATGTTCCTAATGCTTCAAATGCTGGGCCGGTAACGCGTTCAGTAAGTTTTTACATGAGTTTATGTTACGGTGTGCATCATCAGATATCGATTTTAGCGAACCAGACACGAAGCTCGATCTGTGAATCAAATCCTTCGGTGCAAAATTGTCAACACATCCCAAATTGGGTATCGTTCTTTTGCTGCTGCGGTCTCTGAACGCAAGAAAGATGGAAAAGATGCAAACAGGCAGTTAATCCCCGCAACGATCCCATCAAGTGAGACACAACTCGCATTGAGGGTGCCGTCAACAAGGTAATCATATTTTCTGGTAAATATGCGTTTTTACTCGTTGCTTTTAGCTTTGACAGTTTCAACACATCCGCTACTTCTAGTGTTGCTTCTCGCGAAACTCGACTCAGAAACTTGAAAAGAAAGCTGCTTCGTGGTCTCGTGGATGTGCTAGAAGGCAATGAAGGCGTACACTTCTTTTTAAACAGCGTTCCGGAAGATCGAAGACACTTATTCCAAGAGGTATTTTACATACAAGGTGTTTCAAGAAATTCCCTGGTTTTGAAATGGCCGTAACTTTTTTATAGAGCGTCTTTTGAAATTCTGTTTTCGCCAATCGACTTTTCTCGCCGACATTTTTTTGGTATATAATGTCAAAATCGCAAGTTTTGCTTAGTCCCCCTGTGGTTTGGGTCGTGATTTTGACATTATGTACAAAATTTCGAAAAATGCCCTATAAAAAGTTATGTTCATTTCAAAACAAGAGAATTTCTTGAAACACCTGTAATTATATAGTAGCAGCAATTATTGGCCTTAAATTTAGCCGAGAGATCAGTTAGCATGGATCTTACGCGACAATGATGACGACGTTTGGCTCTCAAAAAAGAAGCAGACCAATCTGACTTGAGATGCACTGAAGCAGAATGTTCCTTTTTGAATCACCAGTGCTTATTTATTCTTCTGTATTTGTTGTTGCCGCGGGTAGGTATAAAATATTCTGCAACTGATCCGGCTGTCTTTGTTTCCTGCTTATTCATGATTCTTTTATTTTAACATTACGTTGGTGTTTCTGAGATATGCTTGGAACTATCGGCTGGTCGAGAAAAAAAAATACTTCTTAATTTATTTAAATTTCAGAATACTTTTTTTTTTAATAATTGTTCCCATTATCGAATCATGTTTGGCCTGTGCGCGTAGCGCTGTTCACATAATTTTCTTGTTGTTCGCCTCTACATTTGTTTTTATTATTTTTCGCAATATTGGTACCTGCACGGATAAAGTGCCCAACATCGAAGAAGAAGCTGCGTGGTTTGTGGCAGTTACCTGCTAGGATCAATTTTTATGGACCTCTCATGTACCTTCAGTTTATACCTTTCTTGCATGTACTCTGTATCTGGTCGTCTCGAAATTTCGCATCGTTTTTTCAAGCTGAGATTCTTCGCTACAAATTTAGTGTAAAATAAAAAATTGCCAATAAATTTATTTTGTTAAAAATTCACAAATACTTATTTAAAAAACGGTGCAAGCTTTTGAGGCGAGCCATTATTAATCCTGAATTGTCAACTAATGAAACTCGCACTAAATCTTAGTGAGCCCCGTAAATGTAGTAGGTTGAGTTAAAAGATTGTAAAGAATGGTAAACAGCCGTTGTTATGGGTAATTGATGGTAAAAGGACAACTGCCGACGCCCAACTGCCGACGGTCCCAACTGTTGATGAAACTAACTGCCGGCGACCAACTGTTGAGTTCTTGTTCCCACTGACAATCCCACTCACTTCCACTATCCAACTTTTTGCTTTTTAGATATAACTTTATATTTTTCAAAAACATTATTTTAAAGCCAGATTTTATTCTTCGCAGTAGCTGAAAATCTCTTTTACTCTTTTATTTCGGCGCCGGGCGCCAAGGTATACATAGGGCGCCGGCTCCAGGGCAGGTAATTTTGTGAATACATTGACTTTTTATAATAAAATATGTATTACCATATTTCCTCTAATAAGCCGATACCCCTAATTTTGAGGACCTATATCTCAGCCTAGAGCCTCGTGCAAGCAGGACTTTGACCTGGGGGAATTTTGATGAATTTTGTTTGCGTATTCTTGTAGAGAGTGCTCAAGTTCCTTACAAATTTGGCTCCCCAGCTCTGAAACTCCAAAAGTGGCGGTACAATGGCCACTCAAAGGGCTACAAACACCTCGATACCCCATCATGGTTTTTTATAACTGACCCATGGGTCGTGGGTCATTCCTGAAATTTTTGTTGACTTTCAGAGCTGGGCAGCCAGATTTATAAGGAACTTGGGCACGCTCTACAATAATATGCGGAACAAATTTTTTTTATTTAAGTTCCCCCAGGTCACAGTCAGGGTTCCTCCCTTGCAAGTCTAATGCGAGCGTAAATACGGACTGCTGCGGATAACTTGTTTAGCGGGAAAAAGGCAATAAAAAGTTTGGCAAAAATCCATTTAGAAAGTCAAAGGTTTGATAGAAAGTCCAGCATATTCACACAAACAGACAAAAAAAAAAAGTTACCGGTTACAACACGAACAACCACACTTTTTCATAGGTACAAATCAACAGGGGGTTAATGTGAATTTCTGTTTTGCAGCTAAAAGAGGTCTTAGAATGCTGCTATCAAAATTTTTAGTCAGAATCGATTTTTTCCTTTTTCGCATATTTCTTCATTACTTTCATAGAAAATCATTTCCAAATAAGAGTGAAATTTTCATTCAAGGCAACGCATAACGGGTTCACCCTCCTTTCCGCAAAACTCCTTTCCGCAAACTCCTTTCCGCAAACTCCTTTCCGCAAAACTCCTTTCCGCAAAACTCCTATCCGCAAAACTTTTCCGCAAAATTTTTAAATAAGGTTTTTGGTCAATATTTTATCTAAATTATTTCACTTTTCTTTCTTCTGCAGTTCTGCTGGCTGATCCATGTGGCTGATCCAACCAAGTGGTCGTCCATTTGGTGTAAATATATTTTTTATGATTTTCGGTTTCTGAACTTGATTTAAAAAACCCGATTTTTGCGCTAATTCAAGCATTTTACCGTGTAACATCTATTAATAGATCCAGGTCTATTATTTTTCAACACTCTCGAAATCTGGAAAATTTTGGGTCGATCTCGAGATTTTTAGGTGTGAACCCGAAATTTAAAAAGCAGAATCGCTAGAACCCGTGGTAGTTAAGAAAATGCAATGTAAGGTTTGCCAAATGTTCATTCTCAGCTGAGATATAACTGTTTAAAGTCGAGGGTGTCTATCATTATAGGAGGGTCAATTGGCTAAATTCTAGTATACCCCTTTCACTCAAGTGCAGTATACCCCCTTCAGTCAAATTAGCTTGGGGACCAAGGCAACTTTTTGAATTTAAAAATTTAAAAAAAAGTTGCCTTGGTCCCCCAAGCTAATTTGACTGAAGGAGGTATACTGCACTTGAGTATGTGCCGTCAATAGCCGAAGAAGGATATCTTCGAAGAAGACCAATACCAATTTCAGAAAGGAACGTAAACATAGACAATATAAAATTGAAATAATTTAGATAAAATATTGACCAAAAATCTTATTTAAAATTCTTTTTGCGGAAAAGAGTTTTGCGGAAAGGAGTTTTGCGGAAAAGAGTTTTGCGGAAAGGAGTTTGCGGAAAGGAGTTTGCGGAAAGGAGTTTTGCGGAAAGGAGGGTGAACCGCATAACGTATTTCATAACAGCAACTATCATTCATCAAAATAATTTCCTTCGGCCTCAACAATTTTCTCCCATCTTTTCTGCAGCTCTGAAATCCATCCATCAAATCCACATTCGGAACCAAGCATCCATGTTTATTGACCTAGCAAATAAAGAAGCAATACAAAATAGCTACCATGAAGCTACCTTGCCCATTTGATGAGGTGGCGGTGAATTGAAAATCGAAATTCGTATACGTATTTACTCTAATTATACCCCAGTCTCTAATTATCCCCTACCCCCCAACTTTGAGGGTATATATCTAGAGGCAGTATCAATATTTCGCAAAGCTGTTTTTTGCGGTTTCTTAACTCCCACGAGCTCTACCAATTCCACTTTTTGGATCTTGGTTGAGCACCATGGATGGGCAAAGGGACAAAATGGACCAAAAGGGATAAAACGTTCAAACGAGAATTATTTTTGCATTTAAATTTTATCCCTTTTTTATCGGTTTTATCCCTTTTTTATCGGTTTTATCCCCTTTTATCGGTTTTATCCCTTTTTTTTATCGGTTTTATCCCTTTTTATCCCTTTTCTATGTGTTAAAATAAAGCGTCCTCTTTTAAAAATTGATGTCTTAGTCGTATGATATTCTAATCTTACATAAACCTTACACAAACTTCCATATAACCCTCAAATAAATTCTCATCATCATAATCCTCACTTCGACTTTATTTCCATCAAAAGGCAACAATACCGAAACAGTCAAGCAAAATCTTTCATAAAAATATTTCTCAAGTAAACTAAGGAAGCTATTCTTTCCGGACTCATCCTGTTTCTTGTGAAGTCTACCAGCACACATCTGAGTTCTTTAAATGCGCGCTCACTAGGAGAACTGGAAGCTTGTACTGCGAGATATAGACGAGCAAGTGAAGACAATAACGGGAAACTCTAAAAATGAGTAACCGCTATGAAATGGTAGGAATCACTAGCTCACCTTTTCATGCTTCGTCCAGAATACCAGTGGATCCTCTTCTGTCAAAGGCAATGAAGTGTTAGCATTAAATTTGCTTTCAATAGAACTTGGCTGAACACATTTGAATGCTGACTTTTGCTTTTTAGGTGTTATTTCAACAGGATCTTCTGACATCAAATTGACAGCTTCTGCGAGAACCAAACTCTTTATCTGAAAGAAAATTACATCAAACTATGTTTTGAGCAATAAAACAACATACTTCTTGGTAGTTCAGTCCAGGTATTTCGGCACATATACTCTTTAGACGAGCATGCATAAAAGGATCCAAAAAGGTAGAGCAGACCACAACTTTTTTGTTAAGACTTCCATCAGGAAAGTGTAGCCAATTCACTTTAGACCAATCACCAATTTTTTTGTTGAAGCATTCGAGGGCTGACTCTGCCATCGCGATTCCATAAAGTGAATTCCCATCAGTGACTTCAGCCTTTTTCTTCAAGTTAAGCCAAATATTTGCCAGATGCTCTAGTATTCTGTTGGTTGTAGGCTCAGCTTCATTCTAAAACCCAAAAATCATGATGAGAAAGAACATGCACTTAGGTACCTGCACATCAAGCACCATTTCCGCAACTGGTTTCAAAACAGACAAGTACTCAGATGTGTGCTCCGTATGACAGGTTAAGTGAGCTTTGGTTAATCACACTCGCTCGCGGTTAATTTTTTATTCGATAGACTGCTGAACTGGTAAATATATGTAGATTTTTTTTATTTTTAAAAAGAATAGTGATACAGTCTAGCCTCGTTTATCCGACACCCTGTCAAGTTCGTTCCCACCTAGGGTCCGACACTTTTTTAAGCCAATTTTTAAAATGTTTTTCCAGTTGTGTTTGGTTGCTTTAGTCCGAAATATCGATTCTGATTTGCCGATCGTTTTTCCCAAATCCCTTTACGTTGCCATAAAGACCCACGTCTCTCGTTTATACGACACCTGTTTTTAAAATCAGGTGTCGGATAAACGAGACGCGAGTCTTTATGGCAACGTAAAAAGATTTGGGAGAAACGATCGGCAAATCAGAATCCTTGCGATATTTCGGACTAAAACAACCAAAGACAACGGGAAAAAAATTTTAAAAATTGGCTTAAAAAAAGTGTCGGACCCTAGGTTGGAACAAACTTGACGGGGTGTCGGATAAACGAGGCTAGACTGTATAGTAAAAAGTGTAGTCAGTAGCAGTCTTGGGGAATCCTTAATTTACGGCTTCGGCTCCGGCTTCAGCTCCCAGATTTTTAATTTTCAGCTCCGGCTCCTGCTCCGAGCTTTTGAAAAATTCGCTCCAGCTCCGGTTCCGGCTCGGAGCCGGAGCCGGAGCTGTCCCCAAGACTGGTCAGTAGTGGTATTATCTTCCACCACATGACAAATAAATGGTACATAAAAATCAACGCGCGATCGCGCGTGGAAAAAATCGCGCAATTAATCACACCTGAATTTTTTTCCCGAAAATCGTTAGTCAACTCTCGCTACACAGTCAACTATCGCTACACAGTCAACTATCGCTACACAGTCTACTCTCGCTACACAGTCAACTACACAGTCAACTCTCGCTACACAGTCAACTATCGCTACACAGTCTACTCTCGCTACAGTCAACTATCGCTACACAGTCAACTCTCGCTACACAGTCAACTCTCGCTACACAATCAACTCTCGCTACACAGTCAACTCTCGCTACACAATCAACTCTCGCTACACAGTCAACTATCGCTATATAGTCAACTCTCGCTACACAGTCAACTATCGCTACATAGTCAACTCCAGACATGTGCACGGGCTGAAATTTTAGGGCCCGGCCCGCCAAATGTTTTCTTGAGCCCGGTCCAGCCCGGCCCGCGGGAAATTTTAAAAGTGAAGCCCGTGCCAGGCTGGCCCGCAAAGCCCGGTTCTTTATATAAGTGGGGGACAGAAAACAAAAGTCATATAAAATCATTCGTAGTGTTCATCGTCTGCTCTTGCTTCTGAAGAAGGATTGGCGATGAGTAAGAAAAGAAGTTGGAAACGATTGAAATTTGCGGGATATTAAAAATAATGGGATTTTGAAAAGGGGGGATTTTGAAAATTATTTATTGAGCGGGCCGAAGCGGGCCAGCCCGCCCACCTCGGAAATCTATGACCCTGGCTCGGGCCGTAAAAACCTCGGCCCGCCGGGCCCACAGGCCCCGGGCCGGCCCGTGCATGTCTGGTCAACTCTCGCTATTTATTTAAAATTTCAAATTTTAAAACACTCCTTTTTGAAAATTTTAATGTTCGCGAATATTTGCAATATTCGCCCAAATATTAGGGTACTTTTTATATTCGCGCGAATATCCCAACTCTAGTAGGAACTAAAAGCAACTATAATCGCATAATCGCGCGATTAATCTCACCTGAATTTTTTTGCGAAAATCGTTACGATTAATCGCATTTTATTTTTTTTAATAATCGCAATCGTTATCGCAAAAGGCCAAATCATCAGATACCCGCCTTTCAAAATATTCCCATCACCCACAGGCATGACCCTTTAATTCGGTATTCGATAGACTGCTGAACTAGTAAATAAATTGATTTTTATTTTCAAAAGGAAGGTAATACAATTAAAAATGGAGTCAATAGTAGTATTATCTACCACCACATGACAAATAAATGGTACATAAAAATCCAAATAAAGTAAGGTGAAATAATGATAAGTGCTTTTTGCTGCCATAGCTATAAAATGGATTGGAATTGTTGTATTTAATACTGATTGGACATAGAAGAAGAGCCAGCAGCACCCCCGTTTTGGTTGTTCTTCGGCACCAAGGTGGACCATTGGGCAATTTCATGCAACTTGCTCATAGCCTCCTCCAACACCTGAATGTTTTACTTAAAATTTAAGAAATTATAATTTACCTCAGTCTCCAAATCACGAATCTACCCTCACCCTACGAATTTTTAAAATGTCTTGTTCTTACGAGTCTTGTGTCTTTTTTTAAATAATTTTGGATATTTTTTCGGGTTGGAACTGAGTGCCCCTCTGAATATCACCAGTGAATTTTATTTTACCGTTTTTATTTTGATTTATTATTATTATTAGTTTGATTTCTTTTGCTTTAGTATAATAGCCCGGCACCCCTATAACTTGGTTAAAGGTGCAGCGTTATCGAGGGTGCCGCGTTTTCGATTCCTAACTTCACTTTATTCTTTGTGGCCAACCAAGTTCAGTTGGACCAAGGTGCCGGCTTATTGGAGTGCCAGGCTGTCGAAGTTTGAGTGTAGCTTTGAAACCAGGTTTTCTAACGAGCTATAAAGTCGAGCCTTAATACAGTGACAAGGCCTCGCCTAGGGTCCGACGCTTTTAAGACCCAACTTTTGAAGTCTTTTATTAATTCGTTTGGATGCTCTGTTCCGAAAAATTGCGAGGGTTTCGATTTTACAGATACCGTATTCTCTCTAATAGAAGACATTAATCACCTACATTCTTTTTTTGAAAATTGTTTCGTCACGAAATGCATTAGGTTTTAAATCTGACTATAAAAGGGCAATGATTCTTTGTAGGAGTCAGTTTGCTTTCTGTGTTCGAAAAAAGCAGTCGTGTTATTCTTCTGTCGTGGTGTTACTTCATTCTTTTTAGGAGAATCCAAGATGAGCGATCTCGAGCGTGAATCTGATAGCGAATCGGGCGTCGGAAATCAGGAACCAAGATCGTCACGAAAGCGCAAAGCCCATTTCGTCGAGAAGCTGGAAGCCGTCGACTACGCCAGCAAATACTCCAAGCCTTCTGCTGCCAATAAGTTCAACATCAGGAAGTGGGATTTGGAAGTAGGTCAATAAAAAGCAAAAGCTTTGTGAACAGCAGTAAGCTTAATAACCATCTTTTGTTTTTGCTATGTTTATTTGCTCATTTCAGGAAGGGATCGAAGCGAATGATGGGTACATAATATTTGCAATTTTTTTAACAGACTGCCTGATCAAAATTAATAAAAGACTTTAAAGATTGTGTCTAAAAATCATCGGACCCTAGGCGGGAAGGAACTTGAGGTGGTGTCATTTGAACTTACACCAAATAAAATATTTAAAGTTAGGATTTGCTCGTATGGAGCAGCCCTTTTTGTAATTCCATTGTTAGTCACCAAAGCTTACCTCATCCTTGACTTGGTAAATATTCTCAGCCTTCACAAAGTCCAGATCCAACTGCTCCACATATGCACTAGCGGACTCTAGTTTCTTTTGGACGGACTCGTGCAGAATCTAAATCCAACCAAATTTTTCAAATAAAAAAACTCCCATACTTCCAACCAACCTCAGCTGCGCTGACTCGCAACTTCAACAGGTGCTCATTGAGTTTGGCGGAGGAGTGGCGTATGAATCGGAGAAGAGCTTCTTCTGGAGTGGTAAGTGCTTGTTTGGCCTCGCTCTCCACCTTGGTGCGCAGCTCATTGACAGAGGCGGACAGTTGGCCGGCTTGCTGGAAGGTCCATTGCTGCTGTTTCTTGACGTAGTCCACCTAAATTGCATAATATAGACCATCTACAAATATAACGCGCCTCAGAACGAAATTTTTAAACCGCCCCATTTGTGGTTTTTCAACTAGTTTCCAAAACCAGCATGGTTCCCCAGAAAATTTTTTAAATTTCTTACAAAATATTTTTTTAATATATGTAAAAAATTCTAAAACTTTCATGTCAAACTTTGCAAAATTTTGTTCGGAGGGACTTTAGATAATGTAATCCTACCAGAAGAAGTCCCTTTTGTAGTTGTTCAGCCACAGCATTCATTTGGCGTTGGCAGGGCTCGACGATGTTGGTGTTGGCCTGAACTTGAATACCCCCTCCAATTCGACGAGCCAAATGGGCAATGCGTTGACTTAGACTGCTCTCGGGGTCTTCATTGACAGGCTGCAGGTTGAGCAAACGCTCAAATACAGCATTGGAGATGTCGAGGAAAGTGTTGGCGTGCTCAGTGGCCTTCTCCTTGGGCTGCTAGACACACAAATTAGTAATGATAGTTATGAAGTAGAAAGTATTGTAAGATACAAGTATTGTAAGAAAAATTTCAATGGCCTGTTCTTGGTATCTACTCATCATTTTCACCTTATACTTTCATATGGAAACAACTTTATTAGCCCAGGAAAAGTCGTTTGTTAGAAGATTAGCGTTTTGTTCCGAATTTCATGCTGAGTCATTCTGAAAACTAGAAACACTTTTGCTGCTAGGCAAAACCAATATTCTGACACCGGATCCGTGTTCAGCATGGTCGATTTGCTCATAAAACTACTCTTAAATTCCAAAACTCACTGCCAAATTTCAAATTCCACTCAAGACAATAAGAATTTGAACATTAGTTTTTTTTCAGTTTTTGAAATTTAAATGTTTTTGTCTCGAGTGGAATTTAAAATTTGTCAGTGAGCTATGAAATTAATGAGCAGTTTCTTAATGGCTCGTTCACGGACTCTGACTTAGACTTTGACTTAGACTAAGGAGTGTTCATGTAGCCAAAACAGTCTAAGTCAAAGTCTAAGTCAAAGTCTAAGTCAAAGTCTAAGTCAAAGTCTAAGTCAAAGTCTAAGTCAAAGTCTAAGTCAAAGTCTAAGTCAAAGTCTAAGTCAAAGTCTAAGTCAAAGTCTAAGTCAAAGTCTAAGTCAAAGTCTAAGTCAAAGTCTAAGTCAAAGTCTAAGTCAAAGTCTAAGTCAAAGTCTAAGTCAAAGTCTAAGTCAAAGTCTAAGTCAAAGTCTAAGTCAGAGTCCGTGAACGAGCCATAAGGCCCCACTCAGACTTAGGCGAAACACAAGTGCCGAAACAATCGTAAATTATTCAAATTTCCAAAGTTTTTATTTTCGTTTCTTAAAAATTTTTCGCTCAATATGACCGCCAGATTATAGCGGTCATTTTGGTACCAATAGTTCTACAAAAAATTTAAAAATTGGGTGGTTAAATCAATTTAAATGGTGTTTCGGATGTATGTTTCGGGGTATGGTGATTGTTCCGGCACTCGTGTTTCGCCTAAGTCTGAGTGGGGCCTAAGCAAATCGACCACGCTGAACATGAAACCGGTGTCAGAATACTGGGCTTGCCTAGCAGTAAAAGTGTTTCTAGCTAAATTACAAAACAAAATTAAAAAATGCTTAGTTGCTAAGATATGATCTAAGTTGGATGTTATTTGAAAATCTTGGCACTCTAGTTTTTGTTCAAACCCCAGCTACCAAGCATTATTTTGTAATTCTGTTTTGTAATTCACATTTCTAGAATGATGAGTAGTTGAATTCTAAGAAAAATTTGAAAAATCTGTCGGCTATAGTGAAGAATAGGGTTCCAAAAATCAGCTTGGTTCCTTCGTAGAAACTAGTTTGGTCCCATAAATTTTAATAAATTTCAGTAAAAACAGCTTGGTCCCCCCTGCTGTTTTTATAAATAAAACAACAGGGGGGACCAAGCTGATTTTTGGAACCCTATTCTTCACTAGCGCCAAATCTGTCTTAATACTTTCCGAACGACCTAATAAAATCAAAAAAACTCACATTGACCAGCTCTTTGGACACTCGAATAGCGTTTTGGATGTATTGCTCAGCGGTTTGCTCCACACTAAACAAATTCACTACATTATTTATTGAAGGATATGAGGAAAATAGACCAACCTGATGCCTTTGGAAATGACCTTGCCACCTGCTTGTTTGGTGGCAATCAAGCCGTCCAAAAACAAATTGGTAGCAGCAGTGCCAGCAATCAGACCCATCTGAGTAGCCACCAAAGCCAGCCCCAGACCCAAAGTTCCAGCCGTAAAAGCGGTGGTTTTGGTCTTGTCCACTGCGCATTTGGAGGTCTCCAGGCCTAGAGTGTTGGAACAATATAAAGCGCAGTTTTTTTCTCAAAAATTTTTCACCAAGTTTTTGACCTATATTTTATGGATGCTTCCAGACCAAGTAATGTGCCAAAATGTAGCCTAGAGTTGTGGTTAAAGGGCATGCCCACGCTATTAAGAGGTGGTGCCCGTGCCTCAATTTTTTTCCTAATTTTGAATTGGATTTGTACATATCCTTTAACAGGCATGCCCATCGATAATGGAAATATTTTTTGGGACCAAGGTAAACCACCTTATATGCGGGTGTTTTACCCCGTTTTGGTCACTGGAGCTAGGCAGAAGAGCTAAACTTCTGTACAGATTTTTCAACTTCGTTTCTATTTCTTCTCCTTCGCTAGTAGGGTCAAAAGTTTTAATTAAAAAAAAAGATTACAGTCAACCCTCGATACAACGATACCCTCGATATAACGATACTCCTGTACAGATTTGGTCGGTTCTGATAAAGAATGGTAAAGACTAGACCCTCGATACAACGATACCTCGATACAACGATACCTCGATATAACGATACTTTTTGCCGGTCCCGACTAATAAAAGCAATCTCGATATAACGATACTTTTTGCCGGTCCCGACTAATAAAAGCAATCTCGATATAACGATACTTTTTGCCGGTCCCGACTAATAAAAGCAATCTCGATATAACAATACCTTCGATTTAAGATCATTTTTAAGAAAAAAAATTAAAGAATTTTTAAATTTCAAACGCCTTTTTTTTCTGCACTGCTTAATTAGACTGCTTACTACTTCTATCAAGAGCGCAAAAAGAAAGTACAGCAGCCGAAAATTACCAATTTCTTCTTTTCTAACCGTTAATAAAAGTGCTTTTGTTGAACATTGTTGTGCTGATACAGCCAAGCCTCGATATAACGATACCTTGTCAGATTTTCGGTCTTAATAACCTCGATATAACGATACCTCAATACAACGATACCCTTGATATAACGATACCCAGGGCCGGTCCCTTGGGGTATCGTTGTATCGAGGGTTGACTGTATTATTTTTTCAATTCACATAACACTCCTTTTGTGCATCTTATATAGTATTTGGCATGTGTGGGTGGGTAACGCTTTTTTACTTCGAAGGCCAGAACGGGTCGTAGATAGCGAAATCACTTTTGTCGCTAATACCATCGTGTTCCCCAGAATGTCAGCTTTCGTTTTGAAAAAAGAACTGGCGAAAAAATGAGTTCTAATAGGGGATATACCTATTTTTATGAATGAAGTCATAGCCCCTCATTGAAATTTCTCTCTCAACAACTACTATAGCGCTACTTTCTGTCTGAAACACTCACTTTTTAGGCCACTTTTTGCGAACATTAATTTTCAAAGTTGGTGTCCTTGATTAGGAAACCGGGTATAGCATAGAGGAATATGCAATAATATTTTGGGTTTGGTGCGGCGAAAAAAATTTTTCTCGAAAAAAACACTTTTTGAAAATTTTCTCGATAAGAAAAAAAATTTTTGGTGCGAAAAAAAATTCGTGTGCACATATGATTTTTTGTGCGCTAGCATATGCCGCGTTTAATAAAAAAGTTTGGTCAAAAATGATGAGTCCCCATGGAGCGATTTTGTTTTTGAGTGGGGTACTAAAAGTGGGAAAATCCTAGAATTTGACCAGGTTTGAATTCAAATAAGTTTGAATTTGTCTCGCGAGGAATTCAAATTTTGGCGGGTATTTTCGAATATTAGGGTAGTTTTATAAGTAAATCGACCATGCTGAGCATGAATCTGGTGTCAGATTCCCGTACTATGTACATGTAGAAGCTGGGGCTGATGCGCCATCGGCGCAGCGTGCCTTCTAGTCGAAATACTATAGAGGCGCCGATAGGCGCCTGTGGTCTCTTGTGAAAAAATATTTCCACTATCGATGGGCATGCCTGTTAAAGGATACAAGGGACCACAGACGCCTATCGGCGCCTCTATAGTATAGTAAGTATAGTATAGTCTCTATAGTATAGTCTATAATATAGTAAAGTACAGTACAGTTATTTGTATAGTACAGTTATTTCGAAATTTCAATGAGGGGCTATGACTTCATTCATAAAAATAGGTATATCCCCTATTAGAACTCATTTTTTTCGCCTGTTCTTTTTTTTAAACGAAAGCTGACATTCTGGGGAACACGATGGTATTAGCGACAAAAGTGATTTCGTTATCTACGACCCGTTCTGGCCTTCGAAGTGAAAAAGCGTTACCCACCCACCCACACATGCCAAATACTATATAAGATGTACAAATCCAATTCAAAACCAGCGGAACTTTTTGCAAAATGTGATAAAAAGTTTCACACCCGAACGTTCACTTCAATTATTCCTCTTTGTTTTGTTCTTAGTTTTTCTGAGCATTGTCTGGTTCTGACTGACCCCCATTTGCTTACTTCGGTTCTTATCCTTTATCCCGACCCCACCCAAGTTTTGATTGTTGAACTTTATTTTTATTTTGACATAAATAAGTTGATTCGCCTTTTTGGCGGCATGAAACATGCATGCATACCAGAGTTTCTTGGTGCAGTAGGACCAGAGTGACAAAAATTTGTTCAATTTCCATACTTTTAGTATCCCAGTATCCCGGTACCCTTTTAAATTAGGGTGGGGTCGGCTTACTTCTGTTATAGTAGCCAAGAAGTCGATCAGTGGCAGGGAAGAGGTAGTGTTCATAAATAGGTGCTGTGTATTGGGTAGCGTCTTGCATTCTGCCCTCCACTTTGTCCAAAGTGCGCTCCAAAAAGCCCCAGCTGTGTTTGGTGGCGTCGTAAGTGCCTCTAGCCTGCAACCAACCACCTAATAGTACCAAAACTAAGCAGTCATACACCTACTTACCTTTTGGACCAGGTAGTAGTCGTTGGCCTTCTCGCAAAGTGACTTGAAGAAAGCAAAATGGTCATCCACAGATCTGTTCTGCAGCTCTCCACCATTGTAATGACCATGTCCATTGGCTAATCCCTCTGCATTATAAGTGTCGGCCACCATCTTTGTTGAGTTATGTATGGATGTTCTGAGTCTTAAAGATTAATTTTTTTATTTTGATTTAAAATTAAGATTATAGAGGTGCATAAATACTAAGAGGGCAAAAATATTCAAAAAAGTAAGAGAAACATTTTTTTTTGTAAGTGGTATGTTGACTGTGAGAGAGCCACAATACCAGAGCTGAAATAAGGAAATTTACTCGAAAAAGGATATTTGGCGCTACCGCAGAATCGTTTGCCAAAAAGTGCTTGGTCCCCCCTGTTGTTTTGACTAAATCTGGGACAAGTCAAATCTGGGACAAGTCAAATCTGGGACAAGTCAAATCTGGGACAAGTCAAATCTGGGACAAGTCAAATCTGGGACAAAAAAAAGTATTGCCCCATAAAAAATTGAATAAAATCATGAATTCCACGCAATAATCAATTAAATGGGCCACTAAGCTGCACAACTAAAAATAAAGACTATGACTATAAAAATTCAAAAAGATTAATAAAAATTGACTGATTGAGTTGATGGTTGTTGCTGCTGTTGAAATCACTTTTTCAACCAACAGCAAAGACACACATAGAAAAAAAGAAGAAGAAGAAGAAATTGATCTGCACCTGAAATTGAGTGAGAGACAGGCTGGGAGAATGTCCTATGTTATCTACTCTGCCTACTAGACAGCACCCTAAACGCAATAACAACAGCTACAACACACAACTGTTCAACAACACTAACTTGGGTTGGGAGTCCCAACCCAAGTTTGGCATGAAACCAAGGCATGAACTACAGGGTGGGCCATCCTTCCTGCCCCTTTTGTTTCGGCCGTAACTTTTTTATTTTTGGTTTGTTGGTTGTGATCTTTGTTGCATTAGAAAGAGGAAGCTTTAGGCTTTTGTTTGGTACCAAATTTATTTCAAGTTCATTGAAAAAAATTTTGCGCTTTGACTGTTAAACATTTGGTTTATTTCAGGCTCCAAATGGTGGAATTTTCGATCTCTCAAAAGTGTGGACTGTCATTTGGTTTGGAAAGCATGGCTCGCCGAAGAAGGTTCAAGTCGAATACCGCAAGAAGTTCAGGCGATCACTTCTTGCTCAGTCAGTTCAGTTCGGATCCACCTGAAACAAAACATGCAACAAAAGAAAGAAAATGTGAAACAAACTTGGCATTGCCTTTTGTTCACACTGCCAGTCTCGGAGATCTTCTGCCACCATCGCTTGATTGATCTCTTATCTGGCGCTGTTGCATTCCTCCCGAACTTCTTGCGGTATTCGACTTGAACCTTCTTCGGCGAGCCATGCTTTCCAAACCAAATGACAGTCCACACTTTTTGAGAGATCGAAAATTCCACCATTTGGAGCCTGAAATAAACCAAATGTTTAACAGTCAAAGCGCAACATTTTTTTAATGAACTTGAAATAAATTTGGTACCAAACAAAAGCCTAAAGCTTCCTCTTTCTAATGCAACAAAGATCTCAACCAACAAACCAAAATTAAAAAAGTTACGGCCGAAACAAAAGGGGCAGGAAGGATGGCCCACCCTGTACAACATAGGGTTTTTAATCAAAAAATTTTGTGAAAACAAGCCGAATTATGAAGCGGTGAATATTGGCATGCCTTTTTGAGCTGTGACTTTTGAAGCTTCACAATTCGGCTTGTTTTTTCTAATTTGTTTTTATTAAAAACCCTCTAACTTTATTTCTCTATGTTGTAGTTCATGCCTTTACTTACCGTTTAAGCACAAAAATTTCCAGAAATGGTGTGGTCAAAAGTTCTAGGCTTAGGAGCCAAAGCTTGGTGTTTTTAGGAGCCGAAAAATGTTTTAGCTCCTAAGCTTAGAACTTTTTGCTAACCAAATCTTTTTTTTTCGACATTTTTAAGCTTAAACGGTAAACAAATGAATGAACTACAAAACTGGAAAAAAATTATGGGCATATGTTTGAAAAATTGTTCAAAAAGGTTGAAAATATCTCAAAAAAATGTGTCCGCTTTTGCACTCAACACCAGTTGTAAACCAGACATGGGCAAGGGTCAAACTTCTAGGCCCGTGCCCATGTCTGTTTTCGATAATGTATGACTATAGGATTACATTTAAAAATGTATGTATCAGGTACATTTGACACTTTTAAAATTCCATTTCATTAGAAAAAAACGCGATACCGTATTTCTTCTAATAGAACGACAGTTTTTAATATAGAGACACCCCGAAGAATGATTGGAAAATAAACCCACTGTCTTCAATAGAGTGACGCCCCAAAAGCTGATTTTATCCAGTGCTAAATTTTGTGAAAAAAGTGTTTTGAAATTTTATGTTCAAATTTACGCCATTTCTATTGCTTTATTGGACTATTGGAGTAATTTACTGTGAGTTATAGTGAATCGTCTCCGATCGGAAAAGCAAAGAAAATACTGGCTGGTGGTGGAAGAAAGCTCACGTTCGTGGATCTAGACAATCAGTTGGCTCAACGGGTCCGTCAGCACCGACTTCAGAAGCATCGAATTTCGCGGCGAGTTATCCAGCAACAGGGCAAGCGTATTTTCAATGCAGAATTTGATGAGTTCACCATAAATTTTTGATCTCAAATTGCTGATCTTTGCGAATTGGGTGAAGGTAAACCGAGAGATTGAAAGAATAAAGCGACAGTCTCCAATAGAACGACAGTCTCCAATAGAACACACCCTAGTGGGTGATCCCTCCAGGATGGTTTACCATGGTCCCCAAGGCAAAAAGTCGATTTTTGGTGAAAAATTTTATTTTCAAAAATGGTCGGCCGCGCCCTAAAAACACTTTTCTACACGTTAAAAGTGCTAAAACATCGAAAAAACGTCATTTTAGCGTGTTTTGGGAGGACACCGAACAACCCACTTCAGCCAATGTTTTTTTTTGAGGATTTAGATGAAAAAATAGTGCAGTCAAAAATTTTCAAAAAAAATGCCTTGGTCCCCCACGCTGATTTGACTGGGAAGGGAGCTCCGATTTGAGTGCTCCCAAAAGCGACCTTGCGTATGCTAAAAATGGTAATCAGTAGGAAAAAATGCTGGCCAAATCGACTAAAACCTAGCGAATCCCAGGGCCCCAATATATATAAAAAAGGCGAGTAATTAAGTGCACAAATGAGTAAATGAGCAATAATACAGCAATTTCTCCCACTCGCAAAAGGGGGTAGCCTAACCCAGTGAACTTTGCTCTTTAGCCCACAGCACATACACACAAAGATCAACATCCATTCCCACCTTACTCTTACTATTTACTCACAAAAGTCGAAGAGGCCGAAATAAAACTGATAGCTTTATATGTGTCCGGACCTATCCCCCACAAAAAAAATTGCCTTGGTGCCCCCTGCTGTTTTTTTGGTATTTTTTTTTCTTCCAAAAGCCTAAAAACCCATTTTTTATGTACACTATTTGATAATTTGTAATGTAAAAAAATAATTTTGGTGAAAAAATGGTGAAAAAAAATATTTTGCCTTGGTCCCCCAAGCTGATATTTTTGCTAAACGTCAGAAATATACAAAGTGAAAAAAATGAACAGGGGGATCAAGGCAAGGGGTGCTAGCACAAACTGGGCGACAAATAGTGACCTCAAAATCTACCTTTTCCTTGATTTATCAATCATGCTATTTGCCAACTACTCTTGCAAAACACTTCATAAAAAGTCCAAATTTCATCAGTACACCAAAAACAACTTTGGTGATAAAGGGATGGGTGGGGGTGCACAGAACAGTGGGACATGTGAAAAACACTGACCCACACTTTGGCCTGTATGTGGGTATGTTGCAAACTGGCAGCAACAACAACAACAGACTAGTATTAGTGCTGCTGCAAAACACACATCTTGTTATTGAAAAACAATCAGGGGGCAAAAAACAACCGAAAGGTGAACAAATAAAATTAAAACACCACAATTTTCTCTGAAATTTGTGATTTTTTAAGTTAGAAATCATATTTTGGATTATAGTTTGAAGAGTCGTCTGAGAAGATGGTTTGGGTGTACCGAAAGGGGTCAAAAAATTTTGGTAAAGGTAAATTTGACAACAAATTTTTGGGTAAAGGAATATTTGGTAAAATTTTGGTTGCAGTTCACAATCCCCACCACGGGGAAGGGTCAGGTGGAGGAGATAACTTCATATTCGTGCTTCTCGACCCCGATTTTATGAGAAAGCCGGCTGTTTTTTTTGGTTCTGAGAAAAAAAAAATTTTTCAAACCACAAGGGGGGTATCATGGTTTTTTCAGTCAAAATTTGAAAAATTTGAATTGGCGCCTTTTGAATTTTAAAGGAATTAAGGGTTGTATTGGGAGGGGAAGGGAATAAAAAGGGGCTACTTTCATGGCAGAACGTTAGAAAAGTAAATATTTATATTCTTCTCCTGTCTTACCATGTTTTTCAACTGGGCCGTGGCAAAAATAGACTCTATATGCACTTTATGGTCAAGAGTACTCTCGAATCATGGGTAAGCAGTAGTGAGTGCGCATCTCCCTCAAGCCCCTGCTGGAAGGCTTCGGGGCGCAGGGGCTTGAGAGTTAGAGATGCGCGCACTCACTTGCCTTAGACACAAATCACTCGAAAGTGACTCTGGATGCATGGGGCTTGAGTTGAGATGCACACACACATACCTTAGACACAAATCACTGAAAATGACTCTGGATGCATAAAAACATGCATACCAGAGTTTATTTATGCGGTAGGCCCCAGTATTCAAAACTATGTTCAACATCTTTTTGTTAGTGGCCCCCTTTTATTCCCTTCCCCTCCCAATACAGCCCTTAATCCCTTTAAAATTCAAAAGGCGCCAATTCAAATTTTTCAAATTTTGACTGAAAAAACCATGATAAAACACCATCCCCAACGATTTTTACGATTGGATTTTTATCATCTTCGTCTACGTGATTTGATAACAAGCACATATAGTTGCGGACAATTGATAGTTAACGGCACCTATTTTTCTCTAAATTTGAAATTTTCAGTGACAAATTCGTGGTTAAAAAACGTAGATATACAGTTTTGTAGCATTTTCCTTCCTCTACAAGACAGTGCTGTTTTATTTTCCGTAGATATGTTTTTTACCAATATTTTACTATCCTTTTGAATTCACTCCCAATTTAAGCTTGACAATTGATAGTTAACGACATCAAATTTTCAACGACTTTATTGATACCTGAACAACAGAAGACATAACAGAATAAGATTTAATATTGGGTTGATTCATAATTACTGCGGATTTTTTATTGTAACTTTATTCGACAACAAAACATTTGAAAGCATAATCATAAACATTTCTAAAGGATCACTCTGGGGCATATTCGCCATCAACATCAATAACAGCTTCCCATTTACTTGGCAGTTGATCAATTCCGCGAGCAAAGAAGCGAGCATTCTTGGATGCAATCCACGCTTTGAGATCAACAACAAGTTCGTCCAAATCCTCGAAGACCTTCCCCGCTAGCCAATTCTTTATCCTCCATCTTTATCCTACATCCTCCATATTCACCAACAGAAGCTCCAACAGACTACCACGTCAACCGGTCTCTAAAGAATTGCCTAGCGGGGAAGGTCTTCGAGGATTTGGACGAACTTGTTGTTGATCTCAAAGCGTGGATCGCATCCAAGATTGCTCGTTTATTTGTTCGCGGAATTGATCAACTGCCAAGTAATTGGGAAGCTGTTATTGATGTTGATGGCGAATATGCCCCAGAGTGATCCTTTAGAAATGTTTATGATTATGCTTTCAAATGTTTTGTTGTCGAATAAAGTTACAATAAAAAATCCGCATTAATTATGAATCAACCCAATACTTTGTTGCGTATCCGCGAGCATTAATAACTGCTTTGCACCTTCTGGGCATCGATTCCACCAGCTTTTCCAGAGGTGATTTCGGTATTGACTCCCAAGCATTCCTCACTGCATTGAATAGTTCATCTCGTTTTTTGAATTTGTGGCCACCGAGTCTTCTTTCCGCTTACACAACCACAAGTTTTCGATCGGATTCAAGTCTGGCGATTGAGCAGGTCATTCGAGCACTTTGATGTTATTGTGTTCCAGCCACTTGGAAACAATCTTCGCCTTGTGCTTCGGGTCATGTGACGCAGCATTGTTTCCGAAAGAATTTGGCAGTATTGAAAGCGATCCATCTTGCCATCCACGAGTTGAAGAGGTCCCAGTCCATCCCACTAAAAGCATTCCCAGCGATGATATTGCCTCCTCCGAACTTGACGGTACCTTTGGTGTACTTCGGATCGAATCGCTTGTTGACTGGACGACGCACATATCTTTTTCCATCATTGCCAATCATGTTGAACTTGCTTTCGTTGGACCATATCGCTTTCTTCCAGTCATCTACTATCCAATTCTGATATTGCTTCGCAAACTTCAACCTCTCATTGACAATCTTGGACGAAATCCATGGCTTCTCGGCAGGACGACGACCGAAAAGACCAACCTAAATGAAGAATAAGTTGCCCAAACAGACTAAGCTCTTGAAGACAAACCTCAACGGTTGAAGAAAAACCTTGAAGACAAACTCTCAGATGAACTGTTCTGGTGCTGACATTGCCTAACCCAAGCTCTTCTCGAATTTCTGATGCTGTTAGCTTCGGATTTTCCTTCGACTTTCTTGCAATCCTTTGGTCCGTCTAAAGTTTCAATAAGCGAAACTGCTAAAAAAAAAGGTACCTGTCGTTTGTTGAGCGTGGTTTTCCACCTATTTTGACTGGCACTAGATTCTTCAAGTGCTTATAGACCTTCCAAACGCCCACCTTGGTCATCTGCACATGCTGGGCAATTTTTTCGCAGCTTCATTTGTCATCGGTGTCAAACAATCTCACAATTAACTTTTCAAGCTTAGCACGGCGCTCCGCCAAGTAGCCGGTAACAAGGTTGGCATTTGCAACAATCTTGGTAACAAGGTTGGCATTTGTATTCTTGCTTTTCTGCTTTATTAAATTATGTTGTTATCTTGCGTTTGAATGTCCAAATAGATGACAAAGCAGCAAAGGGCAGAGGAACACCAAATTATCTTGCTTCAAATTTAGCCGATTAAACGAAAAGCCAGTTTTTCACAGCTCTAATGGTAACTATTTCGTCTAATGGTAACTATTTAATGCGCTTGAGGTGGTCAAAGATATGATTAAAAGCTATCAAAGTTGACTTGGATACTGTCTGCAATTAAATGAAAAAAGCGGTGAACAGGGATGTCAGTTACAGTTGCTGTCATGTTGTCTGTTGTTATTAGCTTACAGGACCATCGCTGTCGATGTAAATGACAATTTAGAATTTTCAAGAACAGCTGCTTAAAATAGGTTTCAAATTCTTCGTTTTCGACTTTTTCAGTCCAAAAATCGGAAATTTTCGATTTCGAAGTTCAACTCAACTTTCGCCCGAACTTTCGCATTTCACAACCCTAATTTTTTCTTTGGGCTTAAAGTTGCCTGATTTTTTTTTTAAATCTTAAACTATTAACTTCTCAATCCCTTGATAATGCCTGTATCTTGCGTGTGGACATTTTCTGTCTCCATTTCTATTGTTACATCAGAGCAAGTGGGAAGAGTTGGTGTCCGGGCGAAAGAAGAAAAGAACAGTCCCTGAATTATTGCATTATGGTATTTTGCTCATGTTATTATTTGTGAATTCCTGTCTAATAATTTTTTTTATCGAATGCAAGATCCTTTGTAGTTAAAATTACCGTATTTATTCTAATAAACCGACACCCCTAGGGCTGCCTAATCCGAATATTCGGGATCAATGTTTGCAGTGCGAACATTCAAAAAACTGTATTGTTGACTAAGAGTTGACTGTATTGGGATAGTTGACTGTAGCACAGTTTGCAAAAGTAGTAAGACAATGTATTGTTGACTAAGAGTTGACTGTATTGGGATAGTTGACTGTAGCACAGTTTGCAAAAGTAGTAAGACAATGTATTGTTGACTGAGAGTTGACTGTATTGGGATAGTTGACTGTAGCACAGTTTGCAAAAGTAGTAAGACAATGTATTGTTGACTAAGAGTTGACTGTATTGTGATAGTTGACTGTAGCACAGTTTGCAAAAGTAGTAAGACAATGTATTGTTGACTAAGAGTTGACTGTATTGTGATAGTTGACTGTAGCACAGTTTGCAAAAGTAGTAAGACAATGTATTGTTGACTAAGAGTTGACTGTATTGTAATAGTTGACTGTAGCACAGTTTGCAAAAGTAGTAAGACAATGTATTGTTGACTAAGAGTTGACTGTATTGTGATAGTTGACTGTAGCACAGTTTGCAAAAGTAGTAAGACAATGTATTGTTGACTAAGAGTTGACTGTATTGTGATAGTTGACTGTAGCACAGTTTGCAAAAATTGTAAGACAATGTATTGTTGACTAAGAGTTGACTGTATTGGGATAGTTGACTGTAGCACAGTTTGCAAAAGTAGTAAGACAATGTATTGTTGACTAAGAGTTGACTGTATTGGGATAGTTGACTGTAGCACAGTTTGCAAAAGTAGTAAGACAATGTATTGTTGACTAAGAGTTGACTGTATTGTGATAGTTGACTGTAGCACAGTTTGCAAAAGTAGTAAGACAATGTATTGTTGACTAAGAGTTGACTGTATTGTGATAGTTGACTGTAGCACAGTTTGCAAAAGTAGTAAGACAATGTATTGTTGACTAAGAGTAGACTGTATTGGGATAGTTGACTGTAGCACAGTTTGCAAAAAGTAGTAAGACAATGTATTGTTGACTGAGATGACTGTATTGTGATAGTTGACTGTAGCACAGTTTGCAAAAGTAGTAAGACAATGTATTGTTGACTAGGAGTTGACTGTATTGTGATGGTTGACTGTATTGTTGACTGAGAGTTGACTGTATTGGGATAGTTGACTGTAGCACAGTTTGCAAAAGTAGTAAGACAATGTTGAAAAAGTAGTAAGACAATGTATTGTTGACTGAGAGTTGACTGTATTGGGATAGTTGACTGTAGCACAGTTTGCAAAAGTAGTAAGACAATGTATTGTTGACTGAGAGTAGACTGTATTGGGATAGTTGACTGTAGCACAGTTTGCAAAAAGTAGTAAGACAATGTATTGCTGACTGAGAGTAGACTGTATTGGGATAGTTGACTGTAGCACAGTTTGCAAAAGTAGTAAGACAATGTATTGTTGTCTAAGAGTTGACTGTATTGGGATAGTTGACTGTAGCACAGTTTGCAAAAGTAGTAAGACAATGTATTGTTGACTGAGAGTAGACTGTATTGGGATAGTTGACTGTAGCACAGTTTGCAAAAGTAGTAAGACAATGTATTGTTGACTGAGAGTTGACTGTATTGTGATAGTTGACTGTAGCACAGTTTGCAAAAGTAGTAAGACAATGTATTGTTGACTAAGAGTTGACTGTATTGTGATGGTTGACTGTATTGTTGACTAAGAGTTGACTGTATTGGGATAGTTGACTGTAGCACAGTTTGCAAAAGTAGTAAGACAATGTATTGTTGACTAAGAGTTGACTGTATTGTGATAGTTGACTGTAGCACAGTTTGCAAAAGTAGTAAGACAATGTATTGTTGACTGAGAGTTGACTGTATTGGGATAGTTGACTGTAGCACAGTTTGCAAAAGTAGTAAGACAATGTATTGTTGACTAAGAGTTGACTGTATTGTGATAGTTGACTGTAGCACAGTTTGCAAAAGTAGTAAGACAATGTATTGTTGACTAAGAGTTGACTGTATTGTGATAGTTGACTGTAGCACAGTTTGCAAAAGTAGTAAGACAATGTATTGTTGACTAAGAGTTGACTGTATTGTGATGGTTAACTGTATTAAGACTGAGAGTTGACTGTATTGGGATAGTTGACTGTAGCACAGTTTGCAAAAGTAGTAAGACAATGTATTGTTGACTAAGAGTTGACTGTATTGTGATGGTTAACTGTATTGTTGACTGAGAGTAGACTGTATTGGGATAGTTGACTGTAGCACAGTTTGCAAAAGTAGTAAGACAATGTATTGTTGTCTAAGAGTTGACTGTATTGGGATAGCTGACTGTAGCACAGTTTGCAAAAGTAGTAAGACAAATGTATTGTTGTCTAAGAGTTGACTGTATTGTGATAGTTGACTGTAGCACAGTTTGCAAAAGTAGTAAGACAATGTATTGTTGACTAAGAGTTGACTGTATTGTGATAGTTGACTGTAGCACAGTTTGCAAAAGTAGTAAGACAATGTATTGTTGACTAAGAGTTGACTGTATTGTGATAGTTGACTGTAGCACAGTTTGCAAAAGTAGTAAGACAATGTATTGTTGACTAAGAGTTGACTGTATTGTGATGGTTAACTGTATTGTTGACTGAGAGTTGACTGTATTGGGATAGTTGACTGTAGCACAGTTTGCAAAAGTAGTAAGACAAATGTATTGTTGACTAAGAGTTGACTGTATTGGGATAGTTGACTGTAGCACAGTTTGCAAAAGTAGTAAGACAATGTATTGTTGACTAAGAGTTGACTGTATTGGGATAGTTGACTGTAGCAGTTTGTAAAAGTAGTAAGACAATGTATTGTTGACTAAGAGTTGACTGTATTGTGATAGTTGACTGTAACAGTTTGCAAAAGTAGTAAGACAATGTATTGTTGACTAAGAGTTGACTGTATTGTGATAGTTGACTGTAGCACAGTTTGCAAAAGTAGTAAGACAATGTATTGTTGACTAGAGTTGACTGTATTGTGATGGTTAACTGTATTGACTGAGAGTTGACTGTATTGGGATAGTTGACTGTAGCACAGTTTGCAAAAGTAGTAAGACAATGTATTGTTGACTAAGAGTTGACTGTATTGTGATGGTTAACTGTATTGTTGACTGAGAGTGACTGTATTGGGATAGTTGACTGTGCACAGTTTGCAAAAGTAGTAACAATGTATTGTTGACTAAGAGTTGACTGTATTGGGATAGTTGACTGTAGCACAGTTTGCAAAAGTAGTAAGACAATGTATTGTTGACTAAGAGTTGACTGTATTGTGATAGTTGACTGTAGCACATTTGAAAAGTAGTAAGACAATGTATTGTTGACTAAGAGTTGACTGTATTGTGATAGTTGACTGTAGCATTGCAAAGTAGTAAGACAATGTATTGTTGACTGAAGTTGACTGTATTGTGATAGTTGACTGTAGCACAGTTTGCAAAAGTAGTAAGACAATGTATTGTTGACTAAGAGTTGACTGTATTGTGATGGTTGACTGTATTGTTGACTGAGAGTTGACTGTATTGGGATAGTTGACTGTAGCACAGTTTGCAAAAGTAGTAAGACAATGTATTGTTGACTAAGAGTTGACTGTATTGGGATAGTTGACTGTAGCACAGTTTGCAAAAGTAGTAAGACAATGTATTGTTGACTGAGAGTTGACTGTATTGTGATGGTTGACTGTAGCACAGTTTGCAAAAGTAGTAAGACAATGTATTGTTGACTGAGAGTTGACTGTATTGTGATAGTTGACTGTAGCACAGTTTGCAAAAGTAGTAAGACAATGTATTGTTGACTAAGAGTTGACTGTATTGTGATAGTTGACTGTAGCACAGTTTGCAAAAGTAGTAAGACAATGTATTGTTGACTAAGAGTTGACTGTATTGTGATAGTTGACTGTGCACAGTTTGCAAAAGTAGTAAGACAATGTATTGTTGACTGAGAGTTGACTGTATTGGGATAGTTGACTGTAGCACAGTTTGCAAAAGTAGTAAGACAATGTATTGTTGACTAGAGTTGACTGTATTGGGATAGTTGACTGTAGCACAGTTTTGCAAAAGTAGTAAGACAATGTACTGTTGACTGAGAGTTGACTGTATTGGGATAGTTGACTGTAGCACAGTTTGCAAAAGTAGTAAGACAATATAGTGTTGACTAAAAGTTGACTGTATTGGGATAGTTGACTGTAGCACAGTTTGCAAAAGTAGTAAGACAATGTATTGTTGACTGAGTTGACTGTATTGGGATAGTTGACTGTGCACAGTTTGCAAAAGTAGTAAGACAATGTATTGTTGACTAAGAGTTGACTGTATTGTGATAGTTGACTGTAGCACAGTTTGCAAAAGTAGTAAGACAATGTATTGTTGACTAAGAGTTGACTGTGATAGTTGACTGTAGCACAGTTTGCAAAAGTAGTAAGACAATGTATTGTTGACTAAGAGTTGACTGTATTGTGATGGTGACTGTATTGTTGACTGAGAGTTGACTGTATTGGGATAGTTGACTGTAGCACAGTTTGCAAAAGTAGTAAGACAATGTATTGTTGACTAAGAGTTGACTGTATTGAGATAGTTGACTGTAGCACAGTTTGCAAAAGTAGTAAGACAATGTATTGTTGACTGAGAGTTGACTGTATTGGGATAGTTGACTGTAGCAGTTTCAAAAGTAGTAAGACAATGTATTGTTGACTAAGAGTTGACTGTATTGGGATAGTTGACTGTAGCACAGTTTGCAAAAGTAGTAAGACAATGTATTGTTGACTAAGAGTTGACTGTATTGGGATAGTTGACTGTAGCACAGTTTGCAAAAGTAGTAAGACAATGTATTGTTGACTAAGATAGTTGACTGTAGCACAGTTTGCAAAAGTAGTAAGACAATGTATTGTTGACTGAGAGTTGACTGTATTGGGATAGTTGACTGTAGCACAGTTTGCAAAAGTAGTAAGACAATGTATTGTTGACTAAGAGTTGACTGTATTGGGATAGTTGACTGTAGCACAGTTTGCAAAAGTAGTAAGACAATGTATTGTTGACTAAGAGTTGACTGTATTGTGATAGTTGACTGTAGCACAGTTTGCAAAAGTAGTAAGACAATGTATTGTTAAGAGTTGACTGTATTGTGATAGTTGACTGTAGCACAGTTTGCAAAAAGTAGTAAGACAATGTATTGTTGACTAAGAGTTGACTGTATTGGGATAGTTGACTGTAGCACAGTTTGCAAAAGTAGTAAGACAATGTATTGTTGACTGAGAGTTGACTGTATTGGGATAGTTGACTGTAGCACAGTTTGCAAAAGTAGTAAGACAATGTATTGTTGACTAAGAGTTGACTGTATTGTGATGGTTAAGACAATGTATTGTTGACTGAGAGTTGACTGTATTGGGATAGTTGACTGTAGCACAGTTTGCAAAAGTAGTAAGACAATGTATTGTTGACTAAGAGTTGACTGTATTGTGATAGCTGACTGTAGCACAGTTTGCAAAAGTAGTAAGACAATGTATTGTTGACTGAGAGTTGACTGTATTGGGATAGTTGACTGTAGCACAGTTTGCAAAAGTAGTAAGACAATGTATTGTTGACTAAGAGTTGACTGTATTGGGATAGTTGACTGTAGCACAGTTTGCAAAAGTAGTAACAATGTATTGTTGACTGAGAGTTGACTGTATTGGGATAGTTGACTGTAGCACAGTTTGCAAAAGTAGTAAGACAATGTATTGTTGACTAAGAGTTGACTGTATTGTGATGGTTAACTGTATTGTTGACTGAGAGTTGACTGTATTTGGATAGTTGACTGTAGCACAGTTTGCAAAAGTAGTAAGACAATGTATTGTTGACTAAGAGTTGACTGTATTGGGATAGTTGACTGTAGCACAGTTTGCAAAAGTAGTAAGACAATGTATTGTTGACTAAGAGTTGACTGTATTGTGATAGTTGACTGTAGCACAGTTTGCAAAAGTAGTAAGACAATGTATTGTTGACTAAGAGTTGACTGTATTGGGATAGTTGACTGTAGCACAGTTTGCAAAAGTAGTAAGACAATGTATTGTTGACTAAGAGTTGACTGTATTGGGATAGTTGACTGTAGCACAGTTTGCAAAAGTAGTAAGACAATGTATTGTTGACTGAGAGTTGACTGTATTGGGATAGTTGACTGTAGCACAGTTTGCAAAAGTAGTAAGACAATGTATTGTTGACTAAGAGTTGACTGTATTGTGATAGTTGACTGTAGCACAGTTTGCAAAAGTAGTAAGACAATGTATTGTTGACTGAGAGTTGACTGTATTGGGATAGTTGACTGTAGCACAGTTTTCAAAAGTAGTAAGACAATGTATTGTTGACTAAGAGTTGACTGTATTGTGATAGTTGACTGTAGCACAGTTTGCAAAAGTAGTAAGACAATGTATTGTTGACTAAGAGTTGACTGTATTGGGATAGTTGACTGTAGCACAGTTTGCAAAAGTAGTAAGACAATGTATTGTTGACTAAGAGTTGACTGTATTGTGATGGTTGACTGTATTGTTGACTGAGAGTTGACTGTATTGGGATAGTTGACTGTAGCACAGTTTGCAAAAGTAGTAAGACAATGTATTGTTGACTAAGAGTTGACTGTATTGTGATGGTTAACTGTATTGTTGACTGAGAGTAGACTGTATTGGGATAGTTGACTGTAGCACAGTTTGCAAAAGTAGTAAGACAATGTATTGTTGACTAAGAGTTGACTGTATTGGGATAGTTGACTGTAGCACAGTTTGCAAAAGTAGTAAGACAATGTATTGTTGACTAAGAGTTGACTGTATTGTGATAGTTGACTGTAGCACAGTTTGCAAAAGTAGTAAGACAATGTATTGTTGACTAAGAGTTGACTGTATTGTGATAGTTGACTGTAGCACAGTTTGCAAAAGTAGTAAGACAATGTATTGTTGACTAAGAGTTGACTGTATTGGGATAGTTGACTGTAGCACAGTTTGCAAAAGTAGTAAGACAATGTATTGTTGACTGAGAGTTGACTGTATTGGGATAGTTGACTGTAGCACAGTTTGCAAAAGTAGTAAGACAATGTATTGTTGACTAAGAGTTGACTGTATTGTGATAGTTGACTGTAGCACAGTTTGCAAAAGTAGTAAGACAATGTATTGTTGACTGAGAGTTGACTGTATTGGGATAGTTGACTGTAGCACAGTTTTCAAAAGTAGTAAGACAATGTATTGTTGACTAAGAGTTGACTGTATTGTGATAGTTGACTGTAGCACAGTTTGCAAAAGTAGTAAGACAATGTATTGTTGACTAAGAGTTGACTGTATTGTGATAGTTGACTGTAGCACAGTTTGCAAAAGTAGTAAGACAATGTATTGTTGACTAAGAGTTGACTGTATTGTGATGGTTAACTGTATTGTTGACTGAGAGTTGACTGTATTGGGATAGTTGACTGTAGCACAGTTTGCAAAAGTAGTAAGACAATGTATTGTTGACTAAGAGTTGACTGTATTGTGATGGTTAACTGTATTGTTGACTGAGAGTAGACTGTATTGGGATAGTTGACTGTAGCACAGTTTGCAAAAGTAGTAAGACAATGTATTGTTGTCTAAGAGTTGACTGTATTGGGATAGTTGACTGTAGCACAGACAATGTATTGTTGACTAAGAGTTGACTGTATTGTGATAGTTGACTGTAGCACAGTTTGCAAAAAGTAGTAAGACAATGTATTGTTGACTAAGAGTTGACTGTATTGTGATAGTTGACTGTAGCACAGTTTGCAAAAGTAGTAAGACAATGTATTGTTGACTAAGAGTTGACTGTATTGGGATAGTTGACTGTAGCACAGTTTGCAAAAGTAGTAAGACAATGTATTGTTGTCTAAGAGTTGACTGTATTGTGATATATATTAAAATTGTTGGCTGATTTAGAGGTTTTCCTTGTGTGTGTTAGCCTTTGAAAAATCTCAGTATTTTCAGGACAAGGATGTCATATTTTTGTTACTTAATTCATACTATTCATTTTGGCCTAAAAAATATTTTTTAATTAATTTTTTAAACTGTTAATTAAAAGTGTAATACGCAATGAGATAGTGCCATATAAATGGCAAGAGGGTGGTGATGTAATTGGCAATCAAATGTCAGAAAAGGAAATTGAAAAGACTATTGAAAACAATGCAGTTATTTTTTCTGGCTTAGAGATTAAATAAAAAGTATAAAAAGACTGGAGTCGAGTACCGATAGGAGCGGTTAAAGGGAGCGGCCAACTTGTGTGACTAGAAATTTTCTTTACGCATGGCGCAGTGGATAAGTGCTAGTGTTTTTCGGCCCATTAGTGCGCAGGTTCGACCCCAGTTTTTTCCAGTTTTATAAAGTAATTATATTTTTTGACGCCAGATTTCAAATCAGCAATCCAAATTACCCTAGATACTGGTCAAACAAGTCAAGATAACTAGCGTGCCACCACTTGGGCATGGCGTGTCAAACACGTCGAAAGGCGAAATTGACTTTGGCGTTCTCTCATTTAGCATCTTGAATATGACCTTATTTTTCTGCTGTTTTTTTTTGAATAACACCCCAAAAAGTTCGTTCCCGCATAGGGTCTTATTCCAAATTTAAAATTTTTCTTTGGTCTTTGATCAGTTGTTTTTGATCAATCTGGTCCAAAAAGTTGCAATGATTCCGATTTTATCTTTTATTTTTTCAAATTACTCTGTATTAGCGGAGATATGAGGTCCATTAGCTTACTAAAACACGTCAATTTATATAACACTGATAGGTGAATTTAAAAATCGACTGCAAATCGAACAACAAAAAACACCATCAGATAGCTGAGGAAAAATGCTATCATATGGTCAGGCAGAAAATTTTTTGATCGGATTTACTCGGAGATAAAGCTATTTGAAGTTGGGTTTGTAAAGCGATTTTCAAAATTGTCTCTTCGCTAATACATTTTGGCTGGGCTCCATTATACCAGCTCGCCCAAAGAGCGGTTTTAGAGTATTATTTCAACGTTTTTAGCACTTAAAACGTGCAGAAAACATGTTTTTAGAGCGCGGAAAGACATTTGCACAAAAAAAAATTCGAAAATTTTGACTTTTTTTCTTGTGGGACCAAGGCAAACCACCTGGAGAGGGTACCTGGACACCTGGTCTTGTTCATTTTCACCTTGTTTTTGTTACTGGAACAAGGCAAAAAGAGTCCCTATATGCCAGGGCTCGCATATCGTCTGATTTATCAGAAATTATGTTATAAAAGTACTGATTTTGGGGTGTCGAATCTGATTTATTTCAAAATGTCTTATTTGGTATAAATGTACTGATTTCTGAGAAAGTGTCTGATTTTGTCTGATTTTCAAAAATTTAATGAATGTTAAAGATTTTACCCCGTCGTTGTAAAAGCTTTTGCTTCACTTGTTTAATTTGTTATTTTTAGTTGTCTCACATTTTGGGCTATATATGGGTGAATATATATATATATCTTTGAATTGCCTCTTGCTATGTTTCCCTCATAAAAAACGAGCACTAATTTAATTCCTTTTTCTGCATTCCCTATTCCAAGAATAGTATATAAGAATAGCAATAGTATATCCAAGAATAGTATATTAATAAAAAAGTGTTTGATGTTGGGGCGTGCCATCCATCTCCTACTACTCATGTATATACTTCTTGTTGTTTATATAATAAATGCAACACCAGTTTGGCACGGTTAGACTGTCTATTTCTTTGCTTTTTCTGGAAGTATATTATGCTGCTCAGGTACTTTAAACTCTGGTTGATGGGTTGCACCCAGGGTGACCAACTTTCCCTGTTTTCCGGGCATTTCCCGGATTTGCCCTATTTTTGCCCGGATTTTTTTCCAAAACTGGGCACAATATGTAACGGAGAGGTTATTCTCTCATTGAAATTATATAGTTTAAAACAATAATGAAAAAGTTTTCCAAATGTGTCGACAGAAATTTATTTATAAAAGGAAATGACAAGTGGGAGTGGATTCCGCCTAATTAATCCAAAAGAGGCTTATGCAATTTTATAGTCCTACATATCCCTGTTTTAAATGTAGGGCGGACTCAGTTACACAATTAATTTACTATAATGCTTATAAATCATTATAATTGAATCTTGAAAAAGAGTTAATTGAAGTAGAGATGGAGGCGGATTTGGGACGGACGGGACATTCCTGTCCCGACCGGTGGAGTTTCATGCGATTGTCCCGTCCCGGTATCCCGACCGAAAAAAATTTGACCTCTTGTCCTGTCCCGGTGTCCCGTCCCGGAAAATTTTTCGGTTTCCATATTTATTTGACCCTTGACTGACCCTCATTTATTTGAAAATTTGACCCTTGTCCTGTCCCGGATTCCTGTCCTGAACAGATTTGTAGGTTGTCCTGTCCCGGTGTCCCGTCCCGAAAAATTTTGCTAAAAATTTTGTCCCGTCCTGTCCCGGAATAGGCCATCCTCCATCTCTAAATTGAAGATTTAATACTTCATCGGCATTAGTTACCCCGGAACTTTGACGAGTGTATCTGCATACTCGTCGGATCCTCTGGTTAACGTCCTGGTTGTTTTAACAGTTTTTAAAGTTTTTTTTAATTTTTTAGATTTTTAACATTGCTCGAATTGGCCAAAAATAAGAACAAATGCCCTGATTTATTTGAAAAATGCCCGGAAATTCAAATTGAGTTGGTCACCATTTGCACCCCTCATAAATTCTATAAATTTCCTTCTCTAAAAGTTGCATAATGTACCTATTTTAGAATGCCTCGAAAGCTTACGAAAAGTGCCAAAGAAAAGAAAAAGCCGGTCGCGAAATTGAAAAGGTCGAGCATTTTCCGAAGAGCATCATGCAATCAATGGTCGAAGGTCTCTATTGAATCGGCTGGTACGCCAAAAAATAATAGAAGAAACTGGAATTCCTATGGAGGGTAGCACGCGAATTGATAAAACAGGGTAGCACGCGAATGGATACCCCACTGGTTCTGATGGTCCTACACCCGCCTTTTTCAGAAAAATAACCCATACAGTCTATGTAAGTCCCTAAAAATAGATCTTGCAGCACGGGGTAGCATGCAACTGGATACCTCACTAGTACTAATACCCGTATGTCCGGGGTTTTCAGGAAAATTGCTTAGGCCGTATACAATAAATCCGTTAACTGGGTGAGCTATATTACCGCGCTCTCGTGTTAGGCTGAGAAGTTGGAAGAGTGCAGTCCGGCAAACGACATAAAGCTGAAAGAAATTTTATGGGCAAGTAAGGCAGCAGCTCGGCGGCAAAGAAACTTTATGTAAAAAATTTTGGATGAAAAAAAATCGGAAAAAAGTTGTTTTGGGTACATTTCGTCACTTTTGGAGAGTGGAATCAAGAAAAGCTATGCGATATATAAAACACCTCCAAATAACTTTTCTTTTTCTGGCTGGAAAAACCCCATTTTTTCTAAATCAGATTTTGCCCCGGCTCATATAACTGTAGAATTTGTCGTATAATATACTAGAAATTCTACAGTTAACGGAGGGTAAAAAATATGAATAAGAAAAAATGGGTTTTTTCTGAGTCAGAAAAAAATCATGGGACAGAAAAACTAAATTTTTTGGAAGTGTCAAAAGTCAGAAAAAAATTGGCAGGAATTCCTTTTATCGCCTAAGCCAAAATCACGTTTTTATGGTTTCTATAGCTGTATTAGACCGTGAAAACGATAGAAAACCTGTTTTTTTCAACCCGGAAGGGCATTCCTGGAAATGCCTTATTGGGGGTATATCACAGTAGCGGGCCTAAGCCATTGTTAAAGCTTAGGGAAGCCTAAAGCCTAAGCCTAAACCTCAGCCTAAGGTAATGCTTGGGGTGAATGGGGTGAGTATGCCTGAAAAGTGGAAAAGTTGAGGTGAATGGGGGTAGTATGGCTGAAAAGTAGAAAAGTTGTTTTTTTAAGCCGCGGGCATACAAATTGTGTTTGTTGGGGTTGGTTTGTACCTGAAATAACAAAAAAAATCGGTCATAAAAGTCAAATTTTGGCAAAAAAAAATTTTCCAGGAATGCCCTTCCGGGTGGAAAAAACAGATTTTCTATCGTTTTCACGGTCTAATACAGCTATAGAAACCATAAAAACGTGATTTTGGGTTAGGCGATAAAAGGAAGTTTAGCCAATAAATAAAAGTTTGAGGCGCGTTATGTAAATAATCATTAGTTGTTTGCAGTCAACTACAGCCAGAGAAAACCAGGTGGAGCAGTGCAACCAAGTAGGCTGTGCTGGATACAAGTGCTTTGAGGGCTTAAGCAACTGTGGCCAACAAGGCTATTTGCTGGCCTACGGCGACAAATACTGCTACAGGTTCCATGAAGATGGTAGGTGAATAAGCAGCATGCCATCTCAAACAACAACAACATTTTTTTACAATTTTTTATTAATACTTTTTGCGCTACCAGGCTTCTGACCTTTAGATATTCTCAAAATTTGAGTAACCAAAAGATTTGTGACCAAAAGATTAGCTAAATTTTTGGTTTTTGACTTCCAGCAAAAATTCCAGTGAAAGCGGTACCTTTCTGACATGAAATTTTTAAAACACACGACTAGTCAAAATTACAGATTTTTTTATGAATTTTATATTTTCAAGCTGTGTTTTTGACCTATATTTGACTGATGGCTTCCAACCATGTTATATGCCAAAGTTTAGCATACCGTATTTCCTCTAATAGAAGGCCTCCCAACTTTGAGGGTCTGTATCTCGGACCAAAGCCAATATTCTGGGAAGCTGTTTTTTGCGTTTTCTTACCACTCACAAGCTCTACCGATTGCACTTTTCAAATCTTAGTTGAGCACCCGAAAATCTCGAGATCCAATTCAAATTTTTCCGATTTTTGGGGGATTGGAAAATATAAGGCCCGGGACTACTATTAGAGGAAATACGGTAGATTCTTATCGAATAAATTAATGTAAATGACATGATTCAGACATCTTCCATAGTTTCGACCAAGCCGGTCAAGAGTTTATCCTCTGCACTGCCCAATGTTTGCTGGATGACATGCAGGACTATGTCGAAGTGAGTATTTGTAAAAAAAATTAAAAAATGACGCAAAAAAGTTGATTGTTTATAAAAAAAATAACAAAAAAACGACACAATTCCAATTTGGTGCCATGGCTAGCAGTAGACATCGGCGGTGATCTTACACAAATAATTTGGATCCAGTTCATTACACCCAAATCGCCACTGGAATTACCCTAAACTGTGGTCAGTCATGGACCGGCAGTGGTAGATTGGGGCGAAACCACTGGCAATTTGCTATATTTACAGTGGAAATCTAGTGGCAAGTCAGTGCTACCAGTGGTATTCCAACCTAAAATGGTAGATTCCACCTTTTTACCACCGAAATTAGGAGGTAATTTAGTAGATCCACCATTTTGCCATTGAAATACCAGCAAAAATCCACTGGATTTCTAGACTTAGTGGATTTCCCAGTGGCAGTTTAGGAGAAATCCACTGGATTAAATTAACTGTGTACCTATCGGGATTAGCTTCTGATAAATAATCCTGAAGAGCTATCAAAATTTACCGATTTTTTTCTAAACTGTGAAGTTTTGGGTTGTCTGGCAAAATCGATTTTAAAAAACTCAGAAATAGTATTAATTTTTTAATTTTTTTTTAATTTCAGACTAAAAACCATTCCACAGTAGGTGGAGCAGGAGTTGACTGTGAGCACTTGAGGGAGACCGCCTTCGACAGCCATGTGGATTGCTACTTGAAGTGCAATTTCTGCACCATCTGTCAGACCAACAAAATAGCTTTGTGGCACACCTACGACCTGACCGACTTCTTCAATTGGCTGGCTATCAAAAAGCTGTTTACCACAATTTACAAGTGCGGCGTTTTTCAGTGCTTTTGAATTATTTATGTGAAATAAATATTTATAAAGCTTTTATTTTCTCCAAAGCACAAATTCAGTGACTATATTTTTAAGACTAAATCAAAAATATGGTTGTAACAGACACTACTAGTTCGATTCCCAGCCTAAACATCCACAATTTTAGTGTGATTTTTAAAGGAGGAAGGGGGGTGGTTGTAAATAGAGATGATGGCTTGACCTTTTCGGGACGGGTCAGAATTCAAATTTAAAAATTTCGGGACGGGACACCGGGACGGGACAGGTGCCAAAAAATTTCCGGGCGGGATTCCGGGACGGGACGATTCTCTAAAATTAACGGGACGGGACGGAATTGTCCCGTCCGTCCCGTCATCATCTTTAGTTGTAAAGCCATTTAGGTCGGAAAATTCAACATCGGTGGCGCAGTGGATAAGCGTTTTTGTTTCATGGCCCAAAATAGTGCGCAGGTTCGATTCCACCTGGTGGTACGCTATTTATTTTGGCTTGTTTGACCAAACGTGTGGGGGTAGTTTGACTTTTTAGCGCCAGATTCGGAATCAGCGACTCCAATTACCCCTAGAAAATGGTCAAACAAGCCAAAATAAGTAGGGTGCCACCAGGTGGGATCGAACCTGCGCACCATTTTGGGCCATAAAACAAAAACGCTTATCCACTGCGCCACCGAGGCCGAATTCTCAAACCTAAATGGCTTTTTATGTACCCCCCCCCCTTTTAAAAAGTAAACAATAGAGGTTCATCCATCAAATTGTCGATCAGATCAATGTCGGATCAGATATAATACGCCTGAAAATTCCGACTCAGAATAAGATCCACGAATCAACTGTAGAACTTTTGTGTCGACCTAAGAAGTTTTAAACGCGGAATGGCTGTCAATTTTTTTCCTTCACTGAAAAAAAATTCTGTTAGTACCATCTTGTAGCTAAGATTGAGGTCTTCAAAATGAGCTATCAACAAAACACAACTTATTGAAAATTTTTGGTTAAAAATGCTTAGGTCCGCACTCAGGTCGACACTAGGCCCACACTCGGTCGAGTTGTGTTTTGTTAATAGCTCATTTTTAAAAACCTCAATGTTAGCTACAAGATTTACAGATTTTTTTTTCAGTGAAGGAAAAAAATTTACATCCGTTCCCGCGATAAGAACACGCTTAGGTCGACATTTCTATGTGAACGTACCTTTACCGTATTTCCTCTAAAAAGGTGGGATGCCACCTTTTTTTCCAAACCCCTAAAAATCTGAAAATTTTCAATCAAAAATGGCTTTAACTCTGAAACCTTAGTCAAAAAATAAGGGAGTGTTGCCTTATTAGAGCATGCCGCGTTATTAGAGGAAATACGGTATATGAAAAAAGCATGTTAAGAGGGGGAATCAAAGTCGAGTGTTTCTAATTTGACTAAAGTTAAACTCCCGTAGTAGTGGCAGATGCTGCTGACATGGAAAGAATCATGAAACAAAGTAATCACAAAGGACACAAAAATGCTTATAAATTAATAAGGACTTCTTTGAATTCAGCAGACTAGTTCAGTATTGATATTGGGCCTGCTGTTTGGCAATCCGATCCCGCTCTTGTTTTCTGGCTCGAGCCTTGAGTTGGCGCTCTCGAATGGAATACTTTTGGTTGAACCTATAACAGACAGTATTAGTTACCGGTCAATCAACTAATTAGTGTACAACCCATATATATTTCCCTTCCCAAAAATGACAGAAAATATCTTTAAGAATGCCTCGATAGCTTACAAAAAGTGCCGAGAAAAAGAAAAAGAAGAAAGCCGGTCACAAGTTAAAGGGGCATGCTCACCTCTTCAAATTTTGTTCCAGCCAATTCATTATTGAACTTCTCTACGGATTTTTTAACTTGGTTTCTGACAAAACTATGACTAAAATAAGATTCTAGGCCATGTTTTGTTAGAAACCAAGTTAAAAAATGCGTACAGAAGTTCAATGATTAGGAAATTTTTTTGAATTGGCGCGAACAAATTTTGAACAGGTGAGCATACCCCTTTAAACAAGCTAACTCTGAAGAGCATCATGCTTTTTCCATCTTTCAGGGCATCTGGGTAGTCTTTCAGGTTGGTCAAAAA